>JAGFMF010011442.1:641798-693674 GCA_019455555.1 Galemys pyrenaicus
ATTATGCTCAGCGAAGTAAGTCAGAAGACAAAAGAAAAATACCAGATGGTTCCTCCCCTAGGAGGAATATAAGGGAACCAAATAAGGATCAAAGAAAGGTATAAGAACAATAATAATAATAACAATAACAGCAATAAAGACACAAAAACCAAAAATGAAAAGACAAAGACAAACTGGGGACACTTGGTGGGGAGGGGCAAGGGGGAGGGTTGAGGGCAGACTGGAGCACGGGGGACTGAGGTGAGAGTGCACTGGTGAGATGGTGATGGGGATTACAATTGATGTCAAATATATATAAATTTTTTTAAATGTTAATAAAAAAACAAAACAAAACACACACACAAAAAATAAAGTTAAATTTCTGGGAAGACCTACCTTGAAAGGTCGTGAAAATGTAAATAATGCCAAAGGTATGTAACAGGCTTAGAAAACACACCCAAAAAGCCACCTATAATCTACAAATGCAAACTAAGCCTTCAAATCAGACATGGTTTTCATCTATCAAATAGTAACACGGGAGAGGAGGGCATAACTGCTCTAGGGAGGGTGAATCAGTACAATAGATTAAATAATAAATAGGTCATTGTGAATTTTGAAAAATTATAAACATATTGAGATTCTATATGACATATTTCAAAAAGTTCTTACTTTGGAGGGCACTTTGGCTTTACCTTTCAAAGTTATAAGCACACACCCATTGGCCCAGCAATTCCACTTCTAGGAATTTATTCTAGACTCCAATAGAAATGACCCTGCCACAACACCTGAAAACAATGCATACTAATTTTTTCAAACACCATATGAGCAAATATCTTCTACCATTTACTATGTGCCAGGAACTGGAAATAGAGAGGTGGGGAAAATGTTCTTGCTCATAGCACTTCCATTCCAATGGAGAAGATAACCCATAAAGCACGTCAAACCAGACCACTACAAGGTCAGGTAAGAGATAAGCACATGAAGAAAAAAGCAAAATGAAGAAAGGGTGGGAAGTAGAATGAAAGATGGGCAAGTCTAGGAAGATTTCCTAAAGAAAGTGGCAGTTGAGCAAGGGACCAGGTTGAAGAAAAGAACAAAGCAGAAAGTCAGAGGAACAATCCAGGCAACAGATCAGCAGATAACAACACACAAATCTGGCCTTTCCAACCTCTGCTTTTTTTTATTCCCCTAGCAGCCTTTTATTTATCCAAAGGATATGAGTACCACTTGAATATCTCTATTTCCTGATTCAAAAATAAAAATTAATCAGATCCCATTAATACAGTTAATCTTTCGAGGAAGGTGCAAGCCAGTATTTGTTCTCAAACATCATTGTGCAAAACAATCTCTATTTTTCAAAGGCAGAATTTCCCAAGCAATATGCCAAGTCTCTTAATAAAAATGCATTAAAACTAATCAAGAGTTTTTAATACAGATAAACCACAGCACAAAAAAAAAAAGATTAATTTCACAAAAGATAGTGATCAGTTGTGTTTTACACACCACACAAAAAAACACTGGCAGTCCCTGACCCTCTGATAGGATTGGGAACCACTAATTTAAGGGTCGACAGTTTAATCTGATGATCTTTTAAGCAAAGATGTTCAAATTTTGATGGAACTATTTGACTAAATATTAAATTTTTATTTCCCTAAATAGCCACATTTTTAATTTCATGACTTTTAGACAATGAAGTTAATAATTATCTGGATAGTTTACACTGAAAGGCCAGCATCAAATAGGGCATTCCAGTGCACTCCAACAGAAATGACTCTGCCACACACCAGAAAACAATGCATACTAATTTTTTTCAAACACCATGAAATATCAAAACTTCAAAATTGCCAAGGTTTTGTTTCACAAACAATTAAATATTTAAGGAACCAGCATATGGGGGGCAGAAATCTGTCCCTGTAAAATATGCTCCTCTCTCAATTTTGAAATCAGCTTTACATAAACGCATCCACTTCCTACCCAAAAGGAAAACGCAAATAATCAAATGACTTCTCTCGGTCTCCACGGAGATTGCCAGGGTGACAACTAAAGTGGATACATTTCCAGTACCTGCGCAGCGAACGTCAGTTTTCTCCTCAGCACCTGAGAAAGTGATGCATCCTTCCTTCCCCTTAGACCAGCAGATCATTTAACCTTCTCCCAAAGGTTCGGCAGTTCTGAGCAAAGAACGCCACTTCTGACAACCGGCTACCAGAGAATTCCGAAGTGAGAAACCAGATCGGGAAGCCTTCGCACAGGCCAACCCAGTTAACAAGGGCACTCGGTTTTGAGTCCAATGCCGAGAAGGAGATCAGTGGACCTCAACGTTCTCAGGGTCTGGCGCCCACTCTTCGGCATCTCACCTCTAATGGACCCGGCGTACGGGGGCCTCTGCCCCAGGGACTCCTCCACCCCACTCCCTACTCTAGGACTCCGGGTGGTGATTTCCTCGCGGCTCCCAAGCCCCCCGGAGAGACGCTCTTCCGGACTCCCCAGTAGCTCACCTGAGAAAGAGTAAGCGTGTGGGGTCCGGGTTCGGAGCGCTGGGCGAATGGGTTTTTTGGGGGGCGGGGGGAAGGAATAGAAGGAAAAAAGAAGTGAGGACGCGGAGGTCCAGAAAGGACACTAAGGGAATGAGAGGGCAGAACCCCGCGGAAGGGATGGCGGAGGAGGAGAGTTAGCACTGCCTGCGGGCCGCACTTGCGAGCCAGGGGAGAAACAAGCATCTGGAGAAGGTCGGAGAGGACAACCAGGGGATGGAGGGCAGGTGTGGGGCGCTCCGGCGGGCAAGAACTCACGGGGGGAGTAGGGGTTTAGGGGCGGAGTGCGGGCCGCACCTACCAACCAGGTAAGGGCCCAGCCCCTGCGCCCGCCTCACCTGCCCAGCGCCCGCTTCATGCCCGCGTCGGCCGTGTAGCGCGGCTCGGCCGGTCCTTCGCCCGCCAGGCGCAGACTCTGCTTCAGGCGGCAGTCGGCGTCCAGCGCCGCGGCGGCCGAGCCCGAGGAGGACGAGCCCGCAGCCGCGCAGCGCTCATGCTCCAAGGCGACGGGCTCGGTCCGCTTCCTCATCCCGCGGCCAACACGCCGGCAGCCGACGGCGCCCGCTGGCCTCGCCCGCCCGCCCGCGCTGCCCGCGCCCCGTTGCCGCGGCTCGGAGCTGCCGCCGCGGAGTCCGCCCTCCCTCACATCCCAGCCCCAGGTCTCTCCGCTCGCCTAGAGCTACTGACCAGCGCCGGGGGCCCGGTCAGCCGCGCTGGCCAATCAGCGCGGGACTCATGTGACCCCGCCTCCCGGAGCCCCGCCTCCCCGATTCCCCAGGGGGTGCGCCCAGCATCCCCGGCGCCGGTCCGTAGCCATCTTGGAGGAGGGCGAGTGAAGCCAAGAGGTGCGTCTTTGTCCGGGCAGGGCCAAAGGGCTCAGTCTCGAAGCTCTAGGGATCGGAGCGCTGTATTGAAGATGGGGGCGGCCGTCACCTAGGCTGTCAGCGTCGTGAGGGAAAGCACGCAGATCCGTGCCCCACAATAGGGAAGAAGCCAGCCAAGGGAGCCGTCCAACGAGCTACCGCCAAAGCTGAAAGCTGGCTCCCTGCGCATCCACCCTAGGCTTCCTGACTTTTTCCCCCAACACTGAAAACTCGATCTGGATGAGGCTCCGGAAATGATCTTATAAAAGGTTTATAAGGACAAAACGGAAAACATAACAAATTACAGTTCTCTTCTAATGACTTAAGACAGTTTTTCCCAAAGGGTTTTACTTTAAAATTATGCTTTCAGGTAATTTTGAAACACGAATATATAGTTTTACTTTAATATAGGTAAATTGAGCAGCTTAAATAACATCTCCTAAAAAGCAATCAAAATTATTTGATGGGAGAAGAATACATTTCAAAGATAAATTCATCCTTCTAAAACATTAAGTACTAGGGCCTCCCTGGTGGCCCAGCGGGTTGAGCACCGCACTGTGAAGCTTCTGCAGCACAGCAGCCTGTGTTCGATCCTTGACCAGAGAGGTGACCCACATGGCACAGCAGACCTCTCCTGCTTCACCTGGTGCTCCACTCAGCAGTATATTTCAGTTCATTTGCCTGTTCTGCTCTCCCCTCTGTCTCTGGTGAATTCTCTCACCAACCTCGCCTCTGGCCTGTACCCCTGCTCTTATATGCATTAAAAAACAAAACAAAACATTAAGTACTAATTCAATCCATCCCATAAAGAGAAGAGAAAAAAAGAGTAGTTTCACAAACTGGGTTTTATAGCTTTGGCTTTCTTGAATGTGGTGTTTGTTTTGTTATAATCTAGAAGCAAGATATTTGCTTACTTATTAAAAGTAACTTGTAATTTCAACATTTGTGTCAGGAAAATTAGGAATTGGTAATTTAAGATAAAATAGAAATGCCTTTTTTTTAATGGAAAGGAACTTTAATACAATTAGGGTACAATACAGAAAGGAAGAAATGCCTTTTAAAATACAATAGCTCCTAATATTACTGTAGATTTGTAATATTTCAAAACTGCGAAAGAATTTCATCAGATTACTAAATAGCACACCCGACAATTATATTTTTGTGGGTATCTCCAAATACACGTTTTAAAATCTTTTTGCTTGTTTGTGCATTTTATTTTGGAATTACAAAGCCCTTTGCATTAGTTTTCTGCAAATTCCTGTAAAAGATTTGATAATGCCTAAAGTCAAAAACTGCAAAACAGAAACCAATGAAGCTAATTACTACCAAAGTAGTAATTAGTAGAATTTATTTGTGCACACATCCAGAAGACACTTTCAAACAGGGAACTCTCAAAACAACATGGTATGAGACTGGGGGGCTGCTACATAGCAGCTTCTCCAATGAGAAAGTTGCACTATGTATTTTCACAGTATTGGTTATGTGTTTTAAAGAATGGAAAAATTTGTCAGTAGTTACCTCGCATCAACCTTGGAAAGCAGTTGAACTTTTCTTTATAAAAAGAAATGATGAGGTGGAATTATTTTCACAAAATAAACTGGTTTAGGTTTTGTTTGACTATTTTAACTGCTCAGGGAATTTTTCAAGAATGCTCCCTGTATTCTTTATATTTTATATATTAACATATATAAAATTATTTATATATTAACAGAAATATGTTATAGTAAAATAGAGAGATAGAAGATGCATATTTTCCAGGTGTTAAAAACTAAATGTACCATACAATTTTGCTATTTCCTGTGAATATATGATTTGTTTTTAAAACAGTTAAAACACACACAGCTAAAACCCAAAAACTGAAATCTTCAGATCATGTCATATAATATTCCAAGGAGCATCATGAATGATAGGGAGAAAAATACCAATACAAAAAGATTTTGTGCAAAATCTTTTAGGGAGTTCATTTTTTGTGGGGGAAAATAATGGATTGTTTACAAGGTATAAGGTAGTTTCTGGTACAGAAACAAACCCCAAGTTTTTCTCCTAAATGTATCAGTGGAAGTATGGGTATGAAATTTGTTATTCAAATGATAAGATGAATCTTCTCCCAAATCACAGACCAGAAAAATACCGTTCTGCAGAGTGTTTATTCCATCCAGTGCGGTGCAGGTGCCAGAACAGAGTTGGATTCACCAGTATCCATCTTTTTGGGATGATGAGGTCATAGCATTTCTGGGAAAAGATTCTTTATAGACACCATTGCCTTTTACTTCTACCTGCCAATAATACCTGCCAGAATCAGCTCCCACAAAACTCAGGGCAGCAGGTCAAAAAGTGAAATTCTTGAGTTTCTGAGAGAAGTTTGATTTTGTCTTTCCTAATGTCATAGTTTTTCCGCCTTCTGAGAAAAGATTGGGGTGCACAATTTCAGTATCTAGTGTCTAAGTGACAAACAGTCTGACCATTTTCCACAGGCTGTAATACTGTTCAGGAAAAGCAATACATTTTTTTATTGTTGTTGAATTCATATGAAAACAGTGCTAGAGAGCTTGGGGTTTCATACCTGTTATAGATACATCCAGTGTTTGTGAGCAAATGCAATTCAGACTGTGCCCATTATTTCGATAAAAGCTTTCTCAGTGTGAATGTGTGCTCTGAGAATTTTGCTTTGTTTTCATTCAGTTTTTTATCCACTTGAATAGTTGTAGTTTATTTTCTTCTTTCTAAGGAAACTCTTAAATTGTTCAATATCAGAATATAATTATTTTGATTATCTACCTTAAAATCAAGTTAATTTACTTGACTTTGAAACTACCATGTCACGTCTCTTTTCAGTCTTCAACCAGCTACCTCAGGACTAAGGAAACTTTTGAACTCTCTCCTGTGACTAGCTACAGTGAGTTCAATGGGCATCAGTGCTGATCCTGGTAGTGGGAGGAGACGTTGTGCTGGGCACGGAATGTTCCAGGTTGTCTCAGTAAGGGCCAGGTCCTGATTATGCTTCTCATACAGGGTTTCTCTTCCTGTCATTTGCTCCCTCTGGTGGGAAGGTGATTATCAATGTCAGTCATGTGATATGTGTCTTCTTGATGTTCCTGTCATAGGGGTGGTGGAGACAGAACAGAAAGGGGAAGACTTCCCAGCACTGGTGAATGCAGGAACCACAAGAATTGTGGCCACATTCAAGAGTCACTGGGTCTCTCAGTAATCCAGGCACAATAGGGAACACCTCTCTGCTTGGAGCTCTGCTAGGGAGGCTGCAAAGCCTCTCAGAAACTCCATCTCAGAAACTCCCCTAGAAAGGTCTGGTTCTCCAACGGCTGTTGGTTCCCCTGTTCTCACTCTCTTTCCTTACCAACAAATCCTAGGAAGCCACTCTTCCTTCCTGTACTTCTCTATTCTCTTCAATTCCAGAGAATGGTACCATGAGGGTGCACCACGTGGGTCACTTCCTTAGCGGCAGGGCTCTAACTTGTGCTGCAATGGCTGTGGTTTGCTTCATAGTGTGTTGCTTAACCCATTGCACCACCAGGGAGGCCCCTGGAATGTAGACTCTTAATAAGGACCTTGTTCACTGTTTGGTCTTCAGTGTCTAGAACAATGATCAATGTGTGGTAGGTGCTTCATAAATATTTGCTGAAGGAAATTTGACTGAATTATTACAACACTTCAGAAGTGGTGATGGAAACTTGGAGTAGAAAAATGAGGATGGAAGTTTTCATAAGGTCAAAAACTAGCGGTGAGGTTAGAGATCATTAAACCAGCTATGGAAGTTTCTAGGAATCAGAGGTAGGGTCAGAAAGGATTATTGATCTTTGCAGAAAACCAAACCAACCCAACCTGACCTGACCCCAAAGTAATAAAATTACACAAAGGAAATGAATCCTCCCCAAAGAACACTATATAAGGATACCCCTTGCTCTGGCAAAATGCAGGTCTTGCCCTAAGACTGCCCACCTGCATCTGTGCAGGCATCTCTTTTTCCTAATAAACCTACCTTTTAAAAATGTAGCCTTTAGGGCCTCTCTGGTGGCACAGTGGGTTAAGCAACGCACTATGAAGCAAACCGCAGCCACTACAGCACAAGTTTGATCCCTGCCGCCAGCCAGGTAGGGGATCCATATGGCATAGAAGACCTCTCCTGCCTTACCCGCTGCTCCCCTCAGCAGTGTGTTTCAGTCAGTCTGCCTGTTCTGCTCCCCACTCTGTCTTTGGTGGATCCTCTCACCGCCCTGGACTTTGGCCTATACCCCAGCTCTTGTATGTATAAGTAAATAAATCTTTTTAAAAAAATGTAGTCTTTACCTGTTTTTGTCTATGCAAATGTTTTTCCCCTTAATAAGTTTGTGACTTAATAAACTTGCTGTGTGTTGCTGAATGGCACTCTGCGAAATCTTTCTCAAAAGGAACCCAAAATCCCACTCAAGGAATCCCAAGAGTGGGTATTATTTTTGCCCACTGTACAGGAAGGAAATGAACCAGGAATGTTAAGGGGCTTTGTCTCTGCTCTAGAATTATGAAATTTGTGGCAAAGGAAAGTTGTGGCTTTGGATTGCAGTCCTTTAGCATGGTCCACTATCAAATTGTGCATTTAATAGTACATTGTAAAAACAAAACATTTAACAAATAAATCCTTTGGTAATAAAATTTAGCTAAATTAAAAACATTAAAAGTCTTTATTTTCCCAAATATAAAATTTATTAATGCTCAAAATAAAATGTAACATAGTGAAAGCTTTAAAGCACACCATTCCTCGCGAAGGATTTATGATTTACCAATTACATATGTTACCACTTTGGCAAAAGAATGAAAATTTTAGAACAATTTATAAACCCAACGTAGCAAAGATCTCCATTTTGCACTTTTTTATGTACAAGAATAAAACTGAGAAGTCAAGTGCATTGCATATACTAAGAATAGCATAAATTTGTTACGGTTCAACTTAACACAGAAGCTGATGTATTTGAATGTAGAGATCTAAGGCATGCATGTAGAGAATGCTAAGACTGTATCAATAAACTAAGTATATCACTATTCACCTCAATTTTGAAAAGTTTTAGCCTGGCTGTTTATTAATAACATTTAGTTCAATTATTCCTTACTGTAAGGCTGAAAAGGAAATATCAGTCAACATAAGAATAGTATTCAGAAGTCATTCTCATGACCATTTTGCAAATCACACTTTGTATATTTGCAAAAGAGTAACACAGCTTCTCAAGTAGCTAAAGTAAATCTAAGCAAGACCTTAAAAAATACTGCTTTTTTTAAAAAAGCCAAATAAGAGGTATTGCTTCTACAGCAGTGATTTCTACCTTTGATTCTCTATTGTTATGAAAATTTCCATAATCATCTAGGGTTATGTGGATTTGTTTTATTAGGGCATTCCCCCATGTAGGCCTTGTGACTAGAACTATTTTTAAAATTCTTTTCAAATGACTGCTTTAAAATCAAAGGTGGTAAAAGTTGAAAGTGGAAAGCTTAAATGCAGAGACTGTCACTTTATGAGCTGTGTGACAAGTTATCTAATTTCTCCATTTCCTCATCAGTACCAAAAATCTTTTTATTTTTTGTCATACCACACAGGAGACACCCAATAAGTTGGTTGCCCTTTATTTTGTTTATATCAAACATACAAAAAACCCACACTGAAAAATTAAACAAAATTAAATGCTGCATCAAAACATAATACACACCAGTTTCTGGGCCTTCTCCAAGGTGTACCAGCTTTGAAAATGAATTAAATGGAAAAAAGAAGTCCCAGGGCATGCATTTATCCTGAGCTGTGCTCCCACAGTTGCCTGGCTAGCCGCCTGGGAACTAAAAAGTCCACTTGAGCTGAGCTTGGTTAGAGCAGCATGAGTCCTGAGGAAGAGTAAAGAGCTAATTCAATGGAAGAAAATAAAGAAGATGAGAACATTTCATTGCAGACACCCTTGAAGAAACTACAGAAAATCAACAAAATGGTGAACTAGGCCTGTCTACTCCTGAGGACAAGAAGAGCAGACAGGAGGGCGTGGACAGTATGGCAGTGGAAGGGACCAGTGATAACACTGGCTTGGAGATCAACAATGCAACAGTGGAGGAGTCATCAATAGATCCCAACCAGAAGCTGAGAAAAAGAATAAATGGTCCCCTGTTTTATGTGTTCTGAGTATTTTGTAAAATGAAACAATGTTTTTGAGTTCTAATGGTGTTATGTGATTTATGTTAATGTTTTTCTTATCCATATCATACCATCAAAGGCTTTTGGACCATTCAGCATCATGAACTAAGTGACATAGTCACTTTTAATGCTACAGAATCTACTCTTTTCAAATGCCTTCTTACAGCTAACTTGGATGCTTACCAAAGCCACAGTTTTAAACCTTCCCAGGCCTGGCAAAGGCTTCCTTCCTGTTAGTTCCACAAAGAGTACCTCTTGAAACATAATCACATATGAATATGTATTTGTTCCTTACCCTTTAGTTTTAATCAATATCAGATACCAAGAGTTGTGTTAAGGAGTTGAGTGTACCTAGAACTACACTTGGATTATATTGCTCCAGAAATCATTGCCATAGTTAGTCACTAGTTTATGAAGTAGTCATCACAATGAATATTACACGTACACATTATCTGTGATGCTGCACTTATTAGAATTATTGAGCATGTTTTGGTAAATTCATCCTTATTGTACAGGAAGAAAAACCCTAAAAGACAGAAATAGATTACAGAGTTGAAGGGATTAAATATTCTTGCAATGGACTACACAACTTCAAAAAAGCCCATTCCAGAAGAAAAAACAGCTGGGAATTATGTTCAGCCACTTGAAATTATTTTACATGCATCAAAACATTCAAAGCCTCAAGGCTCAGGATTCGTAGTTCAGAGCCTTTCTGATAAACTCTTCGTAAAATATTGGAGACTGGAAGCAAGAGAATTGTGACATATACTTCCCAAAATTAGAATAGATTTTTACTGAACAGCGGCATATCTGATGGTATTTTTTTTAAAGGTCCAACTACAATGAAAAAGGAAAAAAGAAGAAGCGTCCACTCATCCTACACAGTTACCAAGATCCGCCTACACTTCCCTAGACAGAGGGGCTTCCCCACGGAAAGACCACCCCTTCCCGCTTCTTGGGCAGTGCGGCTGCCCAGTACCGTGAAATGTCCCTTTACCCCCGCCGTAGGCCGCGAGGCTCAGCAGCGCGTTCCTATTGGCTGGGCGCGTTTGGCGCCAAAGCGCGGAGCGGAAGCGCGGGCTGGAATCTGGAGCTGCAGAGGGAGAGCGATTAGAGCCCAGAGCCCGGCGACCGTTTGGCTTGAGAGCGGGCGGTTAACTAAACCGCGGGCTCGGGTGTCTCCACCATGTTCTGCGAAAAGGCCATGGAGCTGGTCCGCGAGCTGCACCGCGCGCCGGAAGGGCAGCTGCCCGCCTTTAACGTAAGGGGGCGGGGGGTGAGCGCGCGCCTGGAGGGGTCGCGGGCGCTGGTGGGCGTGGCCTGCGCTGCGGTCTGCCGCGAGTCTCCTCTTCCCGCCTTCCCAGCAGGTTTTACTTTCTCCGGTGGCACCTCCGAACTTGGGATAGAAAGTTTTGGAGCAGAGCGAGACAAAAGTATAGGAAAATGTAAAAAGGCATTCATGTTTGTACTCACCAGCCATCTGGTGAATTCCCTGACCTATTTCCGTGATTGCTTTTTTCCTGGATAGCTTTGTTCTTTTTGTTCAACCATTTGTTGGTTGCCTGATAATTTAGCATTTGTTGCGCTCTCAGGCTGCGAGGAGTGGTGATTAAAAGCGAGGCTCGTGGAGCCAGGCTGGCACTCTGGCCCGGTCCTGGGACAGGTGCTTTCTGTGCTGCGTTTTCTCATCTGGAAAAACGTGCTCTCTGGCAGTCTTGGAATGCTGAGCCCTCCAGGACTTGGTGTAGATCAGGTTCTCTGCGCAATGGGTTAACACTTAAGTTAGCAGTTAAGTCAGTGTTTCTATCACTGTTACTGCCGCTACTACAATTACTATTATGATTTTTTTATTTCCCTATTACTACTACTTTAGTCAGGATACTAAACACTGCATTTACATTACTTCTTCCCTCCTCCCCCTTTTTTTTTCTTTTCTTCGCGCGTCATAGCAATAAATAACTCTATTTATATATGAAATCCCTTCCTGCCATTAGCACTTTGGGTCTATGTTGACGTTAGATGTTGATAATATGTTTGACTCATTTTCTTGCCTATTTTTATGATCATAAACTGGCGTGTTTCATTTTTTCTTGTACGGCAGGCATTATGTTAATGTTAAAGGTAATGCATTCATTCATGCTACTTTATGATATACATACACAACATAGAGTTGTGTAAAAGAAAGGATTATTTGGCAAGCTCTGCTGGGATCTGTACAATACTCAAAGTTGGAAATATTACAGATCCTTGGTTATAACAATGTTAAATTATAGTTTATATTTTTACTATTTAGGTTTATTCCTATCCTTGACCTTGATGAGATCATTACAATGTTATTATTCTGACAGATACTGCAATAATACAATAATTAGATAATACCTGAACCCAAATTGTGTAGAACATCTTCATTACTGTTCTTCTCTGTCTTCATAACCTCCATAATCCCTTGTGGAATGCCATAGTACTAGAACACAATAAGCATGAGATTATTGACAATAAGCTCTCAACTGAATGTGTTCATTTATGCATTTTGTCCTAAGTGATCAAAACAATAACAGCCAGAATCCACATACATTCTCTGCCTTATCCCCATTATTTACTTGTAGGCCAGAGTTGGGGATGGGTTGTGAGAAGATTCACTAGAGACAGTGGGAAGCAGAACAGGCAGATTTACTGAAATACACTGCTGAGGGGAGCAGCAGTCAAGACAGGAGAGGTCTGCTGCCCCATATATGGGTCAGCTCCCTGGCTAGGGATTGAATCAGGTGGAAGTGGTAATAGCACTGAGACTTAACCACTAGGCCACCAGGGAGGCCCTGGAGATTTCATTAAATCTCTATCTCTTGGTAAAATAGTCATTTTAACTATATTGGTTCTTCCCACCCATGAGCATGGAATGTCTTTCCAGCTCCTTTGTCATGTTCTAGATTCTTTAGTAATGTCTTATAGTTTTCATTGTATCATTCCTTCACCTCTGTGGTGATATTATGAATGGAATTATTTTCTTAGTTTATTTTTAATTCATTATTTGTATATAAAAATGCAGCAGATTTTTGTATGTTAAGTTTGTAATTTGCCACTTTGCTGTTTTTAATAGTTTAGTTTCATTTAGCTTTGTATAGTTTTTTTGTTTACATTTCAATTATTCCTACTCTTTAATTTTTCTTTACTTCTAACTTTGGGTCTTATTTGTTCCACTTTTTCAAGTTTCTCTGTGCGTAATATTAAGTTGTTTATTTTACTTATTTATACTTCTTAATGTGGGTCTGTATTGCAGTTATCTTCCCTTTTTTTTTTTTAAGATTTATTTATTTATACATACAAGAGCTGGGATACAGGTCAGAGTTATGGGAAGTGAAAGTATTCACCAGAGACAGAGTGTGGAGCAGAACAGGCAGATCCACTGAAATACACTGCTGAGGGGAGCAGCAGGCCAGGCAGAAAAGGTCTGCTGCACCATGTGGGTCCCTTCTTTGGCCAGGGATCGAACTAGCACTCCAGTGCCATGGATGCTTCACAGTGCTGTGCTTAACTGGCTGTGCCACCAGGGAGGCCCTTATCTTCCCTCTTTAGGCTGCTTTTGCTACATCTCATATATTCTGATTGCTTGTCTTCTTGTTTTCATTGGTGTTGAGGTATTTTTGATTTCTCTTTAATTTCCTCTTAAGCCAGTAGCTAATAAGGAGCATTTTTTTTTAAAAAAGTATTCATGTATTTAAGATTTTTAAAATAATTAATTTCTAACTATGGCATTAAGGTCAAAAAGAGTACTTGTTATGGTTTCAGTCTTTGTAGTCTTATTGACATTTGATGTGTATCCCAACATATGATCTGTTCATTTACAGTAAAGGAAAAACTGTGTATGCAGCAGTTTTGGGGTGGAGTGTTCCATAGTTGTCTGTTAAGTCTGTTTGGTCTAATTTATAGTCTGTGATGTTAATCTATCTATAGTTGTAAATGGAGTATTTAAATCCCTTAGTATTGTGTTTGTCAGTATTGCTCTTTAGTTCTGTTAACAATTGTCTATTATATACTTTGGTGCTCTGTCATTTGGTGTAGGTATGCTTTAAGTATTATTTCTTTTTGATGTATTAAACATTTAATCATAATGTGATATTTACTTTTGTTATCTTTAATTATAAATCTATTTTAACTGATATAAGTGTAATTGTTCCTAATTTTCTTTTGATTACCATTTACTTGTAGGATTGTCTTCTAGCATTTACCTCTGAGTCTGTGCTTGTATTCATTTGGTGAAATTAAATTTCTTATGAATCACAGAAGTTTAGACTTTGTTTTGAAATCCACTCAGCACTCTGTACCTTTGAATTGGTGATTTTAAGCCATTTACATTTAAGGTTATTATTGAGAGAAAAGTTTATTGTTATTACATTTTGTTTTTTACATTTTTAAAAAAGTTTTATCACGTTACTTCTACAGATTATTGTTTGAAGGGGCTAATGTGGTAAGTGTTTTATGGACTTTTTGTGAGCTATTGGATGATTTGATCTCACACTTCTTGTAGGCTACTCTCCTCCTTGTTTTGTGATTTAGGTTTGTGTTACCTCTAAATTTATTTTATTGTTGCTTTATAGAAACCCCTTTAGCATTGCATTCATGTCTAATTTGGTGTTGATAAATTCTTTTAGTTTTTGTTTTTTTATGGAAACTTCTTACCCTTTCTCTGTCTTG
This sequence comes from Galemys pyrenaicus, assembly GCA_019455555.1. Lineage (NCBI taxonomy): Eukaryota > Metazoa > Chordata > Mammalia > Eulipotyphla > Talpidae > Galemys > Galemys pyrenaicus. The sequence continues at coordinate 656,030 of JAGFMF010011442.1, forward strand.
AAGGACAGTCTTGCAATATAAAATGTCATAGGCTTGAAATCTATATTTTTCTGAGTACTTTAAGTATCTCTTGCACTTCCCTTCTTGCCTGTAAGGTTTCCGCTGAAAAATCTGTGGATAGTTCTGGTTTTTTTTTTTCCCTCCTCAGTGTTTATTTTTGTGTAGCAGAACTGGGGTGTAGGCCAGAGGACTGGGGAGCAGAACAGGTAGATTTACTGAAATACATTTCTAAGGGGAGCAGCAGGTGAGATAGAAGAGGTCTGTTGCAGCATATGTGGGTTAGTTCCCTGGCCTGGGATTGAACTCAGGCCCTAGCAATCATAGTGCTGAGACTTAACCCCTAGGCCACCAGGGAGGCTTCTCTGTGGACAGTCTTATCACTGTTCTCTTTAGGTTGCTCTTTTCATGTTTTAATATTCTTTCCTTGTCATTGACTTTCAGCAGTTTAGTTAGGACGTTTCTGGAAGTATCTGGGTCTGGTATTTGGTTTGGAACTCTTTGTACTCCTTGGTTCAGGAAGTATAGTTCATTTCCCAGAGATTATTTCTTATTCTTTTTTCTTTGTGGAACACCTGTGATATGGATATTATTTCTCTTTAGGTTATCCCAAAGAGCACTTATATTGTTTTTTGTTTTTAATTTCTTTTTCTCTGTTTTTCCTGTTTGTGTGTTCTACACCATGTCCTTCCAAGCTTGCTGGTTTTCACCTGTGTTGGGACTCTTACGTATTGAGACCTACAATAATATTTTTTCAGTTGTAGCAATTTTTAGCTCCATTAATGTTTAACAGTCTCCTAGTCCCTTGCTCTTTATTGTTTTTTAAATCATCATTATTTTTCTTAATTTGGCAAGCACAGTTAATAACTTAACTTAAACTCCTCATCATACATCATACACAGTTCTGCTGGAATGAGACTTCTCTCAGAGTTTCTTTGCTCTAGCATTTATGGTTTGGTGCCAGCAAGGCACAGAGCAGGTTCTCAATGATTCCGAGCAGACAGGTCAAAGAGGAGTCGTGGAGCCTTCAGTGGCTTTTTCAGGTTATTACTCTTTACATCATTAGTGACCAGGTACACAGCAAGCAGGGGTGCCTGGGGGCCAGGAGGCTGGCAGGCCTCCTAGCCCCCCGGTGTGGCTCATCTCTACTCTCTGGGTTCTCTAGCCTCTTATCTGCTACTATTGCTACTTCTTCTGCCTTTCTCTCTTACCTACTCTCTCACGCTTCTCTGTTTTCTGTTGGCATCCTCGTGATACCGCCCTTATATGCCCCTGTCTCAGTCCAGGTGCACCCACTTGCACACGCCCACACTCAAGTGAGGTGCTCACCATTAGGCATGCGTGCCGGACCACAGGGGTCTATCATCGACACCAATGGCGGGAGGGCAGAAAAGCCTGATCACTTTTCATTGACCCTACAGGCATATATTTTTCTGCGTCTTCGTTTTTCATTTTTATGTGTTGTGAATTGTGAATTTCCTTTTCTGGATAAATTGGCTCTGTACCTCTTCTATAGGAAGCTATGTATAATCCTAGGTTTTTACTCAGGATCTTTTGTGTCTGATTTTATAGACTGATGATTTTACACTTATTCAGATGACTAGGGCACTGGTGCTGTATAAGGGTAAAAGGAAGAAATAGGCAGTAGTAGGGCACTGAAAGGTAACCTTCATGAGTATTAAGGATTTAAGGTACCTGAATTGTGTAGTGGAGATCCACTTCATTAGGCCCAATCCTTGAGCAAAACATCTGTCTCATGCCACCTGAACCTCTAGGCTGTGATCGAGCAATAGATAGATCTAAGACTGGGTGGTACTATAGTTGAGATAAGGCCACAAACTGGGAATTTTTTTTTCTTTTTGAGTATGGCACATTACCCTGAGGCTTCTCTGCACAGTTAAGATCCAGGTGCTGGTGTGGCTTCAGTGGCACAATTGGTTAGCGCGCAGTACTTAATAAGATCCAGGTGCTTCAGGGTCTGGTTACTAAGATCATTCAGTTGTCTTGATTTTGGCCCTGTGTGTCAGTAAGGCAGGCATTTAATATAACAGCCACAGACTGTTCTGTTGAGTAAATAGACTTGTTTGTTGAGGACACGGTGATTCTATCTTGAGCTCACTCTTCTTGCAGGTGCAGGGCTCCAGCTGTTCTAGTTGGAGTCACAGGCTCAAACTGATGATAGCTACTCTGCACCCTTTCTCCACTGGTGCATCCTTCTGTCCTATACACTGAGTCTCTGTATCCCCCTTCTCCAGGGTAATGCTCACTTTTAAAGTTTTCAATGTGGGAGTGTGCTCTTGAGTTAACACAGGGACTCTATACAGAGGCTGTGTACTGCCAGGAAGGAGCACAAGAGCAGGTTCTTGACGATTCAGCAGATGGGGTAAAGGAAGAGTCCTGGAGCCCTTGGTGGCTTTTTAGTTTTATTTACAGAGGTGGCCAGGTACAGGGCAAGGAGGGGTGCCCTGGTGTCAAGAGGCTGGCAGGCCTCCCAGTGCCCAGCACATCTCACCCTCTCGGCTTCTTCTCTCTGCTTCCACTGCTCTTGTTCCGCTACTGGCGTTCTGTTCTCCTGCTGTTGCTGCTGCTCTTTGCTGCTGCTCTTGCTGCTCTTCCTGCTTTTCCTGGCGTCCTCATGACGCTGCCCTTATATGCCCATGTCCAAACCCAGGTGCGCCCACTTGCGCAGGCCCACCTAGGCATGCGTGCAGCACCGCAGGTGTCCATCATTATACCAATGGCGGTAGCGCGGAAAAGTCTGAGACTTTTCTCTCTGACTCTACAGTCTGCCTTTCTAAATACAAATTAATTGCAACTTTTCTACCCCTTTCTGCTGTGCCCTTGCTCTTGATGTTTATATGATAATCATCACTTTATCTTTTGAAGGTCGATTAGCTGTAATTTGCCTGTGACTATGTAGAGAGGTAAACCTGCCATCTTGGCTCTCCCATTATCTTGTCCAGCTCTCCAACTGCATTATGTCTTATCCTCATAATAACTTTTGGAGTTTTAAAGTGTTGTTTCCCTTTCCCTTAAGGAAAATTTGTTTTTAAAGATTTTTATTTATTATTACATAGAAGCACTGGGATATAAGCCAGAGGTGTGGTGGGGAGGAGTGAAGGATTCACCAGAGACAGAGTGGGAAGCAGAATGGGTGGATCTACTGAAATACATTGCAAAGGGGAGCAGCAGGTGAGATAGGAGAAGTCTGCTGCACAATATGTGGGTTGGTTCCCTCCCTGGCTGGGGATCGAATTCAGGCAGGAGTGGTGACAGATCACAGACTTAATCCCTAGGCTACAAGGGAGTCTACACCCCCCCCCCCATTTTTTTTTTTTTTTTTACATTTTGGAAGGACGGATTTTTTTTTTTCTCCTTTAGAAAAAGGAAAAAGAAAAAGAGAGGCACCTGCATAGTCACAGGTGGGCAGTGTTGGGAGGAGAGTTTCAGTTTTTCTTTTTTTCCAGCTACATGTGAGGGAACTCGGGGGAGATGAATTATCTTGCCCATCATAAAGCTGTGATTTAAACCCTGATGGTGTGACTCCAGACCTGCTCTCCAAATTCTGTGCTTGACTACTTCCTCAGTGGTAGGGTAGTCACTGTTTAGATACCAGGGCACATTCTACCGGGAGAGGAGAAGAAAAACAGATAATAGGTTGCGACATAACTGATACCAAAGAGGCACAGATAAAGAGCACAGAAGAGAAATTCCAGTTTGAGCTGGGGTAGAGAAGGGGACCTTTGAGTCGTACCTATAAAGATAAGAGTACTATTCTGAGAAAGGAGTGGGACATCCCAATAAAAGTATGCAGCCGTTCAGAGATGATCATGTCTGTAGGGTAAAGGTTGATCAGGTCTTTCCACCCTCCCACCACTGTGATGATGGACACCTGCGGTGCTGCGAGCATTCCAGGATGGGTATGTACAAGTGGGCGCACCTGAGTTGGACACCATCTTAAATGGGCGGCATCATGAGGATGCCAGGACCAACAGGACGGACAGTACTGATGAGCAGCAACAGTAGAAAGCAGTTGAGAAGGTGAGATGCACTGGGGGCTGGGAGGCCTGCCAGCCTCCCGGCCCCCTGGCACCCCTGCCTGCCATGTACCTGATGCCACCTCTACTAATAAAAGCATGAAAAGCCACCAAGGGCTCCAAGACTCCCTTTCCTTGACCCATCTGCCCAGAACCATCCCAAACCTTGCTCCGGTGCCACCCCTTCTGGCTGGTACAACCCTGTTGGTGAGTTCTCACCTGTACCATTCATAATGCAGGACATGACCGCAAAAGCAGCAACAAAAACTTTATGTACATAGATAGTGAGGCAAAGGGAGAGAGTAGAAAATTTACTGGCTGGCATGTGGCCAAATGCCATTTGCCTTACCCTGATGGTGTCAGCTCAGCTGAGGCTGGTCTTCATTTAGGAGTCACACCTGGCAAGCAAGGGGCAGCTGCTTGCCCAGCTAACAGGATCCAAGCAGGAGCCACAAACCAAAAGCAGGCTGTAAAGTGCCAAGTTATAAGCAGGAGCCAACCGAGAAAGCCTCCAGCTCATTCTACTTAATTTGTCTTTTAAAGTTCACCAGCAACCCTCTGCTCTTCAATCCCAGCCATCCCCACAAGGATGTCAGGTGTAGACCTGCAAGACCCAGTCCTCCCTTACAGTTATAGATGAAGTGAGAGATATGAGATATGAGCTAACTGTGTCCAGTAGGTGGGCACTTGTAGCGGCAGGGTGGAGGCACTGGAGCAGGATTCGGGATGGTTCTGGGCAGACGGGTCAAGGAAGGAGAGTCTCGGAGCCCTAGGTGGCTTTTCATGCTTTATTTAGTAGAGGTGGCCAGGTACATGGCAGGCATGGGTGCTGGGGGGTCGGGGGGCTGGAGCCCACCCAGCCCCCAGTGCATCTCACCCTCTCGGCTGCTGCTTCTCTCTCTGCTTCTGCTGCTGCTGTCGGTTCTCTCGGTCCGTCCTCACAGTTCTGTCTGTTCTGGCGTCCTCATGACGCCGCCCATTTATGCCCGTGTCCAACACAGGTGCGCCCACTTGCGCGTGCCCACCCTGGAATGCTCGCAGCACCTCAGGTGTCCATCATCAGTGGTGGGAGGGTGGAAAGACCTGATCAACCTTTACCCTACAGCACTGAAATCAGTGTCTGGGTTTTAGAAACTTGAGGCAAATAGTATTAGTAACTTAGAACACAGGATAGGGTAGATGATGTAAGAGAGGGAGGAATCAGGGCATATCATGAGGATTCTCTGAGGTAGCTGAGAAGATAATATTGGTGTTCAGATGGAGGAATGTTTTGGGGAAGTTTCATTTTGAACATCAAGGAGTACCTATTCTGACAAGTCATTTTATAGATGAGAAAGCTGAGCCAAGACAAGTAACAGGTCATGTAAATGAACTTTTGTGAATTTACAGCATATTGGAGGCAGAGCTGCAACTTGAACACAGGCTTCCTAGATTCCACCCTGTTTTTTCAACTTCAAGACAATTTTTTCATTTCCAAAGTTAGGAGCCAGAGAGGGGCTGAAGATTGAGCTCAATGGCTAGTGACTTAATGCAGTCTGCATAATGAGGCCTCCGTAAAAACCTGAACTACAGGATTCCTGGAGCTCCAAAATTAGTAAACATGCAGATTTGAAGAGTGACTGTCCAGAGAGGTTGGCGGGCCCATACCTCCTTCCACACCCATTCCTCTGTGCAACTCTTCCATCTGACTGTAAATGGAACTGATCAAGTTTTTCTGCTCTCCTGCCATTAGCATTAGTGATAGACACCTGCGACCCTGCACGCGTGCCTGATAGCATGCACAGGTGGGCACACCTGGGCTGAGACTGGGCATATAGGGGCGGTGTCATGAGAACATGAAGCAGCAGCAGCACCTGCGATCCTGCACACATGCCTGATCCTGGGCAACCGAAGTAAGGTGTGGGCATGCGTAGGTGGGCACGCCTGGGCTGGAGACATATAGGGGCAGTGTCATGAGGACATGAAGCAGCAGAAGAAGCAGAGCAGAGGCTAGAGAGACCAGAGATAGTGAAGATTGGTTGGGGGCTAGGAGGCCTGCCAGCCTCCTGGCCCACTGGCCCTGCTGTCTGCCATGTACCTGGTTGCCTCCAATGCAGAAAGATTAATAAAAGCCTGAAAAAGCCACCAAGGGCTCTAGGAGTCTTCCTTTGCCGCTATCGAATCATTGAGAAACTGGCAAGTGCCTATGGCCCTACACTGTACCTGAGCTATATCCTTTTATAATGAATTAATGTGAGAAAAGAAAAAGAAAAAAAACACATAGGAAACAGCCATGAATAGTTTATAGTAGAGATGCCAGAGTGCTTAGGTAGTACACAGACTCCAAAATAGGACTTCACGTTGGGTTCAGGCACCCATGCACTTCAGAGGTCATCATACATACATAGGAAAAGTCCAGAGAGTCAGAGATTTGTCCCAACAGGTAGGACAAGTGGCTTTTGACCTAGCTTCTACAAGTTAGTCTAGTTCTCTTTTCCACTCAAATATTAAAGTAAGTTTGCTTATCGGTTTGGGGGGGCTAAAAATAGAATTTAGAAGCTGTAAGATAACTCCCTCTTCTAGGTCTTAGTTTGGTTGGTGTGGTGGCAGGAAGGCAGCACCGGGCAGCTTCTGGATGATTCTAGCAGATGGGGTAAAGAAAGGAGTCTTGGAGCACTTGGTGACTTTTATGCTTTCATTTACAGAGGCAGCCAGGTACACGGCAGGCGTGGGTGCCGGGGGGCCAGGAGGCCCCTCTCGACTGCTTTGCTGCCTCTGCTGTTGTTCTCTATGTTCTGCTGGTGTCCTGTTCTCCCGCCACTGCTGCTGCTGCTGCTGCTGCTGCTCCGCTACTGCTCCACCAGCGTCCTCATGACGCCGCCCTTACAGGCCCATGTCCAAACCCAGGTGCGCCCACTTGCACATGCCCACCTAGGCATGCGCACAGCACCGCAGGTGTCCATCATTATACCAATGGCCGGAGGGTGGAAAGACCTGATAGTTTTCTCTGACCCTACAGTGGGTCACCTTTTGTTACAGTCATGCCTTATGCTTACAAATCCACTTGCTAGTCAGGTGCTCAAAGCCTGGCTGGGCCTTTCATGGCACAAGTGAGCTTGGATGATCAAGGAAACAACCAGATTGAGCTGAGACCTAGTAGGCCCAGGACCTCTATAGACTCTGAAGTGTCATTCCTTCTAGGGGAAGGTAGCTTTAAAGCAGCCTTCTTTGTTTGTTCCTTTGTTTACTGTGTTCAGAAAACTGAAATGATTACCCACTGTCTTCATGCAAAACTAGTGATAGTTTGAGTTTTTAGGAAAATTATCTGAGACTCCCAGGGGTTTGCAGCTGGAGGTGAGGGGATACAACAGATATAATTCATACTATAGATTAAAAAAATCTAAGTCTGAAAGCTTTTGTGTATTTTTACAGAATTATTTCATACTTATATGTGCCTACAGATCTATTAATCATATAAGAATTTGAACTAATCCCTAAAACAATATTTGCTGATCAAAGAAATATTTAACTGAATTCTAATAAATCAGATTTTTCCATGATCTCTTTTTAATCAGCTGATGAAAGGGAAGATAGAAATCATACTTATATTTTTCATCAGTAATTGTATCTTTTCTTATATTTGAGCAGGCTTATTTTATATTATGCCAGTAGTGCCAAAGCATTTTTTAAAAGATTTATTTATTTATGCATATAAGAGCTGGGGTATAGGCCAGAGGCAGGGCAGGGTGTGTGAGAGGATTCACCAGAGACAGAGTAGGGAGCAGAACAGGCAGATGAACTGAAATATACTGCTGAGGGGAGGAGTGGGTGAGGCAGGAGAGGTCTGCTCTCCTTGCCATATGGGTCCCCTCTCTGGTCGGGAATCAAACTTGTGCTGCTGTGCCACGAATGCTTCACAGTGTGGCACTCAACATGCCTGCCACCAGGGAGGCCTTGCCAAAGTATTTTTGCTAATGTGTGTATATTTTGCTCCTAAAAGTAGAATTGAAAAATATTTGGATCAATTATCTTTGTTTTGTTGACAGTCCTATTGTATAACATGTAGGAATTTCAAAACTCTTAATGCTTTTATCCTTACAAAGGAAAACTTTTAAAAATTCACTCCAAAGTAGACAATTGAAAAACTCCTTGACTTATGTTATTATAGAGCAAGCCAAAACATTCTTTTTTTTTAGTAACATTTGTGAAAACCATTTTTTAGCAAATAAATTATTTACATACTTTGATCATGCTAAGGCATGTTTTTGTGGGACTGTTGGCTTTTATCATCATTTTATTTAGGTATAATTTATAGAAAATGAATTACACATTTTTGAGTTTTGACAGTTGCATACATCCTTTTAACCAGCACCCTAATCAAGAGTTCTGTCATTATAAAGGTACCCTTTTCCCCTTTGTAGTTACCTTCTTTCTACCTGCAGCCTTAAGTAATTATGGTTTTACTTTTGGTGACTTCTGATTATACTTGTATTTTTTTTTTAACATATTTTTGGTTTCAATGTCCCAGGAGTTGCAAACTTTGCTGTGAAGGGTCAGTTAATATCATAGAGCATGTACTTGTTGTTGTCTAACTTCTTTGGAGATTATCCTTAATCACTATGCTGATTGTTTTTGTTGTCAGTGTTCATTCCTTTGTGTGTGTGTGTGTGTGTGTGTGTGTATGGTAAAATAGAGCAAAATTTGTACCTTTCAGTAGCATTAATTACATTCACATTGTTATGCAACAGTAACCCCATTCCCCAACTTTTTCATCACTCCAAACAGAAACTCTGTAACCACTCTGCTGTAACTCCCCATTCCTCTTTGATCCTAAAAACTGCTAATCTATTTTCTCTATGAATTTTCCTATTCTAAATATTTATGCTAAGTGGAATCATACGATATATTTCCTTTTTGTGCCTGATTTAATTCATTTAGCATACTTTTAAGGTTCATCCATATTGTACCATGTATCAGTACTGATTTCTTTTTCATAGCTAATAATATCCCACTTGAGTTGATCTATCATTGGTTTATCTACTCCTCAGTTGACAAAAATCTGTTTCAAGTTTTTTGCCATTATGAGTAATGCTACTGTGAACATTTGTGTACAGTTTTCTGTGTGAACATATATTTTCATTTTCTCTCGGGTGCATATCTAGGAGTGGAATTGCTGGATAATACAAAAATTCTGTTTAATCTTTTAAAGAACCATCAGACTGTATTCCACAGGGCTGTCCCACTTTATATCCCTATCTGCAATAGATGAGGGTTCCAATTTCTCCCTATCCTTGCCAACTGGTATTACAGTCATCCTAGTAAATCTGAAAAGACTTTGTGGAAGAAATAGAAATTTGCTAGACAAATGGATATGGAACATACCTCCCCAGTCACAGAGTTTAGACTAAGTGTAATTAACATAGCAATGCAGGCACAATTAACAAGCTTGCCCACAAGTGGAGATTCCTGGCCAAGTCTCAGTGCTCCTCCCTAAACAACATTTCAAAGGATCAGGATGGTCTGTCTCCTAGGAGCAATCTCTGGAAAGTTACCTCCCTAAAAAACTCCCCTTTTCTTCAGGGAACTAGCCTTCAACCATATTATTTTGTCTTTTTTTTTTTTTTTAAATCTATGTAGGAAATGTAGAGATAGTAAAGTATAAAAGGAACTCCCAGCCTTTGTTCAGGGCTCAGATTTTTGGAAAGTGTCTGCCTGTGCCCATAGTCATATGAATGTGAAATAAAGTGCCTGGTCTCCAGAAATCTTTTGAGTACTGCCTGGTTTCTCCTTCCATAGCCTGGGTTAAAAGCCAGAGCAAGTCTATAACAACTTGGCTTTGATAAATATACAAATGTGAGATAAACATAACAAATAGAATATTGCTACAGACTTGTTGGGAAATTAATAAATGTATTAATATCATATGTTCTAGGAGGATGGACTCAGGCAAGTTCTGGAGGAGATGAAAGCTTTATATGAACAAAACCAGTCTGATGTGTAAGTTTGATGAGATTGCTATTTTAAAACAATTTAAAAAAATAAGATATCAAAATCAGATAATCTTTCATTATCTTTTAGGTGTGTGTGTTTTAAATTCTCAGCCTGATCATATACTAGTTATAAAAAATGATAATAGAACTAGTGAAATCTCTCTTGATAACTGCATAAGGGATTCAAATAGCGCTTGGCACAAGATAAATACTCAATAAATGTATGTTGCTTGACAGAAAGGCCTTGAAAGGAGTTAGGGTAGAACTGAAAGACATGAGTCATGAGCAAATAAAAGCCTTAAGTGAAATGTACCATTTCCACTGCTTACTTTCATTAGTGGATGCCTTGTGCCCTGAAGGAGAATGGGCAGCTTGTATTCTTTGCAGGAGGGGCAGTGATTAACCATAGCTTCAGTGAAATCCACTGCTACCAAATGATATAGCTTGGGAAATAAGACGGCTCTAGATTTGTAGAATATTTAGACCTGAGCATGATAGTTGGCACAATGCAAATTTGGGTTGTATTTGACAAGTTTCGTTGGTTCCTATGATGTGGTGAAGAGTAAGACACAAAAGAATACCAACTACTAGATCAAAGGTAAGGTGTTTAGATTTGCAACATGAGATTTGGCCTTGTTAGGTACAGTTTTTTGTCACTTACTTGGCTGTAGAAGTCAGTAACATGCTGATAAGATTTGTGGAGCACAGAAAACAATAAGAGCATTTTGCCAACTACTATGTTTAAGGATAAATACAGAAAATCTTAACAGATGAAATGAGGAACTAAACTACAATAGGTTTGCTGTAATGTAAGGCAGATGTTAAGTCCTGAACTCAATTTCCCAAGCCATTTTTTCATTCATTCATTTAAGAAATGTATACTAAACATTTGCCTATAAGTGGCTCTAGTAAAGAACATAGTCAAGACTTCTGCCCCTGTTGGCTTTCACAGTCTCATGTGAAAGACAGATAATTAAATCCAGATACACCAAATTGGGATACTTGTTATGAAGGGAAACAAGAGTGCTAGGAGAGAGAATAGGAGAATAATGGGTTGAAGATATAGTTAGATTGAGAAATTAGGGAAGAGTTCTTTCAATTGGGTCTGAAAAAAAAAAAAAAAACAAAAACAGATTTTAGCCAGACAGTAATTATGGGCAGAGCATTTTAGTGGGAGTGATCATCATATGCATAGGAGGGTAAGATGAAATTGACACTGACAAAACTGGTGTTGAAATTCAGCAACCAGAAAGGATGACCTCAGGTTAGACTTTTTAGTGTGTGGAGCAGATGGCAGCACATTTATATTTAAAAGATCACCCTGGTTGCTGCATGGATAGTGGACAGGTGCTAAGAGGAGAGGGAGACATACTGATCATTCAGATGGCTGGAGAGTTGACTAGGATTTGGTAAAAAGTAAACAGGTTGAAGACCCATTTTGGAAGTGGCCTAACAGGACTTGATCCAGTAAGACCTGTTAGTCTCTGGGTTTGTGCCATTTGGAAATGCATGATCACCATCCTCCCAGTTTCTTTCTGGGGAGACAGTGACTACTACCAGTTTCTAGTTAAAATATTTTTTTAAAACATTTTTTATTTATGCATACATGAGCAGGGGTACAGGCCAGAGTTGTGGGAGGTGAGAGGATTCACTGAGACAGAGTGATGAGCACGACAGGGAGATCGAATGAAATACACTGCTGAGGGGAGCAGCAGGCAAGGCAGGAGAGATCTGCCTCACCATGTGGGTCCTGGACCTCCCTGGCCGGGGATCTAATACGTACTGCTGTGCTACGGATGTTTCACAGTGCTGCGCTCAACTCACTGCACCACCAGGGAGGCCCAAAATAATTGCTTTTTAAATCACTGTGTTAATGTGAATTTTTCTTAAGGACATCCTTATGTGCTTAATAAAGTACTCTGATGTTAGTTCGTGTGTATTTTGTGTTATTACTTTTAGTTCAAACACATTGTAAATAATGGGGAGAATAAATCTGACTTACTAGAATGTCAGGAATGTATAGAGTAAGATCTAGAAGACACTATAGAAGGAGAAATATATTTTGCCTCTTTTTCCATTGTCTGGTACTGCATCAAGGAACTTTTTGTATTTACTTGGTTCCTTTTAAAACTACAAAGTAGATCCTTATCATTTCATATATCTAGTTTTGTTTTGTTTTTTCCCATTTTTTATTGTAAAATTCACATAACTTAAAGTTAGCCATCTTAACCATTCTTAAGTGTACAGTTGAACCATATTAAACATATCTGTAATATTGTGCAGCTGTCACCGCCTTCCATCTTCATAATTTTCCCACTTGCAATACTGAAACTGTATGCATTAAACAGTTGTGTTTCTGGTTTTAAAACGTACTTGTCTAATATCTAATACATTTTGTAGGAAAAACCAAAAATTTTCTTCCATATGTAAAGAACATGCTTAAGTAGAATGTATACATAGAGTTGATGATTAAAAAATATTTGTTGGATGAGTGAAGGACCATTTTAACTCTTACAATAATGGTTTAGAAGTTCCACGAGAGGCGTATATATAGAGTTAAGACATGACTTAAGGCCATAATCTTATGAACTATGATAGGTTTGCCTAATATTCCAGTATGATAAAGGCGTTCCAGCAGGTGATTAAACACAATCTTTGTCTTTTAGAAATAGGTAGTTAAATTTGTATACAAATGCAAAGTTTACCCATATGATTAAGTGAAAAATTGAGACTGATTTTAAGCAAACTACTCAGCTTTTGGGGTTTGACTCTTGTATCTTAGCATATTTAGTAAAAGACCTTTGTGGGGGGAGGTACTATTTGCTTAGGTTCATTATCAGTCATAAATGGATAAAAGCAAGCATGTGAGTTGACTTTGAAAACTTTACTTGTACTGAAATAATCAGATTTGTTCTTTTCCTCTTTAAATGTTCTTAACAGGAATGAAGCGAAGTCAGGTGGACGAAGTGATTTGATACCAACTATCAAATTTCGACATTGTTCATTGTTAAGAAATCGACGTTGTGCCATAGCATACCTGTAAGCATCTCAGTTTTCTCAGTTGGGTGGCAGGGAAGGTTTTCCTCATTAACCATTTCAGATGGATAAGAAATGCTTAGATTTGCTTTTCTTTGTAAGCATTCTAAATTCATCTCTTTTTCAAGTTAAAAATTATGAAATTACAGTAACCATAAAACTAGGGAAAGTAAGATTACTAATTCCCATAGTGTCATCACATAGACTTAACAGCTTTTAACATTTTCATGTTTGTGTCACCTTGCTTTGTCTATGCTACACTATTGTAGAACATAACATTTACTACTGAATACGTTAGTATATACCTCTGAGAAATAAGTACCTTTTGTTATGTTTTCCCATATGACCACTGTACTATTCTCCCACCAAGGGAAGTGGACGAGACTTCATGATATCAACCCAGTCCATATTCATGTTTTTCCCAACTGTCCCAAAGATGTAATTTTTTAAAAATTAATTTATTTTTACATTGTTAATTTTTGTACAGTATTTGATTTTTGTACAATGTTTGATTTGATTTGCAATTCTCATAAAACTCCCACAGTATCCGTGAACCAGCATCCATCTCCTCTTCCGTCCTATTTTGACCCCTCTCTCTTCCCCTACCCTGCTGTACATCTTGGATTTATAATTTTTATTTATTTTTAAAAAAATATTTATGCATACAAGAACTGAGGTACAGCCCTGAGGAGTAAGAGAATTCACCAGAGACAGAGTGGGGAGCAGAACAGGCAGATCGACTGAAATACACTGCTGAGGGGAGCAGTGGGTGAGGCAGGAGAGGTCTGCAGCACTATGTGGGTCCCCTCCCAGGTTGGCAGCAGGGATTGAACTCGTGCTGCAGTGGCTACGTTTTGCTCCATAGTGCATTGCTTAACTCATTGCACCACCACAGAGGCCCCTTGGATTTATAATTTGCCTTCTAGTTTTATCTTTTTTTTTTCTCTGATCCCTTCTTTGGTTTCCCTATATTCCTCCTATTAGTTAAATCATCCAATACTTTTCTTTTTCCTTCTGACTTATTTCACTGAGCATAATCCCTTCCAGCTCCATCCTTGTTACTGCAAATGGCAAGAGTTTCTTTTTTGATTGCTGAATAGTATCCCATTGTGTAGATTGTGTGTGTGTGTGTGTGTGTGTGTGTGTGTGTTTTGCCTCGGGAGCCTAATAGAATCAATATTTTACATTTGGCTTGTTGAGCCTTGAATCTCTTCTGATCAAGGCGACTTTTTTTTTTTTAAGATTTATTTATGCATACAAGAACTGATGTGTAGGTCAGAGGTACAGGAGTGAGAGGATTCACTAGAGACAGAGTGGGGAACAGAACAGGCAGATCTATTGAAATCCACTGCTGAGGAGAGCAATAGGTGAGACAGGAGAGGTCTGCTACACCGTGTGTGTTAGCTCCCTGACTAGGGATGGAACCCATGCTGCAGTGGATGCCAAAAACTTGACAACACTGTGTCTTTAACCCATGTGCCACCAGGGAGGCCTGAGGCAACGTTTTATGTCCTATGCTGTCTAATACCTTCTTAATGTTCTAGGTATGACCGATTGCTTCGGATTAGAGCACTCAGGTGGGAATATGGCAGCGTCTTGCCAAATGCTTTACAGTTTCACATGTCTGCTGAAGAAGTAAGTTAGTACTGTTTGTCAAGTTTATTTGAATTTGGAAAATGATGAGGTTCTGACATTGTTCTATAATAGTCTTTACTAATATTTCTCTCTTTTTAATATGTGTTTCAGAAAATTTTGCCTGTATTAATTTAGTGTATACTTCAATGAGAATGGTAGGAGTAATTCTAAATGCTATAGGAAAACTATTTTTACTTAACAAAATAGAGTCCCATAATGTATTTACTAGTGATTCTTTAGTAGGATTAAAAAACTAGAATTATTATTTTCATTAAATGTGTATGTACAATGTGAATATTTGTAAGAAATTCTTGATTTGTACAGTCACTGAGGCACAGACTAGCCTAATGTGTAAAGACACAGGCTTTAGAATGAAGCCAATGCGGTTACAGAACTTGGCCCTGCCATTTTCTAATTTTGGAAAGTAACCTCTTCATGCCTAAATTCTCTCATTTACAAAATGAGCATTGTAGTACTTACATACACAGTGTAGCGGTGACTCCTACCTTGTATTAGACTAAACTTCACAGATTAAGATTGCCCTAACTTCAGACACCAGCCATAAACTCAGGAATTTTCAGAAACTCCTTCAGCTCTGACCAGCTGACTACAAATAGTCATTTTCCAAACTTTGAGGTTTAAACCACTTGTTAATAGTCTCACATACAAGGAGGAGAGGGGAACTAGAGGG
The DNA here is from genome assembly GCA_019455555.1 of Galemys pyrenaicus. NCBI lineage: Eukaryota > Metazoa > Chordata > Mammalia > Eulipotyphla > Talpidae > Galemys > Galemys pyrenaicus. The sequence goes on from JAGFMF010011442.1 coordinate 671,395, forward strand.
AGCTCATCTCATGGCCAGTGATTCAATCAGTCATTCCTGTGTAAGAACCCCAATAAATATCCTGAACACCAAAGCTTATATAAACTTCTCTGGTTGACAGTGGTTTATGTACACTGTTATGCAACTGGGTGCCTGGATGGTCCTGATTCCACAGGGAGAGGACCGCAGAAGCTTTATATTTAGGACCCCCTAGACCTCATCTTATATGTCTCTTTCTCTGGCTGGTTCTGACTTGTATCCTATTCACTATAGTGAAACTAGCATTGTCAGTATAATACTTCCCTGAATACTGTGTGTCATTCTGGAAAACTGTTGAATCTGGGAAACTCTGTGTGTTTCTATTGTAGTCTTTTAGGAGTTATGCTGTTTATCTTTCCCACAGAGGTCTGTAATACTGTACTGATTTTTTTTCTTTGTATATAATGTAGAAGTTAAATTGTATTTCAAATATGGATATTGAGATAACCCAGCACCATTTATTGAACTGATCTTCTTTTCCCTACTGCTCTGTGTGGTACTACTTTTGTCATAAATTGGTTGTCAGTGTATCTGAATTTTGAATGGGCAACTTTTTCGTCTATATTTCTCCTCTTATCGATGCCTGTCAGTTCCATACTGTTTTAAATTATTGTAGTAACTCTATAATAAGTCTTGAGCAAGTATTCTCGTCTTTATTAAGTGACTCAACTATTTTTGGTCCTTTGCATTTCCATGTAAATTTTATACTCTATTTGTTAAATTTCATTTTTTAAAATATTAAGATTTTGATTTAGGTTTAATTGAATCTATAGATCACTTGACAGTATTATAATACTGAACTGTCCAATTTGCAAATGTGGCATAGCCTTCCATGTATTTAGATCTTTCAGTTTTCCTCAACAATTTTTAAAACAACAGATTTACTGAGGTATAGTCCATAAGGTTTATTCCTTTAAGGTACACAATTTAGTGTTTTTTAGTATAGAGTTCTAGCATACCTTTTTTAGTGTTAAGTGTTCACAGAGTTGTACTTTTATTCTAAAGCATTCTCATTTCTCATAAACCCTGTAATCTTCATTTGTCGCAAATTCTCTCTTCTCTTTCCAATTCCTGAAAATTATATTTCCTACCCTTATTTTTGCCTATTATGGATTTTTCATGTAAATGGATCATGTAGTATGTGGCCTGTTGTGTCTTTCATTTAGCACATTTTCAGTTTTCATCCATGTATAACATGTATCAAAACTTCATTCCAATTTATGGCTGAATAATATTCCATTGTATGGACAGACATTCATTTGGTGAACATTTGGGTGTTTTTCTCAGTCATGTTTTATAATTCTAAAATGGTATGTCTTTCCTGGTTTTGTTTCTGTTGGACTGTTTATTAAATGCGTGACTTAGCAGGATATAAGTTCTTTGAGAACAGAGATTGTGTTCACTTTGTTGTATGATCCATTTTAAGAACCCGAACCAGTGCCTGGTTCATAGCAGGCAGTCAATAATATTGGTAGTTTAAATGAATGAATGGTCATATTAATGATCCATTGGTGATGTGTGCTAATTTTGAAGATATGCATATATAATTTCAGTAAGTTTGTATTCTCATAACTTTGTCCAATGACCATTTTTATATTTGCAGATGGAGTGGTTCAATCACTACAAAAAATCTCTTGCTACATATATGAGGTCATTGGGAGGATATGAAGGTTTAGACATTACACAGGATATGAAACCTCCAAAAAGCCTATATATTGAAGTAAGTGTACCTTTTTAAAGTGGGTTTTTCTTTAATGTGTAGATTGTGCTGCCTTTGTCTAAGAAGGCATTATTAATATATATTAGCTCATATTATAAATGAGAGGAAACTTAAACCAAAATAAAAAATGTTCTTTATAGTGGGAAAATGTGAATGTGGTAGAAGAGCTAACATTTTCTGAGTAAACCTGTTCTAATAGTTTTGGCTTTGGAACTGTGTAAGCTGTTTTATATATTATTAAAATAAAATCTAAGTGGAAAGCTAACTCACTAATATTGAAAGCAAAATAAAGCAAATGAATCTGTCTTTCGAGTTGGTGCATTAGCCAAATAGGAATCGACTACCACAACCCTGTCAGCATCAACTGCAAAGGTGAAACAAAATTTAGAAACTATTGTTTGGCTTGAAGACCAGAAAATCAGACACTACAAGATTGAAGAGAGGTAATTTAAGAAACATCCACAGCAGTAACTGACCTAAGGTTTTTGAAAAGTATCTCAGAATTGTTAACTTCTTTTTAAGATTCGAGATCAACAAGAAACAATTGACTGGCTTCTTGGTTTAGCAGTTAGACTTGAGTATGGAGATAATGCTGAAAAAGTACAAGGACTCATCACCTGATAATACAAAAAAAAGATACTGCTAATGCATCTAAAAATGCAGAGGCATTGATCAATTTGGATATAACTAATACAGATTTTAAGGCTGGTGCAATGGCTTTGACTAACCTCCTTCAGATTCAACTTCATGATGATTACCTAGTAATCCTTAAGGCATTTTGGTCCAGGAGCATCTGACACAGGATGCATTTGCTAAAGCAAACCAAACAAAATAGGGCTTATCTGTTGCTTTAGACAAGCATATTCTTGGTTTTGACATAGGAGATACAGTTCTTAATGAAGTTGCTCAAATTTTGTGATTGCTACATATCAAAGAGCTCAGAGAGCTACAGAAAAAAATTAATAAAGATAGTAGCTATTCAGGCAATAATTGCTAATCCAAAGACAGACCACAGACTGGGGAAAGTTGGAAGATGAACATTTTTAGGATTTCAGCTTCTCACCTACTTAGTACCATTGGGAACTGTGTATACTCTGGCATGTGTTTGGAAATCAAATGTCATTTTTAAGGGAGGAATCCCAGAAAATTGGCTGTGTTCTAGAGATTTACCATCATTGCTTTTTCTTTAATAAAGTTGGGAAAGTGGAAAAACAAAAAACAAAACACATAACACATAAATTGATTACTATATTTCTGGGGGAATAGTCTAAGGATGAAAAGAATTACAAAGAGATATTCAGTTGTATTTGGTAGTTATATTTTTTTGTAATAGTATTGATACTATTGTTTCAAAATAAATATTGAAGAAAAGAGCAAAAGAAAAATGGCAATAGGATTTTTGCTACGTTCAAAAAAGACAAAAGAGGTTAAAAAATTAAAATGAAAAGGGTAAGTAAAAATCCTGTATTCCCAAATGCATGTTTGAAATGTCAGTGTGGACTCTTATTGAATTGTCTTCTTAAAAAAAATTTTTGAGTACTTTTCTACTGAAAAGGTTTGGAAACAATGACTTGCCACTAGCCATAAGCATCTAATCTCTGGAGTCTACATGCTGTTTTTCCACTAAATTTAGAAAACTTTTCTCCTAGAAAGCAAAGAAAATATCAAAGTCTAAATGGGAAGTGTTCACACTGACTTAGAAACTTATTTGAAGGAATCTTCACTGACCAAAGAAGAGACAATTTGAGCTTGAAAATAAATAACTGGGCCTCCCTGGTGGCGCAGTGGGTTAAGCAACGCACTATGAAGCAAACCGCAGCCACTGCAGCACGAGTTCGATCCCTGCTGCCAGCCAGGGAGGGGACCCACATGGCATGGCAGACCTCTCCTGCTGTGCTCGCTGCTCCCCTCAGCAGTGTGTTTCAGTTGATCTGCCTGTTCTGCTCCCTGCTCTCTGTGGTGAATCCTCTCACCCCCACCCCACACCTCTGGCCTGTACCCCGGTGCTTGTATGCATAAATAAATAAATCTTTAAAAAAAAAAAAAGAAAATAAATAACTGTAGTGAATGACATCAGTTAATTAGATGCATGAATGCTTAACAATACCAAACAGCAATAAAACAGTTTACAAAATAAAGCTTCATTGGCTGCCTTTGGAGAGTATGAGGGTTGCAGCTCATTTTTACAAGTGGTAAATCAAAGAATGGAATCAAGCAGCTATCTGCCTTTATTGTAAACAATGCCAAATTGTTTACGATGGAAATTTCTGTTCCACCTAATAAATGCAGCAGGGATAAGAGAACCAGTTTAATGGCATTTTGTAATTCTCATATATTGAGGGAAAGAGTTAACAGATGTTAATAAGGTTATGGATTGGTATAGACAACAACTGGACCCAGTGATCAATTTTAATATCCAAACAGGGACAACCAGACCTTCTATACTCTGTGAGGTCTTGTGTCAGGAAATACTAATCTGATTCAACTCCTAGACATAAATTATAGCTTATTAGAAAATTTAGGAATAGAAGAACATGTTAAATAACCAAATCTAGTTTTGGAAAATTACCAAACAAACTGCCCAGTTTCTTTAACAAATAAATTAGAAAGTAGAAGTGTAGTGGAAAAAGAAGGGACCCTATACATTTAAAGAGACTTAGACACATATCAGAACTATGTAATGTGTAGCTCTTTTTGAACTCTAATTTGAACATGGCCACTTAAAAAAATTATGAGCACATGTACTAAAATTGGAATAATGCACAGAAGATTAGCAGCATCCCTGTGCATGGATGACATGGAAATTTGTGATGTAGTCCATATTTTTATTAGTGATTATGAGAAGGGAAGGGGGAAGTTGGAGGTTAAATCAGGTAAAAGGGTTCTGCTGTTTGATGAAGGGTGGAATCAGATTTTTAGTGGTAAACTTAATGTAGTATCTATATAGATGCTGATTTGTAATGATGTGTAACTGTAACACATAATGTAATGTTCTTTGTTAACACTAAGTCATCAAATAAGTAAAAACACATAAGACAAATTGGGAAATATGGATACCAACTGGCTATTTCCTGATAAAAATTATTAAGGTGTGATAATAATAGTATTGAGAGTTTTTTTTAAGGATTTATTTACTTATGCATACAAGAGCTGGGGTGCAGGCCAGAGTCCAGGGAAGTGAGAGGATTCACCAGAGAGAGTGGGGAGCAGAACAGGCAGATCTAGTGAAATCCACTGCTGAAGGGAGCGGCATGCAAGATAGGAGAGGTCTGCTGCGTCATGTGGATCAGCTCCCTGGCTGGAGATCAAACTTGTTCTGGATTGGCTGCGGATAGCTTCATAGCGCTGCGATTTAACCCCTTGTGACACCAGGGAGGGCAGAATTGAGACTTTTTTTTTAATTATTTATGCATACATGAACTGGTGTACAGGCCAGAAGTGTAAGGGGTGAGAGGATTCACCAGAGATATAGTGGGGAACAGAACAGGCAGATTGAAATACACTGCTGAGGGGAGCAGTAGGTGAGGCAGGAGAGGTCTGTTGTGCCATGTGGGTCACCTCCCTGGCCAGCTGGGGATCGAACTCAGTGCTGCAGTGGCTGTGGATTCTTCATAGTGCGATGCTTAACATCTTGCGCCACAAGGGAGGCCCAGTATTGAGATTTCTTTTTTAAAATCTTATTTTGTAGTAATAAATACTAAAATATTTATAGATGAAATGATTCCTAGCATTTGCTACAGAATCCAGAAATGGGTGAGAAAACAAGATAGGCCACATGTAGATAAGTGTTGCATAGAGTTTCATTATATTAATATTTTTACTTTTGAATATATTCAAGATTTTCCATATTAAAATATATTTAGGGCCTCCCTGGTAGCGCAGTGGGTTAAACAATGTACTATGAAGCAAACCACAGCCACTGCAGCACAAGTTCGATCCCTGCTGCTGGCCAGGGAGGGGACCCACATGGCGCAGCAGACCTCTCCTGCTATGCCTGCTGCTCCCCTCAGCAGTGTACTTCCGTTGATCTGCCTGTTCTGCTCCCCGCTCTCTATGGTGAATCCTCTCACCCCCCCCCACACCTCTGGCCTGTACCCCAGTGCTTGTATGCATAAATAAATAAATCTTTAAAATATATATATATATTTAAAGAAGCCAAATGATGGCACATACTAAAATAGTATTTGTCAAAATAGATTGTGGATGAAGTTATCTAGGAAAAGTAGATTACTGAAACTTGGTGCTGGAGTGGGCTAATACCAACCCTAGTATTCAAAAGAAACCTGAGTTGTGAATTTTCATGAAGGTGGGAAATGACCTCCTGTTTTCCTGTGACTGTACTTGGAGCTGTAGCCAGATCTGTGACCTTTTCTCTAGGAACATTTTAGAATTTCTCTCTGCAGTTTTCAGAAGAGGTTATAGACAAAGAACTGTCCTAACTCTTTTAACAAGAATTTGTTTGTTCTTTTGTGGTTTATTTCTCAGCCTTCCTGGAAAAAAAAAAATCTAAGTATCAAAGGTAATTAGAAGAAACACTTTAAAACAAAATTTTATAGACTTACCTATATCTTGTTCTTGGTTATATTTATGAGAGGGATCTGTAAGAGGCAGGTAAGAATAGGTATAAAACATTCACTTTTCTTTGTTGATGTATATTTCACCTACTTAACTTTTCAGTTTTTATAGAGAGAATCCAGTGATGTGTCCCCATCCAGCTTTCAGTTTTCTATGCTGTCAGTGCTAACATACTCGTTTGAAGATTTTGCCATTCCTTTTCCTCCCCATCCCAACGGCACAGTCAGAGCCACCAGAATATCATAGGAGAGTACTAGTCCTGACTGTATAGAGAAATGGCAAAAAGGAAAGTGAATTTCTACTCTGTGGATATTTATATAATTCCTGTTTACTTCATGTTCACTACATACTAAAAAATAATTTAGATAAAATATCAGTTTTTCCTTTTAGGTGCGGTGTCTGAAAGACTATGGAGAATTTGAAGTTGATGATGGTACTTCAGTTCTATTAAAAAAAAATAGCCAGGTATTTCTTGTTTTAAGATACTTTAAGTCTTGTGGGAGTACTAAATGATAGAAATGTTGGAATTATTAGCAAATTAAATATCACACCTTATGATGATCATTTATTTTTAGGCTTCATGTTACATATAAGACAATTTTGTGTCTTAGACTTTTGTACTTTTGCTATATTGTACTTTTACTAAATATAAAGGCATGGAGCCAATGTTTTATGTAATAAGAAAAGGCTAGGGCCTCCCTGGTGGCGCAGTGGGTTAAGCAACGCACTATGAAGCAAACCTCAGCCACTGCAGCACGAGTTCGATCCCTGCTGCCAGCCAGGGAGGGGACCCGCATGGCACAGCAGACCTCTCCTGTTGTGCCCGCTGCTCCCCTCAGCAGTGTACTTCTGTTGATCTGCCTGTTCTGCTCCACGCTCTCTGTGGTGAATCTTCTCACCCTCCCACGCCTCTGGCCTGTACCCCAGTGCTTGTATGCATAAATAAATAAATCTTTAAAAAAAAAAAAAGGCTAATTAATTTCTTTTTTTTTTAATCCCAAAACCCATTTTATTTCACCTACAACAAACAGGTATGCTATTTGGCAGTTAAGGATGTGGTTTTTTTTTTTTATATACACATATTACACATACCCGTCCTCCTATAATCACACCTAATAAAATGAGTCATAATATTCTTTAATGTCTGATTCCCAGTTCACATCCAGATTTTCTTAATTTGTGTCAGGTATGTCTTTTTATGGTTGATTTTTTAAAAAAGATTTATTTAATTATATTTGACATCATTTGTAGTCCCCAGGGAATTCCCACCACCATTTCACCCATGCACCATCACCTCAGTCCCTTGTGCTCTTTCTGCCCTCATCCCAGTCTCTATCCCCGCCTCCCCCCAACCAATGATTCCTTTGGTTTGTTTTTGTCCTTTTGTTCTGATCTTGATAGTCATGTGCTGAGACACTGATTACTCAGCTGGCATTGCCTGAGTGGGGTTGGGGCAGTCAGGACCCACTGAGCCACTCTTCCCTCTGGTCCTCTGCTAGATGATTATTTTTTGTGGACCATACAAAAATCTTCCTCTTGATGGTATTTTTAACTTTGCCTCTCAGTAGCACCCTGCCATCAATTATAAATGGAAAAGTTTTTTAAAAGACATAATCAACTGCAGTTATGATTATAGTAAGGGCTTTTAAAATGTCTGGCCACATCTAGAATGAGTTTTCTATGCAATCGATAGTATAGCTCCTCTTCACAATGAAGAACAGTAATAGGAAAACATTTTCTTGCCACAAATAACAAAGTTCATTATATAATAAAACAATTCTATAAACTAATATATTGTATTACAATTTTCTATTGAAGAAATAGCCTTTCCTGAATGTTCCCTACAAACCTTTGACACCAGTAATAGGTTTCTTGTCAAAACACAATAGTTGCTTCACTCTGCTCTCTGTAAGTCAGAAGAAATTCATCAGGAAGACGTTCCAATCATACCACTGTTATTTTCTGCACTTTCAATTCTTCTATTTTTTCTGGCGTACTTATCTAGATGTCTGGGTCCTCCACATGGTTGAGGAAGGTGTTCCATTAAATTCTTAATAATACTTTCTGGTTTATCCTTACCTGGGAAAAGATGCAAACCTGTGCATCAGTTCTGTGGAGAATTTTTGGTAGCATACCCAAAATAGCTAGTTTTACATTTGCCACTGGATTCTGCTGGTGCAGCTGAACAGCTGTTACTTGTTTAAATCTACTGGGTAGCCAGTATGTGAGAAGTATATTCTTTGTTCCCATTTGTTTCCTTGTCTTGTGTTCATGATCCTTGTAGTATACAGGTTTATGCAATACTTGAAGTTTAACTGATGCCATAACAGCAAACTTGCCACTGGGGGCTGCATTTTCCTTTCTAAGAGATACCAAACTCAAGCAAAAATGACCCATTGCTGGGTTGTTTTAGAGAAGTTCAACATGCTTCTCACCTGCATAACTCCCCTTCTTTTTCCAAAATAATAAGTTGCTTTTCATGATACCAAAAGTAATTTTAAAATCTTTTCGTCATTTCTCTTTTCCTTACTCCTTGCCCCTCAGCACTTCCTACCTCGGTGGAAATGTGAGCAGCTGATTAGACAAGGAGTTCTGGAGCACGTCCTGTCGTGACCTCATACCAGACACTGCCAGGCTTCACCTGCAGGACAAGGCTGAACCAGCCACCGAAACTTGTACACTTCCCTCTCCACCCTCTTGCATCCCATCCTTCTTTGGTTGTAAAACTTACAGACTTCCTTAAGGTCACCAGGAGTACCTGGAAGGGAGCATGTTTTTGTTTTATGTGGTTTTTTTTCCCCACAGGATTCATCCTTTTTGCAGTAAGCAATGCCTGTAATCATGATATTGTTGCATTACAATGTGAATTTTTTCTAATGAAAATAAACCTTTATTGCATTTAAATCTCATGAGGAAATTTCATTTGGCTGAAGATTTGTTCCAATGCATCTTGTGTTCTGTACTGTGCTTGGTGTGAGCCAGAGAATTGAGTTTCTGAATACATTTTTTCAAATGACTTGAGAAGGTGGGGATGATAGGTCTAAACATTTTCAGTGTGTTTAATGTTTAATGACATACTTTATCTTCTGGCTATTTGGGAAGGAATACAGGAAGGACACAGTGACTTTTTCCCATTACTGCCAGTGATGGCTGCTCTGGCTTGGCTCACATGCCTGCTTGTTCAGTGCATGAGTGCTGTGTACTACCTCCTTGGAAAAGGAACTGAAATTGGGACTAGAGAAGGAGCTTGATGCGCTTTCCCCCAGATCGCCTTTGACCACAGTCATGTGAAGAGCTGGCTGAGCGAAGGGCAGTCTATTCTCTGATGAACTGAGAATGTAAGAGCTGGAAAGGCAGTGACCTCACCTGGTGGTCAGTAGCCTTTCCCCACCAGTCCCTGCCGTGACAGTCCAGCTCAGCCTAGAACCTAGCACATGCTCTATGTGCAGCTTTGTTATTATACGGGAGAACTTCTGATCAAAGTTATGTTCAAGAATTCAAGTTATAGAGACTTGATTAGGAAAGACCTACTCAGGTCAGTAGGTAGCCCTTTGCAGATTGTTTTCATTTTTGAAAATAGTCTCTCCCCTCCTACCCAGATCACATTTTCATCTAAATCTCTGCTGATAAACGATAGGAAGATTTCCCAGAGTGAAGGGGTCGATGATGATGCTCTCTTACTGTTGGGGCTATGATCAAGTAATCATAGTGATCAAGTCCCTCTTCTACTTTTAGAGAACTTAGGGTGGTGCACACAGGTGGTCCCAAGAGTCCATGGGTGTCTGCTGTGCTGTGAACAGCTTTGAGGACACCATGTCTCTAACCCAGGAGTATTCCTGACTTAAATTATACAATATATTTTTTGTTAAAGCCTCAAAATAAAGTATACTCATTTGAGTTGAATGTAAACTCTTTGAAAATTTGAAGTTTTTGAAATTTTACCAATTAATATTGACTGGCTCTATTTATACATGTGGTTAAATTATAAACGTATCATTTTTTCTTATGGTAAGGACAATATATGTGCAATTAAAAAGTAAAAAATACATAATGTAGACAATGAAAGTAAGCTTCCCCTTCACCTACTGTGGGCTGACATGTAAAGTACAATCCCATTTCTTTTTAAATATTTTCCAATTCTCTTCTAATTTTTATTCCTTACATGAATGTACTCTCTTTTTTTGTTTTTAACTGGCTTTAGCTCATATATGTCAGAAAGGTGCAAACTACAATAATTTGTTCATGTTCTAAAATAGGTGTATTTAAACTCATTTATTTTTCTCATTGATTGTGTTGTCTAAAATTTCAGGAAAATGCCTACTACTGCTGGTAATAGTCAGCATTTTAACTTTTTCCTAACAATTTGGAATGCCACAGTCTTCTGTCTCAATTTTTCTATCTCACACTTCCCCAGGAAAAATACCAAAACTTGTGGCATTCCCCAGTGCAACTTTAAACTTCACAGTGAATTCAATACTATAAATTACAGAACAGTGGTTATTAACAAATAAGATCTTCCAAAAGAGCTTTTGGAATCTCAGTGAAGATCACGTGTTTTCTTACTTAACTCTCTAATGTTATGAATTATATAAAAAGAATTTTACTGTTGAACCATTGTGTATTCCCTGGACTACACTGTTTTTGCCCATTCAGTGAACTGCAAGATTTGATTTGCTATTATTTTAATGGGGAATTTAGCAACTGTGAGTGATACTGGCTTTATAATATTTTGAAAGGAGAATGTGAGTGCTTGTGTGTCTATGCTCTTTTAGTCTTATCAATTATCTGTTCCTGTGAAACAAACAATCCAAGACTTAATGTCTTAATTTTATTAAGTCCAAGTTTTTATTATCCCTTATGATCCTAGTTTGACTGGGCCCAGCTGGACAGGTCTGCAGATCTTGCTTGGGGTCTCTGATGAATTTGCATTCAAGCAGTGATCTAGTAGGGAGGACTCAGGCTATTCCCACTGTCTCTCAGGACTCCTGCAGTTTAAGAGGATGAAAGAGGGTATTGCTAGTTCTCTGAAAGATGAGGCCTGTACCAGACTAGCACCCTCTGCTTTTCTCTACAGCCACACACTGTTCAGATTCATTGACGGGACTCTGAACCACACATGCAGGCCTTCACGTATAGCCACTATGGCCAGATTTGTGTCTGTTCTGGTATCTAAAATGAGTTTGTGCTTGTTCCTCTACCTGTTTTATAGAATTGTAGGCTTGAAATAGCTTTAGTGCATATAAAAACATTTCTGTATACATGTATCTTATGGGGTTAGAGATGTTGATCTTAGATGAAGTTTTTGTTTTCTTCAGTTTTAGGTCAAGCTTTTTACTTTCTCTTGAGTAAATTTTAGTTTTTCTGGACATTTGATCATTCCTAAATTATGTAACTTTTAACTTTTTGGTCTTTGTCATGTAACTAATAATCTGTAATGATAATCTCAATTTTGGGGAATTTTGAAGAGAGATACATATTTCAGATGGTTTATTGTCAGAATTGGTAGTATTTAGGATGAGCTGAATTTATCATTTTATTTTGTGTATTTTTTATGTGCATAAAAAATTATGTGTATAAAAATTCACTTCTCTGTCGACAGACTCTTCCATTCTGTTCCCATATTCACTAGTGAACCACTTTTATTAATTTTATGGGCATATTGTAAGTCTCTTCATATGAATAAAAGAAAGTATGAATATAAATTCTTGTTTTCCCCTTCCATAAAGGTGACCATACTACATCATTAAAGAGAATCTTCATTCTTTCCTGAACAGTATTCTTATGACTGTGTTATGGACTGAATTGTGTTTCTCCAGAATTCATACATAAGTTGAAAATATTTCAGTACTCACCAATACTTCAGAATATGATTGTTTGTAGAGAGATGACCTTCAAAGAGGTAATTAAGATAAAATGAAATCTTGATGCAGTAGGACTAGTGGTTTGTTTGTTTTTTTAGTGTACTATGTTTTCATTTTTTAAAAAAATTTTATTTAAAATTATTTAAATATATTTGACATCAATTGTAGTCCTCAGGGAATTCTCACCACCATTTCACCCGTGCAATGTCACCTCAGTCCCTTGTGCTCTTTCTGCCAGGACTAGTGTTCTTATAGGAGGAGGAAATTCAGGGATGAACAAAATGGTTAAGGGTGTAAACTTGCAACTGGCAGTAATAAGCCCTTAGAGAATTAATGCACAGTATAGTGAATATAGACAATATTGTATTATGATCCAACTTCTAAGAGTAAGAATTATCCCATCTACTAAAAAGAAAGGATAATTATGTAATATGTTATTGCTACAGTGGTGATCATTATAATATGTAAATTATCCAAACATATACCTTAAATTTACATAAAGTCATATGTCAAATATATCTAAATTGAAAATCATTTCCCTAATAATGGACACTTGAACCGTTTTCAAATTTTTGCTGTTATAGTCAAAGCTAATACATCATTGTACACACATCATTTCACATAAAAGCCTAATCTGTTAATTTACTTAATGACTCTTGCCAAAATTTGTAATAATTGCAATAATTTATACAATGGCTAGAAATGAAGAGAATAATTGTTTCCCCCACCCCTCCATTCTTACTAACAATGTTTCCAGTTTTGGGCTATTAAAAAAGATGCTAGGAATATTTGTATAGAAATCTTTTATGAACATATATTTCCATTTGGACAAACAACTAGGAGTAAAATGACCTGGTCATTTTATTGTATTTTTTTTACTGTATTTATTGTAGATGGTTGATTTTTTTAAGAAAAAAATTGCCAAGCTATATACAAAATCCACATTTTGTATTCACAGCAGCAATGTATGAGTTCCAGTTTTTCCACATCCTACCAATACTTGGTATGGTTAGTCTTTTGCATTATTGTAATGTGTATGTAGTGCTATCTTGTGGTTTTAATTTGCATTTCCGTAATCACTAATGATGTAAAGCATCTTTACATGTGCTGATTTGGAATTTGTGTATCTCTTTTGGTGAGTTGATCCAAATTTTTGCCCATTTAAAAAAAAATGTTATGGGTTGTTTTCTTATTGAGCTTATACTATACTGTATGTAGCCTGTTAAGTGTTTGATAAGTGTTATATCTAAAATACCAAAGGTATTTTAATTTAAAATACTTTATTGTTTAACATGCTAGCTATCATCCGAACCTTAGTGAGTCATAATCTTTTTTAAAAGTTTTATTTATTTTATTTATGCATGCCAAAGCTGGGGTGTAGGCCAAAGGTGTGTGTAGGGGGAGCTGTGGGTGAGAGGATTCACCAGAGATAGAGTGGGCAGTAGAGAAGACAGATTTATTGAAATCTGCTGCTGAGGGGAGCAGTGGATGAGGCAGGAGAGGTCTGTGTCACGTGGGTTAGCTCCCTGGCTGGGGATCAAACTTGGTGCTGCAGTGACTATGGATAGCTTATTAGTGCTGATAGCTTATTAGAGACTTAACCCCTTGTGCCACCAGGGAGGCCCCTAAAACATATTTCTTAATGAGATTGAAAGTCAAATTTATTCCTGACCCATTGACTGCAGAATGGATGTTGAAACAGTAGGCATGAAAATAACATTAATCTCTGTACATTTCCATCAACTCTCATGGGTGAACAGGTATATTGTAAAGAAGTGATATTTTGAAAATAATCTTTTTTTTTAGCAGTAGATCTCAACAGTGGGCTTAAAATATTCAGTAAACCATACTATCCACAAATATCTGTCATCCAGACATTGTTGTTCCTTTATAGAGCACAGGCACAATAGATTTACCATAATTCTTAAGGGTCCTAGGAGTTTTTGGAATGGTAAGTGAGCTTTGAACTTCAACTTAAAGTCACCAGCTACATTAGTCCCTAATAAGAGTTAATCTGACCTTTGAAAATTTGTTGCCAGGCATTGACTTCACACTCTCTCTTATTTTTTAAATTAAATATATGTATTTAAATATATATATTTTACATTGTTCATTTTTGTATGTTCGATTTTTCTTCTCAGGTGTAATCCCATAATATTCTCACCACCAAGTCACCTGTGAACTGTTACCTTAGTCTCTTGTGCTTTGCCCTCCCCTGTTTTGAAAAATTCCTCTCCCCTCCCCCTCCCCTTCTATATGTCTCTGATTTATAGTTTCCATGCTAGTTTTGTCTCTCATGCTCTTTTTTTTTTCCTTTCCCTACCTCTTGTTTGGTTTCCCTATATACCTCCTGTAAGCAAAATCATCCAATATTTTTCTTTCTCCTTCTGACTTATTTCACTGAGCATAATCCCTTCCAGCTTCATTCATGTTGCTGCAAATGGTGTGAGTTTATCTTTTTTGATTGCTGAATAGTATTCCATTGTGTATATATACCACATATTCTTGATCTAGTCATCTGTTGTTCTCATATCTTAGTTGTTGTAAATAGTGCTGCAATGAACATAGAAGTGCAGGTTTCCTTTTTTTTTTTTTTCCCCACTGATTTTGTGTCTTTTGGGTAGATTCCTAGAAATGGGATTGCTGAGTCATATAGAAGATTTAGTAATTCAAGGGTCCTCCACACCCACACAGCTTTTCATAGTAGTTGGATCAGCTTGCATTCCCACCAGCAATGTAAAAATGTAAAAGGGTTCCGTTTTCTCCACATCGTTGCCAGCATTTGTTGGTAGTTTTTTTTAATGTGGACCATTCTTACTGCTATAAAGTGATAGTTCATTGTGGTTTTGATTTACATTTCCCTGATTATAAGTTGTATCTTTGATATAACGAGCATTTTTTCATGTGCTCATTGGCCATCATTATTTCCTTTTTGGAGAGGTGGCTTTTTAGCCTTTCTACCCACTTTTTGACTGAAATTTTTATTTTGTTTTTATTGATTTATGTATGCTCTTTGCAGATCTTTGATAGCAGTGCCTATGAAGTGCAGATATTTTCTTCCAATCTGTAAGGTGTCTCTTTGTCTTGGTTATTGTCTCTTTTGCTGTATAAAACCTTTTTAGTTTGATGTAGTCTCAGCTATTTCTTTTCTTTCATTTTCTTTGCTTTGGGGAATAAGTCTTTAGAAGGTGTTTCAGAGGTGTATGTCATTGAGTGTTTTGCCTGTGTTTTCTTCATTTATTGTATGGTTTCAGGTTTTATGTTCAGGTCTGTTACCCATTTTGAGTTTTTTTTATGTATGGTGTGAAATAGTAGTCTAGTTTCATGTTTTTGCATGTAGAAGTCAGTTTTCCCAGCACTATTTATTGAAAAGACTGTCCTTGTTGCAGTGCATATTCTCTACTCCTTTGTCATAGATTAGTTGTCCATATATGTGAGGCTTTATGCCTGGCTTTTCAATATGATTCCATTTAGCAGTGTTTCTGTTTTTTGTTCCAGTACCATGCTGTTTTAATTATTATGGCTTTGTAGTATAGTTTGAAGTCTAGATGTGTAACACCTCCATTCTTTTTTCTAGTTAGGAGTGCTTTGGCTATTTTAGGGTTTGTTTGTGTTTTGTTGTTGTTGTTGTTGTTCCATATGAATCTCAGCAATATTTGTTCTATTTCTTTGAAGACTGCCGTTGATATTTTTATTGGGATTGCATTCAATAGATAAATTGCTTTTGGTAGAATTGCCATTTTGATAATGTTACTTCTGCCAATCAATGAGCAGTATATGTCTTTCCATTTCTCTGTATCTTCTATTTCTTATCTGAGTTTTGTAGTTTTCTTTGTGTAGTTCTTTTACCTCCTTTGTGAGATTTATTCCAGGTATTTAACGTGTTTTTTTTTGTGTGTGTGTGTGTGTGTGTTTGGTACAATTATGAATGGGATGGTTTTCTTAATTTCTTCAGATAGGTTATTTGCATGTAAGAAAGCTACTGATTTTTTTTGTGTGTTGATTTCATAACCTGGTACTTTACTAAACTGGTTTATTGTTTTAATTAGTTTTTCTGTGGGGTTTTAGGGTTCTCTATATATTATCATACCACCTGCAAATAGTGATAGTTGTTCTTTCCCTATTTGGATTCCTTGTATGTCTTTTACCTAATTATTCTAGCTAGAACTTCTAGTATTATATTGAAAAGCAGTGGTGAAAATAGACATCCTTGTCTTATTCTAGATTGTAAAGGGAAGGTATTTAGTTTCCCACCATTAAGAATGCCATTGGTTTGTCAATTATGGCTTTTATTAAATTTATGTTCCTTCTATCACAAGAATTTCAAGGTCTTTCATAAATGTGTTACAGGGCATGGAGAGGAGCACCCAGAACCCCCAAGCCTGCCCTCTCTGAATGGGTTTTGCCATCCGCCGCATTAAGACAAACATACAAAACTTTTAATGGAAAGGAACTTTAATACAACTAGGGTACAATAAAGAAAGAACAAAGAMTATAGTTACTAAGTTAAGCATTTAAAGTTACCCATCTCCTTGAGGGTAAAAGTTTAGCCAAATAGGATTGGCCCAAAGCAAGGCCCAAAAACCTGGCACACATATAAAGGACCTTTCAGTAGAGACCTATAGAAAAGGGTTAGAAAGAGTCAGACAAATTTGGGAGGAAAAGAGCAAAATTAAAATTAAGATGAAAGCTGCCATTGCTAACTTCCCCACGGGTTTCTCACCCACATCTGTTTCAACCAGTCCAAGAACAAAAAGCAAGCACAGTTTTTTTACATGTCCCTTTGCTCCATGTGCCCCATCCAGGTCTCCTTGCTGTTTTCTATTTTTCCTTCTTCTTTTCTCTTCTCTCCAGAAATCTTTTTATCCTCAGCTCCACCCACTTAGGGTGGAACCAGGATTTTTGGGAACTTCCCCTTTTCCTGGGACCACCCTGTTACAAATGGATTTTGAGCTTTGTCAAATGCTTTCTCAGCGTCTATCGATATGATCATGTGGTTTTTATTTTTATTGATGTGGTAAATTACTTTAATTGATATTCAGATGTTGAATCATCCTTGTATCCCTGGAATAAATCCCACTTGTTCATGGTGTATTATCTTTCTTATGCATTGTTGGATTCAATTTGCTAGGGTTTTGTTGAGATTTTTGTATTTGTATTCATTAGGAAGATTGAATTGTAGTTTTCTTGTGTTGTCTTTGGTTTTAATTTAGTGTAATTGAGAAATGTATTTAGTAGTATTCCTTCTTTCTCAATTTTCTGAAAGAGTTTTTATACGATAGGCACCAATTCATCTTTGAACATTTGGTAGAACTTGTTTGTAAAACCATCTGGACCTAGACTTTGTTTTGAGGAGAGTTTTGATTACTTGTTTAAATTTTGTTGCTTGTAATTGGTTTGTTAAGCTTTGTAATTGTTTTCTATTTCTTTATTCAGATTTGGATTATTGTATAATTCTAAGAATTTGTCTAATTCTTCTAGATTGTTGAACTTGTTTGCATTTAAATATTCATAATAATCTCTGATTATCCTCTGGATTTCTGCTGTGTCTTTTATTTTCTCCTCTTTCATTATATTCCTATTTTCTGAGTTTTCTCCCTTTTTTTTCTTTCTTTGTTTGCCTAACTAGAAGTTTGTCTATTTTGTTTATTTTTTTAAAGAATATGCTTTTGGATTATCTTTTTTATCTCTATTTCATTTATTTGTATTTTTAGTTTTTCCTTCTACTGGCTTTTAGGGGCTTTTTTTGTTGTTCTTTTTCAAGTTTTCTGAGATAGGAGATTAGGTTGTTTCTTTGGGTTATTTCTTCTTCATATGGGCCTGTATTGCTATATACTTTATTCTTATTACTGCTTTTGCTGTGTCCCATACATTCTGGAAATCTGTGTCCTCCTTTGTCATTTGTCTCTGTATTTTTAAATTTCTCCTTTGATTTCCTCATTAATCCATCCAGTTGTCTTTTAATAACATGTTCTTCATTTTCCATGTAATGAGGTAGTTCCTTGCTTTCATAGTTGATTTCTAATTTGCTGCCTTTATGGGCAGAGAAGATAGTTTATGGTGGTATCAGTCTTCATATATTTGTTGATGTTTGCCTTGTGTCCCAGTATGTGGACTATTCTGAAGAGTGATCTGTATGCACTTGTGAAGAATGTATATTCTGGTTTTGGGAGGAGCAGTGTCCAAAGATGTCTGTTAGGTCCGTATGTTCTAGGTCTTTATTTAGGGCTATTGTGTCCTTATTTATTTTTTGTCTCATTGATCTGCCCATTTGTGAGAGTGGGGTGTTGAAGTCTCCTACCACACTGGTATTTTTTCCAATGACTGTTTTCAGATTCAAAAGTAGTTTAAAGTGTGTCATATATTTTGGTGGTCCTTCATTGGGTGCATATATATTGATTAGTACTATACCTTCCTGGCGTACTATTCCCTTGATCAATATATAGTGTCCATCAGTGTCTTTTGTCACATATTTTATCTTGAGGTCTAGTTTATCTGATAGAACTATGGCTGCCCCTGCCTTCTTTTGTTGGCTATTTGCTTGTAGAATTGTTTTCCAACCCTTTACTATCAATCTATATTTATTTAGCAGTTCAGGGTACGTATTTCCTGGAGACAGCACAAGGTTGAATTCAGTTGTTTTTTTTTTTTTTAATCAGTCTTTTACTCTGTCTTTTTTTTTTTTAAGATTTATTTTTATTTATATATGTATTCAAGAACTGGGGTATAGGCCAGACATGCAGTGGGTGAGAGGATTCACCAGAGACAGAGTGGGGAGCAGAACAGGTGGCTCTACTGAAATACACTGCTGAGGGGAGCAGCCGGCAAGGCAGGAGAGGTCTGCTGCACTGTGTGACTTAGCTCCCTGGTCAGGAATTGAACTCATGCTGCACACCAGGGAGGCCCTTTTTATTGATGAGTTTAGTCCATTTGTGTTTTCGGTGATTATTGATACTTGCCATTTTGTTCATTGTTTCTTGGTTCTATTCAGTACTTTGATCAGTTCTTCCTGTTTTTACTTCTGTTTAGATTTTAAGGCTTCTTGTAATAGTTCTTGGAGAAGTAGTTTAGTGGAAGAAAATTTCTGAAAATTTTGTTTGTCTGAGAAGATCTTTTTTTTTTTCTTTCATAGAGAAAGGAGAACTTTGCCATATAAAGTATTTTTACCTGGCATTTTTTGTCTTGGAGATTTTTAAAAATGTTACTCCATTCTCTTGTAGTGCTTCTTCAAGTCTCATGTCAGCCTAATCATTTTTCCTTTATGAGTTATCTGTTTCTTCCCCCTAATTAGCTTCATTATTTTTCTTTGTCTTGGACTCTTATGTCCAAGAGTGTATGTGTCTTGCTACGGTTTTCCTTTCATTATGGTATTTTGATGTCCTTTTAGCTTCCTGTATGTCTATTTTCATGTCCTTCTTCAGGTTGTGGAATTCTCTTCAGTTATTTCATTGAATAGATTTCCTGTTCAAGCATCTCTCTTTTCCTTCTGGAATTCTTCTGACTCATGTCTATTTCTTTTCCTCATGGTGTCAGATAAATCTCAAAGTGTTTCTTCATTCTTTTTCCTTTTTTCCTCTCTTTTCTTTTTTGGTTCTTTTTATATCTGTATCTTTGAGAGTACTGATTTGTTCTTCCATTTCATCTGTTCTGTTTTTGTTCTTTTCCCAGAATTCTTTAGCTTCTCCAATGATCCATTAAAAACATGCAGTTTTTTTGTTTTCTTATTTAAAGATTCACTTTCATTCTTCAGTTTGTTGATTATATTTTTCATATTATTCATTTCCTTTTCTTCATCTTTAAGTACTTTAATTATGACAATTCTGAATTCTTTATCTGCATGGCAGAAAAATTCTTCCATGTCAGTGTTGCTGGAGCCTGGGGCCTGATTTTATTTTTGTGTGTGTTGTTTCCCAGAGGGCTTGCTTGACCATTAGTATTTTTCTTTCCCCTGTTGTTTGCTTTTGGATTTGTTCTACATGCAGTACCACTGTGCCATGGATATAGGTGGACATTGCTTTGGGGTGCTACTGCTGCAGTGTTGGGGACCAAGGGCTGAGCTTCGTCTGTAGAAGTCTCTCCAGGCTTGGCAAGAACTTGGGTGCTGTGCGTGGGCTAATGTCTCTCCACTTTTTCTTATTCATTTTGGATACTTTTTATACCTTTTTCTTGCCTAATTGCTTGGGTTAGGACTTCCAATTCTGTGTTGAGCACTGGTGGTGAAAGTGGACAGCCTTACCCTTGTTCCTGATGATAGGGGAATTTCTTTCAGCTTTTCACTATTGAGTATGATGTTGGTTATCGGTTTGTCACATGTGGCCTTTATTACTCAGGGATAGGTTCTGTTTATTTCTATTTTATTGACAATTATTAGTCAATTATGAATGTTGAATATTGTGAGATGACTTTTTGGCATTAAACATCTGTTTAAATGACCCTATGATTTTTAAATTTTCCTTTTCGTTTATCTAGTCAGTGACTTATTTGTGCATATTTCAGTACCCCTAGAATGAAATCTACATGATTATGATGGATGATTCTCAATATGTTGCTATAGTCAATATGCTATGATTTTGTTGAGGATTTTCCTACATGTTTAGCAGAGATACTGGCCTATTTTCTTTTTTTCTCTTTTCCCTCCCTCCCTTTCTCCCTGTCCTTGTTTAGCTGGGAATAAAGATAATATTGACATCATAAAATGTGTCTGAGAGCTTTCCATTTTCTTCAGATTTCCTGAAAAGTTTGAGTAAGATAGATTTTATTTTATTTTATTGAGATAACTCTGGTTTTAGGATAGATAATATATCCTCTTTGAATTTGGCAGAATTCATTAGAGAAAATACCTGGCTTTTGTTCTTAGGGAGACTTTTGATTCCTTTTGATTTCTGTGCATATTGATTCATCTGTTTAAGCTTCCTATTTCATCCTGGCTTAGTCTTGGAAGATTGTATGCTTCAAAAAATGTATCCATTTCTTCTAGATTATCCAGTTTGTTTGCATAAAAATATTTCTAGTACATCCTTTTTATTCTTTGTATTTTTCTGGCATATGTTCTGTTTCTTCTTTAATTTCTGATTACTTTGATTTGGGCTTTCTTCTTAGTGAGCCTAGCTCAGGGTTTATCAATTTTGTCTATATTTTTAAAGAAATAGTTCTTGATTTCACTGTTCTTTTAAGTTGTCTTTTTGTTTTCTATATTTCATTCAATTCCACTCTATTTTTTACTATTTCCTTCCCTCTGATTTTTTCTTTTCCTTTTTCTGGTTTTCAACTATAAAGTTAGACTGTTTGAGCTTTTTCTTATTTATTAACATGGGCCTGTGTTACTATACACTTCCTTTGTAATACCACTGTAAGTGTATCCTGTGGGCTGTGGTGGCATCTCTCCATTTTTATTAATCTCTCAGTAATTTTTTTATTTATATATATTTGACATCAATTGTAACCCCCATGTATTCCCCATCACCATATCACCAGTGCACCATCACCTCAGTCCCCCGTGCTCCCGTCTACCCTCAACCCTCCCTCTCTTCCCTCCCCACCAAGTGTCCCCAATTTGTCCTTGTCTTTTCATTTTTGGTTTTTGTGTCTTTATTGGTATTATCATTATTGTTCTTATTCCTTTCCTTGATCCTCCTTTGGTTCCCTTATATTCCTCCTAGGGGAGGAACCATCTGGTATTTTTCTTTTGTCTTCTGACTTACTTCACTGAGCATAATCCCTTCTAGCTCCATCCATGTTCCTATGAATGCATCTAGTTTTTCTTTTTTGATTGCTGAATAGTATTCCATTGTGTCTATGTACCATAGCTTCCCAATCCACTCATCTGTTTTTGGGCATTTAGGTGTTTCCAGGTCTTACCTATTGTAAAGATAGGGGTGCAGGTATTCTTTTGAATCAGTGGTATTTGTGTCTTTTGGGTATATTCCTAGGAGTGGGATTGCTGGATCCTATGGAAGTTCCCTTCTTAGTAGATTTGAAACAGGGGGCACAGACACGGGAGGAGGACACTCTGACTGAGACAGGGGTCAGAGGCCCCAAAAAAGCCCCCAAAGGCCAAAAGGCCACAAACCAGAGTCAAGGGCTATAGCAACAGGGGCTATAGCCTA
>JAGFMF010011442.1:698573-711894 GCA_019455555.1 Galemys pyrenaicus
GGGTTGAGGGTAGACGGGAGCACGGGGGACTGAGGTGATGGTGCACTGGTGATATGGTGATGGGGAATACATGGGGGTTACAATTGATGTCAAATATATGTGATAAAAAATAAATCAGTTGTCTCATGAGGAACAACAACAACAAAAAAAGCTGGGTTACAGGCCAGAGGTATGGGGTGGGGGTGAGAGGATTCACCAGAGACAGAGTGGGGAGCAGAACAGGCAGATCAGCGGAAATACAGTGCTGAGGGGAGCAGTGGGCGAGGAAGGAGAGGTCTGCTGCACCATGTGGGTCCCCTTCCTGGCTGGGGATCGAACTCACAGTGCGGCGCTCAACCCACTGTGCCACCAAGGAGGGCTCCTATGTCTTCTGTTTCTTAAATTCTCTCTTCTACCTGCTTAATTCTATAAAATACTTTACAGTTTACCCTTACTTCATTCAGTACATCTCTTTATGTGCTTTTAATATCCTTAATTACCTTAGAGATTTGTTTCTGGATCTCCTTTCTATGGTCCTACAGTACCTTTCTGTTTGATTATCCTTCTAGTTCCTCATTAACATTTTTTTTAAGGTGTCATTCTAAAGTCTTTGTTAAATCTTATTCTGTATTCTGTGTATGTGTCTCTGGAATCTGTTTTTCCATCTTGTGTTCAGATGTTCTTTGCTTTCTATAATGTGTGGGGCCTACTTGCTTTTTTGAAGGTGGGGTGCTGATATTTTAATTTTGTTTCACTTTTTTGTCTTCTTGGCAGTTGGGGAAAGGAGGGGAAGCTGAGATCTAGAGACCTGATCTCTCTCCTGGTGAATGATGGTTGCTCTAACCAAATAGTTCAATTTTTTCTCCCCTCCTTTCCTCTCTCTCAAGCCAGCTCCATTCACTGCTTCAGGTATCCTAAATTCCCATCCCACCTTCTTGCTGCTCAGCTCTCTGGAATCAGGTACATTCTTTCAATCTTAAGTTACCAGAAAGAGGGAACTAGGTATGAGCCACAGGGCATGAACAGCTGAACATTGCCATATTATACTGCCAGGCAGGGGATACCAGCTTGAATTATGGACTCAGGTTATTTGCTACTGGCTTCTGCCAGACAAGGGCCCTAACAAGGCATAGCGGATCCTTTAGTTGGATCATTCTTCAGGGTATAGGGAAGAGTCTCTTCCCACTGCTCTGCCACTGCCAGATGCTCTGCTACTGTCACCCTCTGGGAGCAGTTTTACATGGCATTTATGTTCCCTTTTTCAGGTCTTTCTGCAGGGAGAAGGAGGAGGAGCTTCCTCCCCACCTTGCCCTTGCTACCACCTGCCGAATTCCCACTGACCTAACTCGTGATCCTGCCCAGATCTGCACCACCCGTCTCTGAAAGGTCTCACTAGAAATTCACTGCTCCCTAGTGGGACTATCATGGTAGTCTCCAGTCTGACTATGACCACCTTTACTTGTTCTATCTTTGACCACACAACAAGTCACCAATCTCAGCACAAAGATTCTGTGGGAAAGACCTCTATCTCTGCTAACAAATTTCTGCAAATTCCTTTGAGCAAATTTTGTTATAGTTTCCATTTTCTTTTAGTTGTCTTTAGGGGAGGGCGAGAAGATGACCCAAAGCTCCTTTATTTCCTGTTGTAGAAGGGAGTTCCATTCCTAGTACACTGAAAATTTTTATCAGGAATGCATACTGACATATTTTTTCACATCTCCTTTAAGCATCTATTGAGATGACTGTATGCCTTTTTGTCTTTTAGTTTGTTAGTATTGTGAATTACAGTGGCTAATTGATTTTCCAGTGTTAAACCAGCCCTGCATTCTTGTATAAATCCTTGGTTATATGTGTTATCTTTTTGGTTGCACTTTTTATGCTAAAATTTTGTTTCAAATTTTTGCATCCTTCTTCATGAGGGATATTGGTCTGTTGCCTACTACTCTTATGAGGACGGCAGTTACCTCGTCTTCACCATTGTGAAATATTCCCTTCAGTTTTTAGAACAGTTTGTATATGCTTTTTATTTTTCATTAAATGTTTAAAATTCATGTTTAAGTCATCTTGACCTAGAATTTCTTTGTGGGAGGTTAACCACAATTTGTTTCTTTAGTAAATATAAGAAGTTTATTCTTGAATGGCCATTTATCTTATGCATTTTATCTAAGTTGTTTAATGTACTGGCATAATGGTTATAATAATGCCTTAATATGCTTTTATATCTATAAATTCTGTGTAGTGTTACCTCTCTTATTCCTGATATTGGTAATTTTTTTCATCCTGTTCATTCTTGCTAGAGCTTTCCAATTTTGTTCATCTTAAAGAAATAGCCTTTGATTGCATTGACTTTCCCTATTTTTGTTTTCTACTTCAGAGTTCCACAAACTTCTGGTTTTGTAGATTGCACTCTGTTAGCACACTATGTAGGACACGGGCATGGACAGTGCATAAATAGGCATGGCTGTGCCAATCAAACGCTCTCCAAAAACAGGTCATGGGTTGGGTATAACCATATCTAATGTGCCACACCGTGACCTCCTATTCCTTGATTTCTACAGTGACCTTTATTTTTTTTTTTTTGCTTACTTTGCATTTAATTTGCTCTTTTAGTTATTTAAGGTGAAAAGACCTTTCTTTTTAGTACAGGTATTTAGCGCTATGAATTTCTCCATAATTAATGCTTTAACTCCAACTCCAAATGTTTTTTCATTTCATTCCATTCAAAATATACTCTATTAATAGTTTCTCCTCTTACTTCTTGTAAAGTATAATTTAGTAATGTGTAATTCAGTTTCCAAATATTTGGGGGTTTCCAGATATTAGGCCGGTCTTGATCTCTAATTTACAATCAGTCAGAAAATATACTTTATATGACTTGCATTCTTTTAATTTTTTGAGAATTGTTTTAAAGCCCAGAATATGACCATGGTAATTGGGAAGTGTACCAGGTGTACTTCTGCTATTGTTGGGTGTTGGATTCTGTAAATGTCCATTGGTTGATAATGTTATTCAGGTCTATTAGATCCAGTCTACTTGTTAAGCCAATATTAGGCAGAGATCCAAAGTGTATAAATAAGCATAAAGTGTATCTTTTGCTGAGTTCCAACAAATATATACATACCCATGTAACCCAAACTATAGTGAGAATTAGTATTTTAATAACTGGTAGAAGTAGTCCCCATTCATTACTCTTAAGGAGTTTTTAAATACTCTTATTTATTTAGCTAGTTGTGCTGTAGTGTTAAGAATTGTTCCATTCTGGGCAGGAAACATTTTATTTTTATTGAGAATATGACATTAGTCAGTTAATTTAGAATAACCAACTTTATGTTGAGTCTTCTCACCAAGAACTGATCTTTCCACCACCTATTCCATCCTTTTGTGTCTTTCTGTAGTGCTTTAAGGTTTCTCAAATAAGCATATATAGAAAACAGACAAGACAGGAAGACAGTGCACCCACTTCGGGATAGTGGTTATCTGGAAGAGGAAATAATGTAATAGAACTATACAAACATCTAAAATGTTATAGCAGGATGTTTTTAAAAATACATCTAATTGATGTACATATGTTTCTTAAAAGACTGTTTTTCCATATTTTGAAATAGTTTATATTAAGAAAATTTAAAACAAACTTGAGTTAAATCAGTTTTAATAGAAAAGAATTTATTGCAAATGGTGACAATTTTACAGTATTTTTCTGATAAATCACCATAATTTATATATATATTGTATATAAAACTATACTTTTAAAAAACATCTTATAGTTTCCAGTGTGATGACATTTCAGTGAAGATCACATTTGCATAAATTCCATCATCCCTGAGTCCATACATCTAAAATTAGCACTGTCATGATGGAATAGACCCTGAAGAAGGAACTTCCCCTCTCTTATCCTTTATTGCCAGGTTGACAGTCACAGCAAGTAAAGCCTTTGAGAATGTTTCTACAGTTTTACCATCAAAAACCTGAACGATTTAAGCCCAAAACAATACACAGTGAAATGGTTACACTGTAAAAACCCTGATTGTACACTGTAATAACTTTGCATTCCTGGTCAAAGTACAACCCTGCATTTTATTTTACCATTTTCTTTTAGTTGTTCCTTGCTGAGAGACCCCTTAACCTGATTTACAGATAAGTAGCAAAATTAGAAATTTCACCTAGAGAAATTACCAAGACTGCTAATAAAAATGAAGGCGTTGCCAACATGTCCATTTTCTCAGTATCTGGCACTTGGTAGACATTCATTAAATGCTTGTGGGGTGAACAAATAACCACAACCATCTATGTTTGGGTGCATGGGTCAGTGAGTCACAGGAAACGATGGCCTTACGGTTGCTTAATCTGCAAGAATTCCAGGCAAACGCAGTCTTCATACAGAGAGAGATGCTACAGAGATCCTACTGACTAGTTTGTTGAGAGCTCTAACTTTCTCTTCTAGGATACGGATTTTTTTCTCAGCTCTGCGTTGCATCTCTTCAGTGACCTGAAGTGCTTTCATCAGGTGAGCATTTTCCACGTAGAGGTCCTTAAGCAACAAGTCAGACTTGGTGTTCTTTTCAAACTAGAAAGAGGAGAAAGTTACACTTTACTGGGAATCTAGAGCAGAAATGTGGCATGACTAGCGTGACATTTTCCATCTTTATTTGCTCCAGTCAAAATTTTGAGGTTCTTACGGATCTGATACAAATACTGGATGTGATGACAATTTTTTTTTAACTCTGGCATGAGGGAGAAGATTGAGAATGTGATAACTGTATCGTGGAGAAAAATCTGTCAACTTTGGGAGGCTAGATTTTACCAAGAAATGAAGGTATAAAAAGACCAAGATTCATAGTCCTTGAAACAAGGAAACTGTCAAGTGTGTCAGAGCCCTTGGTTTATCCTGTGTTCTGCAGGCGCATCTCATCACTCAGGACACAGTCAAGCATGGATCCACCCTCCCAGCCTGGGGTCATAAGCCAGTCATCCTGCACACACCAGCGGCAGAGGCATCAGTGACAGAGATGACGACCACTCTATTCAGGAACCCTTGTTAAGAGACAAAGACACAGGGCCCAGGCCCTGGATTTTCTAAGTCAACACTGAAGTCATTCATTGGACAAGCAAAACTACGCAGCCCCGCACACCAGGCACTGGCTAGCAAGGGCCCTATTCTTCGGTAAAAAGACCAGAAACAAACATGCAGCCCGTCAGGTACAAGGAATGCTAAGAGGACACACAACAGGGGTAGACAGTTGGATGGAGTGTACATTTGAGCAGAGATCCAAATAAAGCACAGGAGTGAGTCTCAAGGGTGTTGGTGTGAACAATTCCAGGCAGAGGGAGGAGCATGTACAAAGAAGCAGAGGAGGCCTGTGGCTGAAGGAGCACACAGCTGGATGGGAGGTGGCTGATGGAGTCAGAGCTGCCATGTGGGCAGCAGTGCAGCAAGGGCAGGGAAGTAGATCCTTCAGAGACTTGGACTCTGTAAAACTGTACCTTTTCATTGAGGACATGGGAAGACTGGAGAGTTCTGAGGAAGGCAATGCTGCCCTTAATTATGTTTGAAAAGAACTGCCTCTGCTCCTTGTGCTAAGAATAGATCAAAAAGGAGGAAAACAGGACACAGGATGCAGAAGATGTGGTTGGGGGTGGGGTGGGGAAGTAGGGGTGACTAGAGTCTTCTTCTGAAGGTGGAACTGATGGATTAGTGGGAGGCAGAGGCTAAAGTGAGACTATTCTTCAAAGACACTTTAATAAGAAGCTGAGCACAGGTAGAACCAGGGTTTTGTAAGGCATGGTCAGGTGGCAGCAAGAGTGCAAGGAAGAGAGGATGGGGGTGGATCAGGTCAGGTAACACCCACATGGCTGTGCAGGAAGTGAGGGGTGGAACCCTCTGATCATCCAGTGAAACAAGCAGCAAATCTGAGCTGAGAGGAGAGGGAGGAAGTACTGGAGATCAGAGAGGGCAAGAACTTGCCAGGCTAGGGAATGTCAGGAAGCAAGGGTGTGGTGGGACTGTAGCTAGAACTCACAGCCCAGGACCGAGAACAAAAGGGCCACAGTATTTAACCACAATGGAGATTTTCAAGAGAGTCAACTTTAGTGTGTGCGAGTGATTAGAGGTGAAGAGTCCTGTTAAGCCTTTGCTTTCTGTACTAGCCCAGGGTATTTTTCCCCCCAGAGTGATTTCATTAAAAATATTGATCATATCATGTTCTTACTCAAAATCTTCTAATGGCTTCTAATTTTAATTAAAAAAAAAAAGACAAAAAATTCCTGACCTTGAAGAGGTCTTGCAGTAGCCTGTCCCAGCCCATCAGTCTATATCAGCTACAAGAACATCCTCAGTTCTAATATTCTAAGGACACTTGCCAGCATTGTTCCCACTGCCTGGGATACTGTTCCCCTTCAGGTTCCCACAGGCCCCTCAGCACATGTGGAGATGCCCTTTTACCCCTAAATGGGCATTTAGATGCCCCATGATTGGCAGTACTTTAAGCATTTTCCTACAACCAAGGATAGTCCAACCCAACAAGCAGTTCCCTCTTCTAGAATGTCAACCTGGCTTTGGATGGGGGACACAGCCAGACCTCCCACAGTCAGGTCATTAGAGTGACTGATCCTATGTCTTCAGAGTGATTCTGGACCATTCCACCACAGCATTTGTCATAACCTGAGGTTACTCATCTGTCTCTGCTGGGTCCTCAACAACTGACCTCAGGGTCCACCTACAAGGTCTCCAGAGAGTGGTAAACACCTGTCACATGACAAAATGAACACACAAAACGATCAAGTGAATGTCCTTCCTGAGGTTATGTGAACACTTCAAAAAAGACAATTCCCAAAAGGAAATAAACACATCATACAAATGTAGTATAGGGTAGATATTTGGTAACATCGGCTTTCTACTGATTCTTTTCATTGTTAAACTTCTGAAGAGAAAAAAAGGGACATTCGCAGTCTCAAAGTTTCGACAGAACCCAGACTCACTGGCTGCCAACGAATGTGGGTTCTGTGGCAAGATAGTCATATCCTGGAGCAGCAACTTGAATACCCCCAAGAGGAAAAGTCAGAGCCACTGCGCTGCAGCATGTGTCCCTCACCTGCTTCTTCAGCTCGTCTACTTTTTCCTGTAGGAGCATTTCCACATTCTTCAAAGTCATCTCCACCTCTTCTAGCTGCTTTTCATGTTCTTCCTGTCACAGAGACCAATACTTTACATAAGAATCACAAGGCAGGGGCCTCCCTGGTGGTGCAATTAAACAACACATTATGAAGCAAACTGCAGGAGTTCAGTCTGCCACTGGCCAGGGAGGGGACCCACATGGCACAGCAGACCTCTCCTGCTATGCCTGCTGCTCCCCTCAACAATGTGTTTCAGTCAGTCTGCCTGTTCTGTTCCGGTTCTGTCTCTGGTGAATTCTTCCCCTGCTCCCATACCTCTGACCTGTACCCCAGTGCTTGTATGCATAAATAAATAAATCTTTTAAAAAAATAAATCACAAGGCATGGGGCCTCCTTGATAGTACAAGGGGTTAAGGTGCAGCACCATGAAGCTATCCCCAGCCACTGCAGCCAGCATGAGTTCGATCCCCAGCCAGGGAGCTCACCCACAAGGCTCAGCACACCTCTCCTGTCTTGCCTGCTGCTCCCCTCAGCAGTGTATTTCAGTAGGTCAGCCTGTTCTGTTCCCTGCTGTCTCTGGTGAATCCTCTCACTCCCCATACCTCTGGCCTGTACCCCAGTTCTTGTATGCATAAATAAATAAATCTTTTTTAAAAAAGGATCCCGATTATTTAAAGAGGAAATCAGCTAGAATATAGAAACCTGGAGTAACTAGAGGTAACCTTTCATCCCTAAATTGTCACAGTCACGAATGTTCTCTTAGAAGCCACAAAGCTGTCATTTCTCTTTGTAGTTCAAGGAGAACTGGCAGACCATTTCATTCTGGGAGTCCTAAATGACTCCAAAGGGAGTTTCCCAGGCATTTTGGGGTTTTAAAGGGTTTCTGTTAGATGCCTTGGTTTTGTTGAAAACTTTTCACTTAACTTGATCTCTGTAGCTTAAAACCTTTACATAATGCCAGTCAGTTATGCTTCGTTAGAATGTATGCTTATGAATCAATTTTACCTCCTTTCCCAGTCTGGCTCCCAGTTTCTTCCTCTTGAAGGTACCCTACCCCATTTCCTCATGAACTGTGCAGTGTATTTCAGGAGCTAGTTGCCTTACCATTTTAAAGTAAACACTGACATGCCACACACTACTTGAGCACGTTAAAAGTGCTAACTTACTGAACCCTCACAATAACATTTTGTTCTGAGGTAGGACCCCCTGTATCTGAATTTTATAGATGAGGATGCTGAAGTGCAGAGAGGTAAAGTAACTGGCCCAAGGTCACTCAGCTAGGAGGTAATGGGACCAGGTTCCTAATCTGTGTCCGTGCTGAGCCACTGTATCCTACTGCTTCAGTGGTGACTTTTTCCTTTTTCTAGACCTCTGAATGCCTAGCCCAGTGCCTGGTACACTGTGACCCCTGCTATCTTACTGACCTCATCTACCACCTTCCTTTCCTGTCCCTGCTCCTCGCTGTCCTCATGCAAGACGTGACGTTGGCTTTATGGGAGTATCAGCAGACTGCACTGCAGTCTAATTCTTTTGAAACTATCATCTGTGCAGGCTGTGAGTTATAATTTTCTCTTATAAGTGGGGAGTTTACACCAGGAGGCCCAGGCTCACTGGGGAATGAAACACACAGTGAATGTGGGGTGGTGTGGAATGAGGAGCAGCAGCTGTTTTTCAACACAGAGGATGGCACAGAGCTCCCCAGAGTTATGCTGTGTGGCCATTCCTGAGCTGTACGTGACTTGGAAAACTCTTCATTCAGCCATTGGGAAGGTCAAAACTGACTCTGGAGGCTTCGTTAAGAACACATGCAATCTCCTTGGCACCATATCTGTCCTCAAAGACCCCACAGGTGTGGAAGGAAGACGTTTCATCAGGGTGACAGGTCAGGTTGAAGGTAGCGCACTGTCGGAGAGAAAGGCTGGGCAAGAGAGGTAGCGAACTCCCATCCTAGTTCCTTCAACAGTCAGCAATCCCCACGTCTCTGAGGGCAGCTCAGGAACCCCCACTTACGTCTCCGCTGTAACCATAGCTGTTCTCTAGGCTGGATGCCATCCTTGGCGGGAAAGAGCTAGAAAAACCAGAGCTAACCCATCTCTCCAAACGTGGCCTCTTCCCAGTTGTTGCGCTTCAGAGGTCACTGCAGTCACCCCAGCTGACTCCGAAAGCAGAGTACCTATTCAACCCAGGGGGCTCCCTGCTTGGACCAGGCTCCCGGCCACACTCTTGCTGTCACCTGTGGCCGCCCCTCCACTCTGAACCCTTTGCTGCTGCCCACTGTCCACCGAGGGAGGGCTCCGCACCATGGGACGGAATTCTTCCTGGTGCCCTCTGTCTCTTAGTGAAAGTAGCTGAGGTAGAGGTGGGCTGAGTCCCCAAACCCATGCTTCACTGTCACAGAGGGGGAAGCTGTCCCACAAGGCTTGCTGGGTCACCCACAGCCAGGAAATGAGGGGCTTGGTGATCCAGGCACTGGGGCACTGCTAGTAGCAAACTTCTCAGAGGCAGCCATCTCTCCTCCTGCCAACCTAGCAGGTCTATTCTTTGCTCTCTTCTCTCTTACCCCCCACCCACCAAAAGTCATGACTGTGCCCCCTTGAATCTAGGCTGGATACAGAATAAGGTGACAGTGACACTCAAACTTCCAGGCCCAGTCCTGAGGAGCTGGCAGTCTGCTGCTCCTGGGGCACTTGCTGACTGCCCCTCAGGACTTTGCTGTCACCTCGGGAACTGCTGCTGAGCAGGTGTGGGTGTGACAGCACCACTGGACCATCAGTCCCGCCCACAAGTCAGCCTGCAAGTGAGCCCTGAGAGAGGCTCCCGCCCCCAGTTATGTCTTCAGGTGGCTCCAGCCCTGACGCTTTGATACCGAGTAAGAAGGGCCCAGTCGAGCTATTCAGCCAACAGATCATGAAAGAAAAGACAAAGGGTGCTTAGGCTGCCAAGTCTTGGAGTTATTTGCTACACTGCCATAAAGACCATGCAGGGGTTCCCTAAAGGCCTGTGAATCAGGGCTGTGCCAGGCCACACCCTGCCTTCTGAGCTCCTGTGAAGTCCCTGAGAGGGACCTACCAGGGCCCCATCTGAGATACTCACTGCTTATGCTGACCTGTTCAACCTGTTCAGCAGTCACCTTCTGGGCGTTCCTCCTTGGAGCCACCCTGGGATGCATCCACAACAACGTCCTTCCCACACAGCCCCCACCCACCCTCACAGATGCCCAGAGCTTCCTAACTACCCTGGACCTTGTCTGCTTTCTCACAGGACTTCCATCTGTGTGATTTGGAGGTCCTTTAAAGCATGGCCCAGCAGGACTGCTTGTGTAAGACTCTTCTGCCTGGGGCCACAGCTGGGTGCTGGGCATGGTTCCCGTAGCTTCTGTGCTTGTATTGACAGATACACTTTTTTAGCTAGATCTGACCCCTTGGCCCCAAAGGTTCAAACTGGCAAGGCAACTTCTCAAGGTTCCTTTCTTACTTAAAGACAAGAGACAGCACCCACGCTATACAAAGGCACATCCCACATCGGGGAAGATGCTTGCGTGCAGGGGAAGGCTGCAAAACCTAAGAAGACTTGGAAGGCACAGCAGAAGCCCTGCATCCAGAATCCAGGCTGACTCCTTGGGCATCTGAAAGTGACTTGTCACACTGGATGACCAAGGCCAAGTCCAGCTGTGCAGCCAGCAGCAGTTGGTCAGGGAAACAGGTACAAAGAAGCTCAAAAGTGAGAAATGTGTAGGTCAGAGTCCCCTTCCCCACTATACTGAGGCCACCTCACCCATCGCCCCTCTTTCTTCCCTGTAGCCCCCTGGCCCTTTGAGTGCTGTGTCTGAGTTCACCTTGGTATTCAGCCTGTCACATACTTGCCACCCAGTCTCAAGCACTACCCCCTCCAGTGTCAGGGCACCCTGAGGTCCCTGCTGGATGTGCTTACATTGGTTTGTCCTTCACTAACTACTACAAGCTCCCTACCACCCTGTCTCTGAACCTCAGACCTGAGGTGAGGACTGTAAGGCCTAGGGCAAGTTAGAAATGATCAGGCAGCTTTAGGAAAATGGACCAGTGGGCCAGCTAACAAAAGGAAAGGGAAGATCCGGTGATGGGAAATGCAAAATTCTAAAGAGAGCTAGTCAACACTCCAGAACTAGGAATGAAAAGGCATTCAAAAGAAGAGATAAGGAATGTAAAATGGGGAGATTCCAGGCACTTAAGGTTCGGACACCAAAGATTCCAGGCACTAAAGATTCCTGGCACAGTAGTAGGTTAAGTGAGACCATGCAGAAAGACTAGTGGAGTTTTAGAATAATGAAGGAAAGGAAGTATTTCTTTCCAAAGTAAGACCCCCTTCACGGCTCTCTGCCAAGGTGCTTTATACCTGGGAGTCTTTATTCTTTACCTTTTTTCTAAATAAACTTTACCTTCCAAGACAAAGTTTGCTTCTCTTTGCTTGTTTATCTAAAAAGTCTGTGAATTCCTTTTTATGGTTTCACGAGACAAGAACCTGTGGTGTGGTGATTACCAGGGTGAGAGGTGGCAGCAGCAGTAGCAGCTGTGATCAAGGTAACCTGGCACACTGGCATCCACTGGATAAAAGCAGACACAGGGAGCATGAGCATTACAGGGCTTCATTGCATGCATATAAATAGGTACCAGAGGGAACAAAGAGCTTGTCACCCACCGGGACTACTCTGCCCCAGGGCCTTGGATCTGACAACTATTCCCCTCCTCAGAAGTCACTCAATGCCTTCCCTTGAGTCTTCTGTCCCATAGAGGGCACACCCGAAAGAACTGTTTGCTGACTGATATTCCCTCCTGAATAAACAAAGGCAGACCTCTGCACAGGGTTGGCTTGAGATCAAGCCAATTCCTGACTAGGTGTGACCAGTCCTGGCCTGTGGCATACCAGACTATGTGACCTCAGGTCAGCCTGTTACTCTCTCTGGTCTGGACTACCTGGGGAGGCCTCACTTTAAATTGCACTGACTTTCCTCCAGGCCGGTACCCAGCCTCTGGCCATCTTGCACACCTACCTACCTGATCTTGGCTTTCTTCAGAGGTCTTTCTCGGCCATGACTGTGACCACTTCAGACTCTGACATTCCTGATTCACCTGGTCAAGTTCAAGTTCAAGTTTTTGGATTTGGTCACCCTATTTTAAAAAAAAAAATTAGTTTCACAAATATAAAAAATATCTCAGCAGCCTGATACATGTTTAATGCAGAAACTTCAGAAAGGACAGGGAAGCAAAAATTATAAAACTTAAATTGTAACAGGGTGGTCCCCAGGAAAGGGGGAAGTTCCAAAATCCCGGTTCTACCCTAAGTGGAGCTGAGCAGGGATAAGAAGATGTTAGAGAGAGGAGAGAGGAGGATGGAAGGACTGAAGGAAGGGAGGAAGAAGGAAGCACAATGAAGAACAGCAAGGAGGCGTGGAGGAGGCACGTGGAGCAGAGGGACATGTGAAGAAATTGTGCTTGCTTTTTGGTCTTGGACTGGTTGGAACAGATGTGGGTGAGAGACCCGTAGGGAGTTTAACCATGGCAGCTTTCATCTTGATTTTGATTTTGCTCTTTTCATCTCAGATTTGTCTGACTCTTTCTGACCCTTTTCTATGGGTCTCCACTAAAAGGTCCTTCCAACTTGTGGCAGGCTTTTGGGCCAATCCTAATTAGCTGAACTTTTACCCTCAAAGAGATAGATAACTTTGGATGCTTAACTTAGTCACTATGTTCTTTGTCCTTTCTCTTTTGTTCCCCAATTGTATTAAAGTTCCTTTCCATTAAAGGTTTTACATGTTTGTCTTTATGCAGCAAATGGCAGAACCTATTTAGAGAGGGCAGGTTTGGGGGTTCTGGGGTGCCCCTCTCCCTACCCTGTAACAAAATGACCCATGACCCCAGCAGCTCGAGGATCATTCACGGTCTCGGCCTTACCCTGACATGAGTATTCCTCTTGACAAGACTCACCCACTCTGTGTGGCTCTGCTATGCTCATGTCACTTGAGCATTTCCCCATGACAATAATATTATTTAAAAACATGTATTTTTTTAAGATTTATTTATTTATGCATATAAGAAGTGGGCTAAAATGGGCAAAAGAGCTAAAAAGGCAATTCTCCAAAGAGGACATGCAAATGGCAAACAGGCCATATGAAAAAATGCTCAACT
This sequence comes from Galemys pyrenaicus, assembly GCA_019455555.1. Lineage (NCBI taxonomy): Eukaryota > Metazoa > Chordata > Mammalia > Eulipotyphla > Talpidae > Galemys > Galemys pyrenaicus. The sequence continues at coordinate 711,824 of JAGFMF010011442.1, forward strand.
TCTCTTGTCATCAGAGAAATGCAAATCAAAACCACTATGAGATACCACCTCGCACCAGTGAGAATGGCACA
>JAGFMF010011442.1:712223-775175 GCA_019455555.1 Galemys pyrenaicus
AAGTCAGAAGGCAAAAGAAAAATACCAGATGGTTCCTCCCCTAGGAGGAATATAAGGGAACCAAATAAGGATCAAGAAAAGGAATAAGAATAATAATAATAACAACAATAAAGACACAAAAACCAAAAATGAAAAGAGAAGGACAAACTGGGGACACTTGATGGGGAGGGAAGAGGGGAAGGGTTGAGGACAGATGGGAGCACAGGGGACTGAGGTGAGGGTGCACTGGTGATATGGTGATGGGGAATACATGGGGATTACAATTGATGTCAAATATATGTAAATTTTAAAAATCCATATAAAAATATTTAAATCAAAAAATAAATATAAATAAATAAATAAAAATTAAATAAAAATAAATTAATTAAAATAAAATAAAAATAAATAAATTAAAATAAAATAAAATTTAAAAAATAAAGTAAAAAATAAATAAATAAAAATAAAATAAAAATAAAATAAATAAAATAAAATAAAACAAAAAATAGAAAATAAAAATAAAATAAATAAAAATAAATAAATAAAAAATAGAATAAAACAATAAATAAATAAAAATAAAATAAAATAAATAAAAATAAAATAATACATGGGGATTACAATTGATGTCAAATATATGTAAATTTTTAAAATTCATGTAAAAAATAAATAAATAAAAATAAAATAAAACAATAAAATAAATAAATAAAAATAAAATAAAACCTCTGGCTATAAGCCAGAGGTATAGAAGGTGAGAGGATTCACCAGAGACAGAGCCGGGAGCAAAACAGGTAGATCTACTGAAACACACTGCTGAAAGAGCAGCGGGACAGGCAGGAGAGGTCTGCTGCGCCAGGTGGATACCCTGGGATGGAACTTGTGCCCAGTGGCTGCAGGAGACGTCATAGTGCTGCATTTAACCCCTTGCACCACCAGGGAGGCCCACATGGGTATTCTTAAGACTCTTGATATATATTTTCCGAACTCTCACTGCACTAATTATTCTACCACCACGTACCCCTCAGAGGCCTAGAGCTTGTCCCGCCACTCACCTGCAGCTGCTCCGGGTGCCTTTTTGCTTCCAGTCTCTGTGTTAGCAGCTGAATGGTGACTTGATTCTGCTCATTTTGAGCCTGGTGGATAGTGGCCTCCTTTCCCAACTGAAGGACCCTTTGGCTGAGCTGGGACAGTTCATCCTTGCATTTCTGACTCTACAGCAAAAATGGTCAAAAAAAAGACAACAAGGTTACATTTTTGGACATGCACTGGTCATGCACAATCGCCCTTCTTTTCCAGGTGGGTGATAACCATGATTTTGTGATTCTGAGGGTTTGCTAAGTATGAAAAGGCACCCTGAAGTTGTTTCATCTTAAGAGTATTCAAGCTTAACAAGTTCATATGTTATTCTTACTGTTTCTCATTTTCTTCTCTGTAAATTGCCACAGAACTGAGGGTGAAAAGGTGTTTCCACCACAGCTAAAGCTCATAGTAATCGTGGCTAGTATAGAGCTCTTGAGTTTGTTACATTTATTGTGAAAATTAAAATTGTTTTTTGATATCAATATACATTTAGTTTTTCCTCTGAGGATAGTCTTGATATCATTAACTGCCAGAAACAAAATCTTCTTTCAACAACTGGGGTGAATAGCTGATATTCTTCTGTTCATCTTTACTTTTTTTTAAAAGATGTATTTATTTATGCATATAGGAACTGGGGTACAGGCCAGAGGTGTGGGGGGGTGAGAGGATTCACCAGACACAGAGCAGGGAGCAGAACAGGCGGATCTACTGAAGTACGCCACTGAGGGGAGCAGCGGGTGAGGCAGGAGCGGTCTGCGGCGCCATGTGGGTCAGCTCCCCGGCCGGGGTCATACTTGTGTTGCAGTGGCTGCAGGTGCTTCATAGTGGCACTTCACCCCTGTGCCACTAGGGAGACCCTTACATCTATTTTTGGAAAGATTTATTTTTTATACATACAAGAACTGGGGTATGGCCAAAGGTGTGTGTGGGTGATTCCTCATAGACAGAGCGGGGAGCAGAACAGGCAGACTGACTGAAACACACTGCTGAGGGGAGCAGCGGGCGGGGCAGGAGAGGTCTGCTGTGGCATGTGGGTCCCCTCCCTGGCCAGGGATTGAACTCATGCTGCAGCGGCTGCGGATGCTCCATAGTGCTAAGACTCAACCCCTTGCGCCACCAGGGAGGCCCCTCTTCTGTTCATCTTTAGTGTCAAAGGCTTTGTTTGGAAATGATCACAGACTTACAGGGCAGTTGTGAGACTATCACAGGGAAGGTTCAACCTTCACGCAGGTCCTCGCCCACAGCATCTCCCCCTGCTGCGGTTGGTGCTCCCACACAAATGCCTGGGAGGGGCTTTGATCAGTCCCAAGCCACAGTATGTGGCTCCTCGAAAGGGCCAACAGACTTTCGGAGCACATGCGATGTCCAGGGTCAGGCAGTGTCTTTGTCACGTCGCTCCGGCCCTCTCAGATCTGGGATGCTTCCCCAGCTTTGTCTTTTACAACACTGACGTTTTTGACAAATATGGCCCGTCACCCTCCCTACCCCTTTTAACAGTGGTTCACTGGGGGTTTTCTGTGGTTTCCTGGGATTAAACTAAGGCGACGAGCTCCAGCCAAACAAGCCTCGGGACTGCCGTGCCCACTCAGGGCATCGTGCTGGGAAGATGCCACCAGCGGGGTAATTTCTAACTTTCAATCATCTGGGTTTTATTGCCAAAGTCAATTTGAGATGTTAGCAGTGGTCTCCTGGGCACATTTTAAGACAAATGGGTATTTATGCTAAATGTTTATTCTGAATCTGATCAAGTCTTTGAGCCTAATTTCCAATTTACAAGAAAAACAATGCACAGAGGACCAGGCTGAACAGCACTGTTGGAGAACAGCTGGATAGATCCAGAAGGTGGGGAAGCCTAGGAGACCATCACCAGGTCTCTTAAAAAAGTCAGTCATGGGCCTCCCTGGTGTAGCAGCAGGTTGAGCGCAGCACTGTGAAGCATCCGTGGCACAGCAGTGTGAGTTTGATCCCCGGCCGGGGAGGGGACCCACATGGTGCAGCAGACCTCTCCTGCCTCTTCCGCTGCTCCCCTCAGCAGTGTATTATGGTTGATCTGCCTGTCCTCCCCACTCTGTCTCTGGTGAGTCCTCTCACTTCCCCCACCTCTGGCCTGTAGCCCAGCTCTCGTATGCATAAATAGATCTTTTTAAAAAAAGTCATGGGGGAAAAACCCGTGTTCTAGAAGTAAAGAACACTTTGTAGCAGACCCTCCATTGTAAAAGTATCCTCAACAGCACCTCCCATCTCAGGTCACCTTTGTGCAGTGAGATCTGGACACTGGCCCATCAAGAGGAGCCCGCATCCCTCCTTGTGGCGCTGCAGGGACTCAGTGCAGGTGAAGTAGGGTGATTTCCTAGGTGATGTCAGAGAAGGGCACCTTCCAGACAGTCCTCCTGCACACAGCTGATGTCCCCTCAAGGACACTCTACAGGGGCCCAGCTCTGGGGACAGGACCCCCCAGCTCTTTATGTACCTGGCCATCGTGGTGACCTTGCCGTGCAATCTTCCCAGTCAAAGCCCTGACCTAAGGAGAGGAGGCCATGTGCTCTGGTCTCCTGTCTGATTCCTAACCCACAGTCTCCAAGCACAGCGAAGTGACTGTTTTCTGTCAGTAAATTTGAAACGACATCAATAATTCAATATAATGCATCAATCTTAGCTGGAATCTAGGTCCAACAACTGCTCACATAAGACATTTTTGAATGATTAAAATGAGTATGTTCTGAGTAGTGGATAATATTAGGTAGTTAAAATTACATTTCTTAGGTTTCAGTAGACCCTTGGATAGAAGATGCATTCATTTTTAGGAGATGCCTGCTGAAATATTTTTGGAGTCTCCTATCTGTAACTTATCTTGAAATGATTCAGAACATACACACCCCCCCACACACAAATATTGACAGATCTAAACAAATAACTAAGTACAGATGGCAATGTTAATAAACTTTGCAAATCAGGGTGTGGCAAATCAGGGTGATTAGCGTACTTTTTGTGTGTTTAAAGCTTTCCATGGTAAAGACCTGGGGGAAAGAAAAGAAATAACTACCTATATAACCCTATTACAAGTGTGTCCCGGAGCGAAGCTGGCAAGAGGAGCACTGAGGCCGACTCTGGGTCTAGAGGGTGCCAGATGGCTCATTTACATAAAAAGCTGGTCCTCAGACAATTGGAGTCTGAACTTTTCATCTCCATGGAAATGAACACCCAGGATCGGGAGCCAAGACAGAGGAGCAGTCTCTGGCAAAAAGCTCTCAGCAGTCCTGTGAGGGGAGAGGAGAGCATTGCCTCTGGGACTTGGGAATTGAGCAGAGGTTTGAGAAGGCAACGGTGGCATAAATACTCCGCCAGCAAGTTCAGTAAGGTGGCAGGATGCAGCCATATGCAGAAACCCCATTGTTTTATGCGCTATCAGCGAACATAAAGAAACCTAAATCAAAGACATAATAGTCTTTCTGGGTCCTGGTCTGGCTCATAAAGTGCTTGGAAGTCATCACTCCCATCTGCCACAGAGAAGTTAAGCCACGTGGAAACCAACTGAGAATTGAGGTCCCAGGGCAAATCCAGGCTCTGAAAGCTGGAGAGTGAGCCAAAGAGAACCCCGGCTGGCCCAGAGTGACAGCCTGCGCCTACCACAGAGAGGGAAGCCTGGGCTGTGAGTCCAGTGTGGGAGCTGAACTGGACTGGCTGAAGTTAGAAGACCTTGGGGGATCAGTCTCAGGGTGGCCCCAACTTTCCTGAGTCTCACCAGGTTCTCCTAATATCTCAAAGTCCTTGTAGTTTAAATTAGAGAAGAGCCCCCTCATACTTCCAGTCAGAAAGTGGAAAACTGACTGCAATGGCTGAATTGTGTCTCCCTGGATTCACAGGATGAAAACCTCCCTTATGTGATCACATCCCGGGATGGGGTTTTTAGCAGACGTTTACAGCTAAATGAGGCCACCAGAGGCGACCAAAATCGAGTCCTACTCTGATAGGTGTCTGATAAGAAGAAAATGAAAAGCAACACCTCTCTCTGAGTGCTTGCACCAAGGCAAGCCACCTTGGTGGGGAGGAGGGATTTGAAGGGGGCTGCCAGGGAGGGAGGGCTGGGGGATATGGGGGAAGAAGAGATCCTAGTCAGGAAGAGGGGTTCCTAGCCTACAAGAGCACCTCCACCAGGAATCAAATCACAAGCACTTTGATCTTGGACTTTTGGCTCCAGACTGTGAGGAATAAACCAGGTTAAGCATTGTGCCAGGCAGCCCCAGCAGGTAAGGCAGTGATGTCTTTGAAGTATGCAGGGGGGCCTCCTGGGTGGCACAAGGTGTTAAGGTGCAGCACTATGAAGCCGTCCTAGCCACTGTAGGATGAGTTCCATCCCTGGCTAGGGAGCTGACCCACATGGCGCAGCAGACCTCTCCTGTCTCACCCACTGCTCTCTCAGCAGTGTATTTCAGTAGATCCACCTGTTCTGCTCCCCACTCTGTCTGTGGTGAATCATCTCACCCTCTGGACCTCTGGCACACACCCCAATTCTTGTATGCAAAAATAATTTTAAAAAATTAATCCTTTTTACAATATTTGCTTTCTTTTTAAAGATTTTTTTATTTATGCATACAAGAACTAGGGTACGTGCCAGAGGGGTGTGTGTGGGGGGAGGGAGTGAGAGGATCCACCGGAGAGAGAGCCAGGAACAGAACAGGCAGATCGACTGAAATACCCTACTGAGTGGAGCAGCAGGCGAGGCAGGAGAGGTCTGCTGCGCCATGTGGGTCACCTCCCTGGCCGGGAACAGGGATCGAACTCAAGCTGCAGTGGCTGCAGTTTGCTTCATAGTGCATTGCTTAACCCACTGCGCCACCATGGAGGCCCCATTTGCTTTCTTTTCTAGGTGTAGTCCCCATAGTTTCCACCACCAATTCACCCATGCACCATCACTGTAGTCCCTTCTGCTCTTCCTGTCCCTGCCTCAATCCCAATCCCTCCCTCTTCCCTGCAGATGACACTGATTTGTACTTGTCTGTTTATTTTTGTTTTGTTGTGTTGTGTTTTTATGTTGTTGTTGATGTTACTGTTTTTTCCCTTGATTATTGTCCTCACTTATTCTTCCTATAAGTGAGACCATCTCATATTTTTCTTTTTCCTTCTGATTTATTTCACTGAGCATAATCCCTTCAAGCTCCATCCATGTTTCTGTGAATGGCTCTAGTTTATATTTTTGATTGCTGAATAATATTCCATGGTGTATATATACCACATTTTCTTGATCCAGTCATCTGTTTTTGGGCATGTGGGATGATTCTAAGTCTTACCTATTATAAATAATGCGGTGATAAACATGGGGGTGCAGGTATTCTTTTGAATAAATGTTTTTGTGTTCTGTGGGTAGATCCCTAGGAGTGGGATGCTGGGTCATATGGTAGCTCCATTTTTAGCAGACTGAGGAACCTCCATACAGTTTTCCATAGAGATTGGACCAATTTGCATTCTCCCAGCAGTTTAGGAGAGTTCCTTTTTCACCACATCCTCTTCAACATTTGTAGTTGCTAGTTTTTTTAATATGTGTCATTTTTACTAGTGTCAGGTGGTATCTCATGGTGGTTTTAATTTGCATTTCCCTGATTGTGAGGATGCTGAACATTTTTTCATATGCCTGTTGGCCATTTGCATTTCTTCTTTAAAGAAGTGTATTTTAAGTTGTTCTCCCCATTTTTGTTTTTTAAAGATTTTATTTATTTATACATACAAGAGCTGGGGCACAGGCCACAGGTGGGAGATGAGAGGATTCACCAGAGACAGAGCAGGGAGAAGAAAGGCAGATCAACTGAAATACACTGCTGAGGGGAGCAGTGGCGAGGCAGGAGAGGTCTGCTGCACCATGTGGGACCCCCTCCCTGGCCAGGGATCAAACTCGCACTGCAGAGGATGCAGAAGCTCCAAGGTGCTGTGTTCAACCCCTTGCGCCACCAGGGAGGCCCTCTTCTGCCCATTCTTTTTTCTTTATTCATATATATTTGACATCAATTGTGGTCCCCATAGATTTCCCACCACTACTTCACCAGTGCACTATCACCTCAGTCCCTTGTGAGGTGAGCCCTCTATCTAGTCCCACCCCCCCCCCCACCAACTGTCCCCTATTTGTCCTTGTTTTTTTTTGTTATTATTATGATTATTGTTTTTATTATTCTTTTCCTTGGTCGCATTTTCTGCTCATTTTGACTGGATTGTTTCCTTCTTTTTTTTTTTTTTTTGAGTCATGTGAGTTCTTTGTAGATATTTGTGATCAGTCCCTTTTCAGTTGTGTGCAGTGCAAAAACTTTTTCCCAATCAGTGGGGTGTCTTTTTTTTTTTTGGGTAATGTCTCTTTTGCAGTACAGAATCTCTTTAATTTGATATAGTCCCAGCTGTTTATCTTTTCCTTCACTTTCTTTGCTTTCGGTGATGTGCCTTTAAAGATGTTCCTGAGATGTATGGCATGTAGTATTTTGCCTATATTGTCCTCTCTATATTTTATAGTTTCAGGTCTTATGTCTAAGTCTTTGATCCCTTTTGAGTTGGTTTTCGTGCATAGCAAGAGATAGTAGTCTAGCTTCATTCTTTGCATGTAGCAGTCCAGTTTTCCCAGTACCAAAAATAAATAAATCTTAAAGAACAACAAAAAAAAGTGAAGCAGAGCATTCTTTTCTCCCAGACTCAGGGGCCTACATTAGCTGAGCACAACCACCTTGAGAGAAGGGAACACCCAACAGTCTCTCTGGCCTTTCTGCCTCAGTACACAATTGTGGGAAAGGCTAAAAGAAAGCATAGTGACAACACCCGGTGGGTATGCTGTATTAGGCAAGGTAAAATGAACTGGGCACACACTCTGGTGGGGATGTGAACTGTTCCTCCCTGGAGGAGAGCTTTGCAGTTACTTACAAAACTAAACATGTAACTACCTACCATACAACTCAGTGCACTTTTGGACATTTACCCTGGTGAAACTTATGTCTACACCAAAACTTTCACAGGCGTGTTCATAGTAGCTCTATTTATATATTAGCCAAAAACTGGAATCAATTCAGATGTCCTTTAACAGGCGAGCAAGCGGTGTGATGTCAATAGTAACATTCAGCATGAAAAGAAGCTAAGTGTTGATACAGCAGCATTTGGGTGAATCTCCAGGAAATTCTTACAGGTAAGAAAAGTCAACCCCAAAGGTTACATTCTGTAGAATTACTTTTTTTTAAAATAATTTATTTATGCATATAAGAGCTGGGGTACAGTCCAGAGTCACAAAAGGTGAGAGGATTCATCAGAGACAAAGAGGGGAGCAGACCAGGCAGATTGACTGAAACACACTGCTGAGGGGAGCAGCGGGCAAAGCAGGAGAGGTCTGCTGGGCCATGTGGGTCCCCTTCCTGGTCTGGGATTGAACTCGCGCTGCTGTGCTATAGATGCTTCACAGTGCGGCGCTTAATCAGTTGTGCTACCAGGAAGGCCCTCTGTAGGATTCCTTTTATAGAATATTTTGAAATGATACAAATTTAGAAATGAAGGGCAGCTTAGTGGTTGTCAGGGTTTGGGGCTGGGAGTAGGTGGGCAGAAGAAGTGGGGTATGGTTATAAAAGAGCAACATGAAAACTGGAACTGTTTGGTGGTGGTTGAAAACGTGAACCAACATGGGCAAACTACAGAAGTTCACACACACACAGACACATGCATATACAACTAGGGAAATCTAAACAAGGTTCACGGATTTTATTAATGTCTACAGCTTTGTTATATTTGTTAGGTTATAGGCTGATTTATGTCCTCCCCTCCCCTGCAATTTCATAAGTTTATTTGAAGCCCTAACCTGTAATACCTCAGAATCTAACTGTATTTCAAAATAGGGTCTTTTAAGGGATAAAAAGATGTCGTGTGAGTGAGCCCTAATACACTATGACTCGTGTCCTAACAAGAAGAGTTCAGGACCCAGACGTGTGCAGAGGAAATACCTGGTGAAGACAGAGAGCACACGACAGCTACACCCTAAGGGGAGAAGCCTCAAAGGAACCAACTCTGCCCAAACCCTGATCTCTGGGCCTCCAGAGCTGAGGAATAAATGTCTAAATGTCTCTTATTTAGTCATTTTGTTATGGTGGCCTTTGTACACTACTACAGATACTATTCTATAGTTTCTCAAAATATTAAATTGGGGAAACACAAAGTGTATATATAAAGGATACTGCAATTATCAATAACAATTTCAATTTAAAATAATTAAAGTGTAATACGTCCAGTTTTGGTGCTTGCTCCTTAATAATTCAGTCTAAAAGTCATTATGTGAGGTCAACTATGACAGTATCTACACCTGGGGGTAGGGGAGACCAGTGTGGGTGCAGTGCAGAGACCGAGGGGAAGGGCAGTTCCAGTCAGGGTAAAGGAAAACTGATCCCCTAATAAGCAAATAAATTGAAGATAATGGAAACCAGGCTTCTAACAAAGTTACAAATATAGAAAGGAAGAAACCAGAATCATGCCTGTGATGCTGGGTGAAGAAATGCCTGATTCCAGGGCTGGGACAAGGCGAGTATCAGCTGAACCTAGAACACCTTGGGGTACTAGAAAAAGTAAGGGAGTGCTCACAGAATGATCAGGACCTGATAAAGGGCACAGAAAGCACATTGAAGCAGTTCTCATTGGCAAGATCTGGGAGCCTCAAATAAATACTGACGGTAACATAACAATAAAACAGCAATTTGTGATTGTAATATAATGCTATAATTGAGTAAGTGGAGAGGACAAAATTCCTTCTACTAGAACCAATTAATAAATATTATGAATTTTAAAATGATGGGATTAGTCACCAATTAGTCACTGCCATAGTAATAATCAACTCCACCAAGAAACACAATATGCTAAATTAAGTGAATGACAATTTGATGAAGAGCAAGACAGTTACAGAATATCAAGGTAACGTCCCATAAAACGTTCATTAGTTATACAGGGAAAAGTAACTTTACTGTGAGAATGCCACTGATGGAGAACAAAAGAACAGGAAAAAACTGGAAAGGAGACCCTTAGGCACCAAGGACTGTTATGGGGAGTGTCAGTCAGACCAAAAGTAAAGATAGGAGAGTGAGCTCTATCTTCAGGACTCCTGAGCCCATTGGAAAAATTCTACATAGTTTGTTAAAAGTCAACAAGCGAGCCACTCCATGAGGGAGTGAGCTCCTTCCAAAGAGAAGAAGACTGTATCAGCGCAGTCTCTGCACTGGCTCCAGGCAGCCACCTTCTGCCCACCTGTGACTGTGCAGGTGCTTCTCCTCACTAACATTCTCCTCTGCAGGGCAGCAGCCTCCTGCCTGCCCAGGACCCGTGCCATGCTGGGGCTTCTCTTCACTCACCACCCTCAGTGAAGGCAGCTCCCTCAAGACCACCCGCCTGCAACCATGCAGGCCTCTCTCAGCACACCTGTCCTCGGGGCAGCTCTTCCTGCCAGCTTGTGTCTATGCAAGTGTCATTTACTTTCCTGTCCCTTTTTCAATAAATCTGCTCTTAAAAAAATTAACATCTCTGCCTCATGGAGAAACTCACCTGGGAACTCACCACATGCTACCGAACAGGGAGCTCTGGTGAAACCTTTCCCAGAGTGAACCCAAGAACCCCGCTCTCCAAACCCATACACTCCAAAAACAACATCACCACCAACCAAGAATCAGCGTTACAAGTAATGGGGCAAATCACTGCATCCCCAGGCAGGATGAAATGAGAAGATAGCATCACCTCTTGGCTATTCCTGCCAAAGACACATCATCTAAATCTAACAAGGAAACATCACACAAACCAAATTAATGCACTTTCCATAAAATAATCAGTTGTGATCTTCAAAAGTGTCTTGGTCCTAGACATCAAGAAAAGACTGATTAAAGGAGACTAAATGCCATGATTATGATACTGAATGTGGTAATCCCTGATTTGGGGGGGAAAGGGTTGACGGGTCAGCAACTCACTCTCATATCTCAGAAAAAAAATTTGTCCTTCCTTTTAGTAAGCTTGAGATTATTTCAAAATAATTAGAGTGTCGGGCCTCCCTGATGGCACAATGGGTTGGTTGAGTGCTGCACTGTGAAGCATCTGTGGTACAGCAGTGTGAGTTCGATCCCTGGCCAGGGTGGGGACCCACATGGTGCAGCAGACCTCTCCTGCTTCACCCGCTGCTACCCTCAGCAGTGTATTTCTGTCAATCTGCCTCTTCTGCTCCCAACACTGTCTCTGGTGAATCCGCTCACCTCCTGCGACTCTGGACTGTACACCAGCTCTTGTAAGCATAAATAAATAAATCTTAAAAAAAAAAAAGAGAGAGGTTCCTCCTCGGTGGCACAAGGGGTTAAATCTCAGCACAACAAAGCATCCTCAGCCAGTGCAGTATGATCCCTGTATAGGGAGGTGACCCACAAGGCACAGCAGACCTCTCCTATCTTGCCCACTGCTCCCCTCAGCAGTGTGTTTCAGTGGATCCGCCTGTTCTGCTCCCCACTCTGTCTCTGGTGAATCCTCTAGACCACCCCCCACCTCTGGCCTGTGTCCCAGTTCTTGTAATGCATAAATAAAAATAAAATAAATCTTTTTTAAAAATGAGAAAAGGCATGCCAGGTGTCAATACTTGACCTGTTTCTTGAATTCTTCCACTGCAGAGCAGGCCTGTTCCTTGTCTCTCTTTAAAACGTCAATTTCCAGTCTGTTGAAGAAGCAAAATTAACAGTATCACTCTGACCAAGCAGTTTGTCTTTTCCCAGTCATGGGCTATCACAACAGCAGCAGCTGGGATCTGAGTCAAAGACTCTCACGCCTGTTCCTGGCAGCCTGCAGCCACTGCTGTCAAGTTCTCCACCACTGCTGCCGCCGTCACTGAAAACCACAAGAATCCTTGCCCCATCCTGCTCCTGGAACCAGAGGAAACCCTCTCTGTGACATTCCTCAACTGCACACATTAGTCTTTTTCAGCAAAAAGAACTATTCCCCACAGTGAAGAACAAAATGGCCTTACATCCACTGAGATAGACTGTCAAAGGGGTCCTGGTAGCAAATGTAGGGAAAAAATGGTCTCCAGAAGGAGAAATGTTTAGATTTTAGAATTCCTGTAATGTAACAACAATAATTTGTTAGCTGCCTGCTCTAGATTCTGTATTTTAATCATTATAGCAATTCTAGCACATCGGTACATAGTCTCAGCATTTTACAGCTGACCTCATATGGAACCTTGTACTTAGGGGGTATGTGGGGAGAAGATGAGGCCACAGTAGTGAAAACAGAAATATTGAGTATTCTTCATCCTCCCCTATCACACACCCTCTATTGCCAGCACACACTATCTCTCCTGCCTTGGTGCTTACTCACCCCGTTCCTCTCCTCTGGCTCTTATGGACAGACAGGTAAGTATCCCCTAGATCCCCCACTGCCTCAGTGCTCAGGTCTCCACCCATCTCTCCAACCCCTCTGTTATCCACACTCCCCACCACTGACATCAACAGAATAGTAGTGAAACTTGGAGAACATATCACCAGGACATAAACTGATTCCACTTACCCAGGAAAGTCCCGGAAGCACATCTTAACCCAGGCATCCCCCACCCCAAACACAGCATGGACTATTTCTGCAGGAGTGAGAAGTGCTTGCATATACTTCAGAGATCAGTGGCCTGTGCTGCAGCGGTCATTGCTGTGTTGGCTGTGCCAATTTGCACACACTCGTATAATGCTAAGGCCAAGGGCCCAGGGGTGGATATGGCTGCCACATCCGGAAGGAGATCTGAGCCTTCCGAGCCAGTCAAGGACAATCAGAAGTCAGCATGGCTCCCCCACTGAGAGATTTCTGGAACACAGGGCTACTGTGTGCACACTCCCCACTTCTTATAGCAAATACTTCCTATTCTTATTTTACAAAGCGCAAAATCTGTAGTCTGGGTGGCACCGCTGAGTATGGGCCTCACCTCTGTGTACTGTTCATCTGTTCTGCAGTTTCAAGGTCTTGCTGAATCCTCCTCAGCTCATTTTTCAACAACGTGTTTTCTTCAGAAATTCTCTCCAACTCTATTCTGCATGAAAGATTGATAGAGAAGTGTGGGCTATCAGGAGCTACCCACCACAGGCAGTCCACAGGTGGCTGGGGCTGGAGGCAAAGCAAACCCGCAGCCTCCATCCCTCTTCCCCTGATGACAGTAAAGGGCACAGGACACAAAGCTTTTTAACTTCTAAAACAGTCACACTAACAACATACATCTGAGGAGGTGTTAACTTATTCCCCTAAATAACATGTAGTGTTTTAAATCAAATGTTACCTTTATTTATTTTGCATACAAGAACTGGGGTACAGGCCAGAGTTGCAGGGGGTGAGAGGATTCACCAGAGACAGAGTGGGGAGGAGAGCAGGCAGATCTACTGAAATACACTGCTGAGGGGAGCAGCGGGTGAGACAGGAGAGGTCAACTCATGCCACATTGGATGTGATAGATTGACAGCACTGAGACATAACCCCTGTGCCACCAGGAGGCTTTTGTTACCTCGATTTAAATAAACACATATTGAGGCCCCCCTGGTGGGCTCAAGGGGTTAAGCCAGAGCTTTATGAGGCTATCAGCAGCCACTGCAACACCATCCCTGGTCAGAGAGCTGGCCCAAATGGTGTGGCAGACCTCTCTTGTCTTGCCTGCTGCTCCACTCAGCAGTGTATTTCAATCTGCCTGTTCTACTCCCCAATCTGTCTCTGGTGAATCCACTGACCCCCTGTACCTCTGGCCTACACCCGAGTTCTTGTATGCATAAATAAGTAAATCTTTTTTTTTTAATTTATTTATTTATGCATACAAGCACTGGGGTACAGGCCAGAGGTGTGGGGGGGTGAGATGATTCACCACAGAGAGCGGGGAGCAGAACAGGCAGATCAACAGAAGTACACTGCTGAGAGGAGCAGCGGGCACAGCAGGTCTGCTGCACCATGTGGGTCCCCTCCCTGGCCGGCAGCAGGGATCGAACTCGTGCTGCAGTGGCTGTAGTTTGCTTCATAGGTTGTTGCTTAACCCACTGCGCCACCAGGGAGGCCCATAAATAAGTAAATCTTTAAAACACACACACACACACACACACACACACACATTTCCCAAGTAGAAATCGCAAGTTTCATCAAAAAGGTGGATGAAAATGGCTTCAATGTTAGGTTTAGGATTCAGACAAATGTATTTCTGGCAAAATGGCACTGAATCACCAATATTTTAGTGTTATGGATAATCAGATTAAGCAGATATAATTTTCTGACAAAGAATTTCCACATACTATATCTAGAACAGTTATACTTTTATTGTTAGCTCTTGTCTATATTCATCCTGTGTATTTTTCTTTTCTTTCTGGTAAAACATAAGCTATACTTCATCTTCTAATTTCAAAAATGTTTCTAAGTGAATTTAAATATAATCATTTTGTATAATAAACCAAACGGTCACACCTCAACAATGTATTTAACACCTGGTTCTGTTCACTTTCTGTGGACAGTTGACCTGTCCTGCAGGTATGGGTGTACCCAGGGCTTACAGCAGTGCAAGGTGCTGGGGTTAGTTCTCAGGTTACTGAAAGGACATTCTCCCCCCATCAGAGACCCACAGCAGAATTGAGAAACATAAGGAATCAGAAGGGTAAAATGCACAGACACATCTGTTCCACCACCCTACACTCCAAGAGGAACTGAGGAAACTACCACATCAGTTTATGAAGATAACTCACATGAGTAAAAGGGGTGTGTGTGTGTGTGTGTGTAAACAGATTGAGTGAAGGCAGGGTGTGTGTTTGTATTAGTTCTACTTCCAGTTCAGATAAGCTGAAGTTTGCCCTAACCCACCCCAGCCCCATATTCACTGAGAATTAGCACCTAGTAAAACTGATCATATAATATGTGACTGTCCTCACAGGAAGTGATGGAAACCTCCAAGGCCCCCAAATAAAAGATGAACATGGAAGCTGAAAACAAAGCTGTGAGCATTAAGCAATAAGATACGTTTACCCTGAGGCAATGGCTTGCAGCACTGCCACCAACAGTGAGGACAGATTGCACTGTGGATACCTGCATTACACTGGTACTCTGGAAGGATGTTAAAATGGTCCCAGATTAACTTCTAATTTTCTACAAATGCATTACATGTCCTTTTTGCAGCAAGCATATTTCAGTATGGTTCTCAGGACTCCCAGGGATCAACATTACACAAACACAAGCTCACAAGATCACCAAGACAGACCTGGAAAAAAGCCACTCATGACAGTCAGCAGAAGCAAAAAACAACAGAACTAAGATCCTGTAGGAATCTTAGATATAATTACCAGATACAAATTTTAGATGAATAGTATGAAATGTTTACATTAATAAAAAATGGAAATCTAAAAATGAACCAGCAATAAAAAACTATTAAAAATGATCAGACAGGACTAAACGGAATTTTTAGAAAAAAATAAAATGTCAATGTCAAAATAAAAATCACTGAGTGGGTTACATAGTAGATTAGACACAGTTGAAGAAAGAATCACTTACTGGGAAAACAGAGATGTGAAAAGGGTCTATATAATGACACATAGAAAAGAAGATGGGAAATTGGAAAGGGAAGCTGAGAAATGCAAGAAAAGTGAAAAGATCTAATAACATCATCACTGGCGAAAGGAGAGGCAATGTTACAAGGATAACAACTAAGAGTTTTTCATTAGACACAAATCTACACATTCAAGGGACACATTTTTTTCTAAATAGGATGAAAAGACAATCACATATATGGCCTGCAACTCAATCATTCCATTCTTAGGTACATCCCAACATAAATACTCAAAGAACTGTCTTAGAACTATTATTTATGATAGCTAAAAAGTAGAAACTACTCAAGTATCAATCAGCAATGAATGAATGAAATGGGATATACACTACAGAGCACTCCACAGTGATGCTGATGACTGAACCATAACAACAATATGGGTGACTAACAAACATGAGTCAAGAAAGCCAGACACAGAGCGTATACACGGCATGATTCTTTCTTTATATAAAGTAGAAAACCCAGCAAATTAACCTATGTTATTAGAAGTTAGGATAGTGATCCTCCCTGAGGGGCTTAGGGAGTACTATTTCTTGTTCTGGTGATAATAAAAGATGAGTGTTCAAACTGCTGAAAATTCTTCTAATTATACATGCACGCACAAATATTTTTCTAAGACTTCAGTGGAAAGTTAAAAAATATATATACACACCTAATCACCAATAAAACCCCACAAAAGATAAAGGGATATTAAAAGCAGTTAGAGGACAATATCAGATCACCTGCTACAGCAGACAGAAGAATGGCCTTTAAGAGACGGCCATGTCCTCACAATCTGAGTGTGACATTAATGCAAAAGATCAACGAGGACTTGGAATGCAGGTTTCCTCAGATAGAAAGGTTTTCCTGGGTTACCCATTAGGGACGCTGTAATGACAAGGGTCTTCATATGTGGAATAAGGGGTTGAAAGAGTCTGTGTTAGAGTCACATGGTTTAAGAAGGACCCAACAAGTCATTGTGCCTTTAAACATGAAAGAGGGCCCTGAACCAGTGAATATGAGTATCCTGTAGAAGCTGGAAAAGTGAACAGATTCTCCTCTAGAGCTATCAAAAAGGAATGTGGCCCTGCTAACATCTTATTTTATTTTAACATTAACATCACAATTAATCTAGTCATAGCCATTCCAGTTTTTTGAACTCCAAAACTCCAAAGTAAAAAAATAAATTTTCATTAAGTAATAAATTTCATTAAGTAGCTGCTAATTTGTTACAGCAGCTACAGGAAATGAACACACTTAAAAAGGAACAAAAACCAGACAAAGTATAAAATGATACATGTTCAAAGGGGAGAGGGCTGCCTTCTGTTAATCCAGATTTGTGTTCCTGGGAATACTACCTTGCACAAGTGGAGGAAACTGAGACTTGAGACAATTTCAGATTAAAAAAAAAAAAAAAAACCCTGAGATAATTTACTCCAAAAACAGTTTTACTAAATAACTTCTAAAGGTTTCTTTTTGAATTAGTGTTTTCATGTCCTTTGGGTAGATTCCTAGCAGTGGAATTGCTGGATCATATGGTAGCTCTATTTTTAGTGTTTTGAGGAACCTCCACACAATTTTCCATAGTGACTGGTTCAGTTTACATTCCATGCAAGAAAAAAGAATTTAATTAATAATACAAAAAGAATCTCTAAAGGATTTATACCAGAAAGACAGAAAATGTTCTTCTAAGGAAAACATTGTATACAAGAAAGAATAACGAGCTACCTAAAGTGAGTGATAAGCTGAGGAAGATATAATACCACCCACCAGATAGTAATTGCACTTAAACTGAGGACCATTTTGTGAAATATCTGGTCTTGACTCTTCAAAAATGCCAATGTTTTAATCCCTACAAACAACACAATTATCAAAACCGACTCCTGAAGAAGTAGAAAACCTGGATAGACCTGCAGATTGCCTCAGCAATTGAACACTTCACAACAAAGAAAACCCCAGGAGTAAATGGTTTCCCTGAGTCAATCCTTTCTATGTCTTCCCTTAGCTTCTACCACACGTGTATGTGGCTTGCGTGAGATGGCCTAAATTTCCTCATCTATAAAATTTGGTAACGTATTTCTCCCCTGCACTGTTAACAGGAGACTATAGAGGAGTAGAAGGTTCCGCACCTCAGTAGGAATCTGCATGTGCACACCTAGCAAAGACTGTACCACACACTGATAACTAATGACCTGTTTTCTTTATAACTCTTTCATTAAACTGGCATTCCTGTCCAAGGATGCCTGAAGGACGGCTGGGCTTTGACACCATCAGAAATTAAGCAGTATGAGCAGCACAGGATGTACCAGGGTCAAGATAACCAGAAGGCTGATACCAAGTTCTGGGGACTGAACATGACAACTAACAACACATCACTGGGATGGACTGTCTGCTTATGTTCTTTGAGATCGCTGGCCAGTTTCTGAATAAGTGGCTTCTTACAGATTCAGTTCCTGTCTCTGCTTGTTGGCCCTCTGTAGTGACAGGCAGCACCTGAACCCCACTGATTGTTATCACTGGGACAAGCACAAAAGTTTCCCCATAAGGCTGAAAGTTCCTAACACTTGCTCTGCTCCCAGGCTCTCTGGCTCCTCAGTAGACCCCCAGTAAATCCTGCCAAGTGCAGGAAGACCCCTCTGAGGTTTGAGCTGAGACAGCAGTGGTGGGGTCTGCAGACCAGGAGAAGCAGTGAGAGAACAAGGGCAGCCTTCCAGGACAGGGTCTGGACACATGTGTGTGCCCATGGAAAAGCAGCCAAGAAGGACACAATTGAACACTTCACAACAAAGAAAAGCCAGGAGCAAATGGTTTCTCTGAAGTCTAGCAAACATTATGGATCATGCCCCATGCTGGGGCTGAGACCAGCCTGGTTGTAAGAGGCTCACTATGGGACCCCTGGATCATAGCAACATATTGACATGTTCACCTCTAGCTTACCACACCCCTTTCTGAGGTCTGGTACTAGTTATGCTTCATGGGTAAGGAATTTAGAAGTCGGTCATCATAGATAGATTCTGCATCACCCAGGGACACCCACTTAGGAGGCAGGAGAATAAGTCAAAGTCTGGACAGTGATAAACAGCCCCTTTAGAAAGGTCTGCTCTGGCAGGAGCTCTTGCTGAAGGGTACCCAAGGCTATCAGCTAAACGAATTTTTTTTTTCATTTTTCTTTTTGCATAGAAGAACTGGGGTGGAGGCCACAGGTGCAGGGGGTGAGAGGATTCACCAGAGACAGAGTGGGGAGCAGAACAAGCAGATCTACTGAAATTTATTGCTGAGGGGAGCAGCGGGCGAGACAGGAGAAGTCTGCTCTGCCATATGTGGGTCACCTCCCTGGCCAGGGGTCAAACTTAGGCTGTAGCAGTGACAGCATTGAGACTTAACCCCTAGGCCAATAGAGAGGCCCCATTTTCTTTCTTAACATGGGTCACACACTGATATTTATTCTTTCTGCTTTATTATAAATACCACAATTCTGTTTTCAAAGAAGCAACTTGGAGATGGAATGCAGATGTCCCCACAGGCCTGTGAACACACCTGGGGACACATCTGTGTCTGCTGTGAGCCAGTATCACCCACACAGACAAGTGACATAATGCCTCAAAGAAATTCCCTGTGCATGGGAAGCTACTGGGTTGGGACAGTTGGAGGAGCACTGGCCTGTGACATGAGGAACCAGGAGAGGAGCCCCTGAGGCCAAGCTCTGAGCCTCTGGTGAAGTCTCTCTAGATTCTGGGCTTCTGAGATGCCATGTGTACCAGCCTTACTCTCCAGGGACCTGAGAGGAGGCAGGCCTGCTGCATACCTGGGTGTCCTTTGCACCTTCAGAGATGAACACCTTGAGGCTGCCCCACCTCATTTTCCCTGCAAGGTGACAGAGAGGTCCTTGACACAAACACCACAGCAGCACAGCCACAGCACAGACACTAGTTCACGCACAGCGCCTGGCATACGCACAGGCGCAGAAGCAGGTCTCACTCAGTTACCAGGAAGAGGCATCAACAACCCAATGGAAGTGGGGCCTCCACGCACTGTCTTCACCTCGTGAGAACAGCAAGAACGTCCTGCCTAAGGATTAAGCCAGGAGACACCAGAGCCAGCAGAGCTGCTCAGAAAGATCCATCTCTACCCCATCCCTGGGTGCCTGGTGACTTAGGGTCAGGGCCACGTAATGCCCACAGCAGCAACTGTGAGTCTGGGGTAGAGCCGGGAGCGAGAGCTGAGTCTGGCTTTGCACTTGCACTCTAAGACCAGGGGACACCAAACCTGTTGTTGTCTCTCGATTCTGTTTCTTTCTCAAGAGCCCGAACGACATCCTCCAGCTGCAGAAGTTTGGTTTTCATGTCATTCCTCTCTCTCTCCAGCACCGCTTTAGACTCTTCCTCCCTGGTGAAGAGTTGTTCGTGCCCAGCTGCCCTAGGGTCAGCGAGCCTGGGGTTGGAGAGAGTGGAGCCCCTTCTGGTGGTCTCGTGCCATAGCCCCTGATCCAGGGTGATCTCTCCCAGGACCTGCTTGCCCTCAGGGGCCAGTTCCCCACTCTGGAGAATAACCTGGTGCCTGTCAGTCTCTCCTGCTGGGCTCACCCTGGGCTGAGATGGTGTGGCATCTCCCAAGAACATCTCCGGGGCTTCAGGCTGACTCAGATTGTCTGAGCTGCCAGTAGAAGGCTCCAGTTCTTTCAAAACTACTCTTTTGTGTGCCCCAGGTGGGTGCGCCTGTGACCTCTCTGTAGGAGCAGAAGCCACCTGCTTGGCCTTGCGCATACCCCGGCTGTTTTCTCTGAGGCCAGGGCTCTCCGAGGGTCCTTTGGATGCCAGGACATCCCCGCACCCAGCTTGTCCACAACCAGGTCTGTTGCTGGGTTCCCCCTGAGTCAGGAGGTGCTCCCTCCTGCCTGCATGGAGAAGCACAGGGCCACTTACACTCTCTTGCTCAGCATCCGCCATCACTGTCCTATCATTCAAGAGGGCCTGTAGCCTCTGTGCTTCCCAGGTGAGCCTTTCTACTTGCTCCTTCCAGTTAAGTTCCAACTTCTCCTTCTCGAGGGCAAAGTCCTTGCAAAGCTGCGCCTGCTCTTCACTCATTAGCTCCTGCAGCCTCAGCTGCTGCCATTTACAGTGAGTGAAGATCGCCTTCTCCCTCGCTTCCCTTTGCCCCCTCTCCAGGTCCAGCTGCTCCGTCACTGCTCTCACTTGCAGCAGGCATCTCTGCAGCATCTCTTCCTTCTCTCGCTGATGTTGTAGAGACACATTTTTACAGCAGGCAGATTGCTGGACTTCCATCCACAAGAGTTTTTGATTCAGCTCAATTTCTGCCTCTTTCCTACAGAAACAGAAGGCAACACAGACGCGACGGTCTGCAGCCCCGAACCCCAGCCCACACCATAGGTTGGGAAAGGTTGTGTGGGCTTTTCTTGTTCTGGCTGTGGGACTCCTCCCTGCTTGGCTGCCTGTTCTATCCTTTCTCACCATGCACATGCTCCCAGGCTTCTCTCCAGGCTCTTGGCCTCTTGATCTGCCCTCAAGGAGGTTAGGTTCTACCTATAGAAGCCAGCACAAGTCTCTCATGCATGTGACTGTTTAAATGTAAACTTATTAAAATAGAATTAAAACCCAGCCTCTAACTTACAGAGAAGCCTCACGCAAGGCTCAGTAGCCACATGTGGCTGGCACCTGCCATAATGGGCAAAGCAGGTGCAGGAAACATCCCTTGCTGCAGAAGGTTGTAAGGACAGCACTGATCTGAGGTTTTCATGAGACAGGTAACACATGCCCTTAGTCAAATTATCCTCAAAAACCCTCTAAGTTGCTAGAATCAGGGCCTTGGCCTCAGCAGTCCCAGAAGGATGAAGTTACAGTTGCCGTGAGGGATGGATGTGGAGCCTAAGCTTGGGACAGTTCTTTGCTCCTGACCAGCGCAGGCTTGAGTAAGGAACACACTGTGGATGCGGCTCCCTGCCCACTGAGGAGTCAGGAGCTGGAAGCAGGAAGCTCTGCTAGAGACCAGATGCCTGGGGTTCGAGATGGCTCAGGGAGCAGGTGGAGACAGCTCTTGGGTTTAAGAGAAAAAACTTAAAGCTCAGGGGATGGACACAACTTAAAGTGGTTCCTTAACCTACGCTCTAGAGCGGGACAGTCAGTTTCTGCAAGCCCCTGAGGCCACCTGCTGGTGTCAGCCTGGAGTGGAGCAGGGATGAAGGAGGCAGGTTCAGACTGGGGGTTTAGTCTTTCCCAGTACATTCATGGGCTCACAGTGCCCCGGAGGGCACGACCTCCATGTGAAGTTGGTTGGGGTCTGCTCTGGTGGGGTCATGTCCCCTTGGCTCCAGCATCAGACCCAGCCAAAGTGAAGAGCCCTGGATGAGGAGCACAGGTTTGCAGTGAGCTCCAAAGCCAGGAGCTGCCCGTGCAGCGTTGGACTGTGGCACCGGCTGGGGCTCGGCTCTCCTGACTAGTGATCCCTTCCCCCACCAAGAAAAACCTCCTCGTGGGAAACAGAGGAGAAGCAGACCTGGAGGAGCACAGTGTCACAGTAACTCGCTACTGACTAAGCCACACCCCCAGACTAAGAAAGGGCACGTGGGTATTTCTCATGTAACTAGAATACCGTTAGACACCAAACACCATGGTTTGGTTTTCCAAAAAGCCTTTTCTCTTATTTCCTTATACATTTTGGCCTTTTCACGAACCTCACTAAACCAAATTAATCACTTTTTCCATTTTTTAGGGCCTAAGGTCTTTTATCCATCTCTCCACCCCATCCCACCACTTCCTGGGGAATCAGAGTGATATAGAACACTAAAGAACACCCTGCTCTCTGCTACCAAGCGCATCTGAGACAAAAGGTAAAGAACACCGAGTTCCACAAAGCAAACTGTTTCATGGCCTAAGTTCTACTTACTATGCATGTTTAATTTAGAGTAAAAATTGTTTCTAACGACTTGTTCTTCCAGGGCTCATCTACCACCACCCAAGGTACCATGAGAGGCAAGCTGCCTAAATCCAATCCAAATTTGGGTTCTTGCCCAGAAACCCCAGGTGTGAGATTGCGAAGGAAACATCATCCGAACCTGATCTGCAGCAGCTCACTGCGATGCCTCCGCTGCAGCTGCTCCTTCTCGCACGCCAGCCTCCGGGCCAGGCCGGACAGTGCCAGCTTCCTCTCCAGCTCAGGGTCTAGGGCCCTGTTCTCGAGCTGCTCTTGCAGGCCTCGGATGACCTCCTGAGATTTCTGGTGGAGAGTCTCCAGGTCCGCTTTCTGATCCTCCAGCACACGAACCTCGAGCCTGAAAGCTTGCTCCATTTCTTTCCTCTCCTTCGCAAAGTCCCTCTTCATCACCTCCAGTTCCCTTTCATAGTAATTAACCTGCCAAGAGGAATGTGAGCAACATCAGCCAGGAGGGCCCCAACCAACTTACCTGACAACATAACATGGAACAGGAGACCGCCAGACACAACCTGCAAAGAGCAGGCGGCCTAGACCCAAAGAAGTGTAGAGGCCTATGAAAGGATGGTCATATTGAGATGGCAGAAGCTCCTCAAGGGCCCAGAGTGGCCATGTGCTTAGCTGCACCCCATAATATCACAACAGCCCCATGAGGCTGGCTTGGCTGGGGGAAGGGGTTGAGGGCCATGCTGGGCACATGTCTGTTCCAAGAGCAGGAAGCTGGCAGGGGTTGACAATGCTGAGAGAATTGGGGAGCCTTCCAAAGGCCAGTGGATGGCTCTGAGCACTTTGGAGGCCCTCCTGGGCAAGGCTGAGGCTGAGGCTTCCAGCTAATGAATGCACATAGGGAGCCTACAGCATGACAGCATGGCACCCCAGCTCACTGTTGCTCAGACTGAGGCATTTGACACCTGCTGACAGGTGTCAGCACCTCACAGATGCTGGCCCTTGACCCCCTCCCCCAACCCAGCCATGGCAAGTTCATGCGAGAAGATGGACTTGTCCCAGAAACCAGAGTGCTATATAAAGGGAAAATACCACAGTCACTTCAGTTTACAACAAAGCTGGGAGCCATGTGAGTCCCCAGTGCAGGGCCAGCAGGCAGGTTTTTTTTTCCCTTCAAACATAATGTTTGATTTTTCCTCTCAGATGTAATCCCCACAAGTTCCCACCACCAAGTCACCCATGAACTGTCACTGTACTCTCTTGTCTTAGCATGAATCTTGTGACACTCTGGATACAAATTACCTAATTCTTTCCAAATTACCACTTATTCCTAACGGCCAAAGAGGAGGTGAGGCAGGATGTCAAATTTATACTTCCTTACAAACTGCCCCTGCTACCCGTGATCAGGACAGATGTGTGGGTACAGATGGGTCAGCACGGCTGAGCAAAGCTTTCTGGATGCAAGAGGCCTCCCCAGTCTCCCTGTAGCCTCTCTCACGTCTCCTGACCTTGGTCTCCAGCTGGCTCTTGAGGTCATGGTAATGCTCCTTCACTTGTTCCATCATTATTTCCATCTCTATACTCACTGGAGCAGACTCACCAGAGAACAAGATGGTGCCTGCAAACAAAGGTCATTCCTATTATGTCCTGCCAAGGATGCCATGGGGCCTGCTCCATCCTCCCCACTGTCTGACATCTGGGCACATCATTGTTCATTCCAGCTTCCCTCCACCACCCCCACAAAGCACCACATTCCACAAGCAGTGTCTGTGAGAGGAAGCGGAGCTATGGTAGGGAGATACCCTCAACATTCACAAATGGGCTGTTCCTCCTGTTCTCAAAGTTGGAGATCTACAGAAATCAGTATTTTAAGTCTTTGCCAGAAAACAGGTAAGTCGGTCTATTTATTGCACCCTAAATCCTGTTCCCTAACAATAGCAGGTACACAGGAGAGCTGGGAAGATTCTGGATAGAGTCTGGCCCTGGGGCAGCCTGTGCTCTGTGATGCTCCCCCCTTCCTTGGAAGCCCTTCCTTCCTTATTACATCACACATGTGACATAAGCCACTCAGAGGCTCAGACAGGTCATAGGAAAGGGGATGTGAGTGATACTTGTTCCAGAAGATTCTTCTCACCATGACGTTAGATGTTCAGGTAACTTATTATGAGAAGGCCAGGTGGGGTCACAAGTACCACCAACCTTCCCAGAGCCACCAGGGGTTCCCAACACTGCTGCCTTCATCTGTGCTGTGGGGCCAGGAGGAGGCAGAGAAGACGTAGCTTCTCATTCCATCTTCTCCCATTTCTCAAATTACTTTCCAAGAAAAAAGGTGAAAGGCTCAGGAACATAGGGACCAAGAGAACTTAGGACAAGCACCCCAGGAGAGAAAACATCCAGTTGCCCTGACAACCAGCAGTTGGCTCCTGGATCTGGCTATGTGGGCCCAAGAGAACAGGCATCACCAGGACTGGCTCCAGGGGACACACGGTCCTGCTCACACAGGTACCACAAGCTGGCTTGGCTCTGCGAGCATAATGCCCTCCAGCAGCACTGACCCCTCTCTTCCTTGGAAAGGTCTGACCGAACCTCTGTGGTCAGGACGGGGAGGCAAAGGGGAAGAGAAAACTGGCTGGGAGTTATCTTGGTTTTGTCAGTGCCAACATGAAGCTGGAGCTGCCTTTGCAAGCCACAGTCCTGGGCCTTCTGGACAAGGGCGATCTCGGCAGAGGACCTCAGCCATGCTGCCCCCTGAGTTACAGGTCTGAGGTTCACAGGGTTTGTGCAGCTCAGCCTCCTCCAGGGACACAAGGCAGTAACAGTCACCTCCTTCCCAGAGAGCAGGCTGCAGAACTGGTCTCACATCACACTCACCTAGAGATTTAAAAATATCCGGGGGCTGGCCACACCCCAACACCTCCCGGTTAGGCCGGTCAGGTGGTGGCTCTTAGGAGACCACATGTTGCACTAATGCAGCACCAGTGAGAGGTCCCTTCAGGGCTTAGGAAGCTGTGCCCCCCCCCCCACAATAACCTCAGGAATAGAACCTTGGTCTCAGGAAGTAGCTTAAGGAAGTGGGAACTCCAAGTGCTCTCCAGGTTGCAGATGGGAGAGAATGTTCCCCAACACGCTGTGACTTTGTGACAGTGACCGACGGATGTTTTCATGGGTTCCCCACCAGCAGTGGTGGATGCAGTGCCATAAGCATCATGTACCCACCTGTAAAACTCCCAGGAAGGGGGCAACCAGCTGAGCTTACCCTGTCCTGTGGAATCTGAGCTCTCTGTTCTGATTTGGGGGCTTCTTGGCACATGGGAGCTCATCCCAAAACTCATAGGTCGAGTTAGGAAGCAGGAGGACCTATCTTTGGGGTTCCTGTCACAGGGTCCACTCAGACCCCAGGCCAGCAAACATGGAGGAATGAGGTCTCTGTGACCACGCCAAGTCCGGGAGGCATTTTACAGGTCAGTGCATTCTCTCCCTGCTGAAGTTGTCAGGTGGGCTCACCCTCTCCAGGTGATGATCATCTGTGTGTCCAGCCAGTGCTGACATCTGGGACATCTCCCACACCTGCCCTGAGGTTATGGGAAGGTCATCCTAACCATCACCATTTTTACCCAAATGGTGAAACTCTCTAGCCCCTCCACTTCCATGGGGCGCTCTGAGAGTTATGTAAACCACTGGTCATGGTTCCCAGACATCCTGGGAACTCGATGTGCTTTGTGGCAGGCCCACCACCTCCTCCAGGACTGGTGCCTACCTGCTGGACAGAGCCCAGGAAGAGGCCGTCGTCCCTCTGGCTGTGTGCGGGAATGACTTCGGGGACTTGGGGGCAGCCGTGCCCGCAGGCCTTCCAGGGCAGCCTGCAGTTCGTCATTGTGGTCCTGCAGGTCCTGTGGGGCAGAGCAAACGCCCTCTCCAGCTACGGCAGCTGCCGGTCTGAGGAGCAGCGTGGCACAGGGCAGAGCCCCGGCCCCTGACTCAGACTGCGTTCCAAGTTCCTGACTACCTGTGAGCGGCACAGGAGCAGGCTGGTTTCTTTCTTATGTCCAGCACCACTTTCTATCACTGGTATACAGGAAGTGCTCAATAAAGAGTGGAAGCAAATGCAGGAAAAATGGAGAGACCACCAACTATACCTGAATACTTGCTTAAAGCTAGCGATGCTGGGCCGTGGGCTTCTTCCCTTGGCTGTGGTTGAATCTGCAAAGGTCTCTGCACCTTTTGACTCACAAAGAGGATGCTGGAAGCCTCGGATCAAAAGCCATAAAAAAGGAGGAGCGTGTAAAGAAGAAGGGATGGGGGCTCGGTGAGCACGCCTGTAGGGCTGGGGGCGGGCGTCGTGGCTGCGGGGAGAGTTCAAGAGGGTCTGTGGTTTTGAGACATGTAAGATTTTGTTGACACTTCAACAAAGTACATTTGAACAAGTACATCCTGGAGCCCGATCCTGAAAGAGTAGAAAGGACACGGTGCACAGCAAACTTCCCCAGATGGATCACAACCGGCACGCACGCCGCGTTCACTCCTTTTTGTAGGTCAGTAGTCCACTCCCGAACTGGGCAGCTTGTGACTCTGGCCTGAGAACCTGCGCTAGGGTTGGAAATGCCTTCTAGCGGAAGCTTAAACTAGCCATAGCCACAGCCGGGACAACACTCCAATAGGGTTCAGAAATCAGCAGAATGGGGTCCCGCAGGTGTGCAGTGGCCTGAGGTCCCAAGACCCTCCCGATCTGGGCAGCTTGTGACTCTGGTGAGGTGTCAGTTAGGGGCTGGTATGTGTCTCAGTCCTTTCTGGGCACTATAACAAAATGCCACAGAATCAGGGTCTATAAACAATTGTAATTTTAGTCCTCACATTTCTCAAGGTGTAGGCAGACTTCGTGCCTGATAAGAGCTTCCCAATCCATAGCTTTTCCTATGTCCTCACATGGAAGAAGAGATGGGGGAAATCTCTGAGGTCTCTTTTTTTAAAGATTTATTTATTTATGCATACAAGAGCTGGGGTACAGGCCAGAGTCCAGGAAGGTGAGAGGATTCACCAGACAGAGTGGGGAGCAGAACAGGCAGACTGACTGAAACACACTGCCGAGGGCAGCAGCGGGTGAGGCAGGAGAGGTCTGCTATGCCATGTGGGTCCCCTCCCTGGCTGGCAGTAGGGATCGAACTCGTGCTGCAGTGGCTGCGATTTGCTTCATAGTGCGTTGCTTAAACCACTGCGCCACCAAGGAGGCCCCTGAGGTCTCTTTCATAAAGGCACTAAACCCATTCTTCTTCTTCTTTTTTTTTTTTTTACTTTTCCAGTAAAACTTAGGATTTTAATTTTCAAGTCTTTTTCCCAAAGTAAAATTAATGCAATACATGTCAGAATATCTAATTAACAAAACTAACAAATCACAGTAATTTTGTTATATAAATTAATCCATTTATTATAGGCTAGCAATGTTTCACATGGTGGAGCTTAACTGGTCTTTTGACCCCATCAGTCTCTGATAGCAGACTTGACCTTGACGGCAGAAGTGCTTAGGTCTAGGCACCCCCAGCTACCATTCTCATGGAGGAACCATATGCCACGGCACTCCTCTTCATCTGATTTTTTCAGAGAGGGAACAAGTAGTGTACCTGGCATGTTGGCTGATTTCAGTTTTCTTCACCACTTTCCATACTGCTTCCCATATTTACTGACAATCCTGATGTCCTTAGAGCATTTGAACATGTCACCAAAAATTACTAATAGGTCTGAGCCCAGAGACACTAGTTAACCCCAATCTTGAGAGCTCCACCATCAAGACCTAATCACGCCAAAGGTGCCACCTCCTAATATCAACACTGGATATTAGGCTTTAACATACGAATGGGGATGGAACAGGACATTCAGTCTTTAACAGGGTGGAAATGCTGAGAGGGATAATCTGCATTTGGGGTTCAGACTAGGGACACGCTACTCTATTACAGTGTCTACCCAAGGCAACAGCAAAAGCGTGAGACCACAGAGGATCTTCAAGGAGGAGTCAATGAACATTTCCATGCCCTTTCCAAAGGCAGCCTAGCCAAGAAAACTGACACTGACAGTTGAAAGAAAGAACAACACAGTTTCCTTGCTACCAATACTCTGGGTACAAGGACATGCCAAGCGGTGACTGTGGAATGAATGAGGGCAGCTCAACAGGGAGGACTCATTGGTCTCTTTTTACCCTGGACACCGATGACCTAGAATGTATGGAACCACTGGTCATACAAAACAACTAAATGTGATTGATGGTATGTCACTAGGACACAAAACAGGTAGCGGGTGCTCCCATTGACCAAATCTTGCACTATCTGAGCATAAAATAGTTAGCCACAGCAATAGATTACAAATCATTAAGAAAAAATGAAGACTAATGAGCCCATACCAATGAGAGAGATATAGGACTTGTCTGGCTTATAGCAGAATATCAAGGGACAACTGATAGGTTGGAAGGGTGCTGGAGTGGGAAAGTCAGTATTTCTGCAACATCATGTTAAAGATTAGAGTAGGCAAGAATCTTTGATAGATACTAAGTCCAGGGAAAGTAGGATATTTGCACGGTCTTAAAGCACTTCCCACTAACTACTTACTGGTTGCAAGCAGGAACATAAGATGAGAACATACATATTGAAAAGGGGAGGGGGAAGCTATATTCTTCAAAAACATCAATGTCAAAGACAGAGCAAGGCTGGGGAATGTGCTACAGGCTGAGTGTTGTATTACTCTCAAATTCATATTCTGAATCCTAAACATCCAGGGTGATGGCCTTGGAGGTGGCACTTTGGGAAGTGATCAGTGGTCTTATACAAGAGTCCCCAGAGGACCCCCTTGCCTTTTCCCATGTGAAGACACAGGGAACAGAAGGCCTGCTATCTGCATCCAGAAAGCAGGACCTCACCTGAACATGAATTTTCAGCTTCTAGAACTGTGAAAAATAAGTTTCTGTTGTTAAATGCTCCAGTATGTGGTATTTTTGTTACAGGAGTTTGAATAAAGACAGAATGTTTCAGATTAAAGGACATTAGATAGACAGGATAACTAAAGGCAATACCTGATCCTAGACTAGGTTCTGTATTAGTGGGGAAAGGACGTTGCTTGACTAGCTAGCAAAACTGAAACACCACCAACGGGCTAAGGTACTGTGACAGTGATGTCAGTTAGCGTGCAGGTGCCCAGGAGAACAGTCTCATCCCACCTGTGTGGGTCAGGGAGCGGTGGCTCTCCAGGAACATTTAGAGCCTTGGCACATTTCTGTGATATAAATAACTCCTGCTATGGCCGATTTCGAGCTATCAAGGATTAAACAAGAGCCTAACAAAATTCCTGAACATTGAACAATTGATTGTGCCATGCGCCGTGGTGAGGCCTGTTCTTAGGAAATGCCCACTGGTATATTCAAGGGTAGAGAAACATGATGAAAGTAACTTACCCTCAGATGATTCAGAAAGTAATTACATGAGTGCATGCACTCACACACACACACACACACACACACACAGTGAGTGGAAGCACAGAGCAACAGGAAAAAGCATAAAACAGTGGTGATTCTGGGGTAAGGGTGTATCCTGCACTGTTTTTACTTGGGTAACTTTATGTTGAAAAACACTTTCAAATAGTTTTTTTTCAATGCTCCAAATTTTTTTTGAAACAGCCAGAAAATATCCATAAAAATGGGGTGGGAAAATGTCTAAATAAATCAGCACTAAAATGTTAAACACTTCTGATGTTTCAAAAAATAAAATTGAAGAACCAAAAGGGACATAGTTGAGTTCAGTAACAGAATCATGTTAAAGAAAACAGGAGCTGGGCCTCCTGGTGGCACAGCGGGTTGAGTGCCACACTGTGAAGCATCTGCCTCACAGTAGCACGAGTTCGAACCTCAGCCAGGGAGGGGACCCACATGGCATGGTGGATCTCTCCTCAGCAGTGTATTTCAGTTGATCTGCCTGTTCTGCTCCCTGCTCTGTCTCTGGTGAATCCTCTCACCTCCCACACCTTTGGCCTGTGTCCCAGCTCTAAATGCATAAATAAATAAATCTTTAAAAAAAAAAAAAGAAAACAGGAGCTTATACATGTGTGAAAAAATCCTACGTGCTAAAGTAACATGGTTAATTTTAAGTGCAGTGTCTATATAACAAGCTTAGAGGGGAGAAAACGCAGCACAGAACTGTAATGCCAGGCAGAAAGTTACAGGAAGCATTCTACACGACAGTCCCCAACCCAGACCCCACACACACCAGGGCTCAGGTCTGCGGGTTTAGGGGAGGATGGCACAGCTGACCACAAACAGGGTTCAGTCTGGAGTGAGAAGGAAGAGCAGAGGGCACGGCACACTGCAGAACAGTGAGGGCTCACCTGCATCCTCTGGGGTGGTCAGAGCATCATGCAGTAGAACAAAGTTAATTCTTTAGCATGAAAGAATTCACTAAGTAAATTCTTAGAAGTCACTAAGAAGTCAATTGACAGACTCTCAACACCAATAATGCTTTATTTGTTGGGGTCCTCAATAATTTTCAGAATGTAGGAGTGATGCAGCACCACTGACACCATCCACCTCCTCCAACCTCTCTGCACCTCAGTGTCGTCCACTAAAAGGAGTAACTTGCATAGGTTGGGTCCAGGAACTCAACAAAAGACAGTGCGATGAAGCCTACAAAGTACCTGGAAATCCAGAGGGGCCTTAAGACTGAGAAGGCCCTCTAGCGACCTGGGCCATTGTGACGGGACCGCCTGCATGGGTCTGGGCACAGATGCTGAGCTGACGAGCCTGGTCTCACCTCTGGACACCAGGCTTCGTCAGCTCTGCCTGCACTGCTAGAGAGTGATGCTCATGTTCGCCAGGTTGGACCACTCTTCCCCTGGAGGCCCAGCAGGGATATCGAGCAGAAGAGACGGGGACATAGCTGAATTTCAACAAATCACCCAGATGATGCTGAGGACCTGCATTGTCACCCCACCTCATGTGCTCCAGCTCCCCCTTCTTACTAGGCATGGCAGGGAGAGGCTGAGCAGCTCCCCTGGCACAGGCGAACCCTGGGACCCAAGCCCTGAGAGTGGGGCCATAGTTGCTGCGGGGTGGGCTGGGACTTCAGGTAAGGTTTTCCTGAGACTTCTGTGCATCAAAGAGAAAAGGGACAGTCTAACCCAAGACAAAGGAAAATGTGTCAGGTCAGCACGGCAGGAGGGTTGGTGGGCAGGACACATACCCGGCATTTGAGCTCATAGTCCTTCACAATCTTCAAAAACCGCTCCTCTTGGGCCAGGAGCTCCATGTTCTGTGGCTCCAACTGAAAGACCCACACAGGAACATGACTGACCTCTGGACACATGCTGTCACCTCCTCACACTCAGTTCAGCATCTCCAGGTCCACTAGCCCGTCTTTTCTCCCTACCTCCCCTCCCTTTGTTTGAACTGACTCAGGGCAGAAGGACATTCTGAGTTAACGGAAGGTGGCCAAGCAACCACTTGGAGTCTGTGATGCCTCAGCCCCCTGGAATGCCCCTGCCCAGCCCTGCCCAGTCAAACAGAGTGTGCTGCACCTCCCTCAGAGGAGGTGGGCAGAGCCAGCGAGCTCAGCATGGGCACTGAGCCCTCACCCTCTGCTTCCCCACCCCCAACCCATCACTGCAGAAATGGTGTTAGGTCTGTCCAGATGGGCTGGCCTCAGCCTTGGCACTAACAGGCCAGCACTAACAGGGTCACCTGTCATAAGCAGGTCTGCAGGGCGTACCCCTGCACTATCAGGAAGGAGTGGTGGGGATCAGGGATCTCTGCAGTCTAGAACTTTAGCAGAAAAACCTAATTTCAGTGGCCTGTGTATTCTTTCTCAAAACAATGACACTTTTCACTAAACACCTACAGCTCTTCCCCAAAGACAGAGCATCAGCAGAAGGACTTGCCTTATCCTTCAGCACAAACTCGAGCTCCTCCTGCAGTCTCAGGACCGACTTCTCTGATTCTGACAGTTTTTCCACAACTTCGATTATCTCCTTCTGCAATCGACTGTTTTCCTACAAGACACAGACGAATAGTTTGTCAGATTCTGGGAACAAGCAGGGGCTGTCAGCATGCTTGTCCTCATGCCAAGCAAGAGGCGGGTTCCCAGCAACACCCAGATTTCCAGGAAGAATGAAAACTTACAGTGCAAAGCATCCGGCACGCACTGCCTGGGTACCTTGCAGAGGGAGTGTGCTGGTGGTTGACCCACAGCCCGGGGGCAGGACAATGCTACTGCCTCTATTTCTCCCGCCCCCCAAGATACCATGTTGGACACACCCAGAAGCCTAGGAAACCTCTGCTCTCGGCCATGTACCCCAGGTTCAGCAAAGTGAACTTTAGGTTTTAGTCTTCTGTTGACCGCTCCCGGGTTCTGGCCTCAGGGGGTACAGCAGAGCTGGCTGCTGCCCCATTCTTCCCTGTCCACACCTTACCAGACCCAGACCAGACAGATCCCTGAGGACCGCCACGTGTCCTGCAGCCCCTCCACAGCCAGACAGCAGGGAGGGGCAATGCCTCTCCAGGAAAAGCCAGGATTCTTTCTCCTTTTGTTGAAAATGTGCCATCTCCGTGGCTGTGGCAAATGTTCCTTAGTTTGAAATCCCAGGCATTCCCTATCACTGAAATGGAAGCTTCTTACGGCCTTTGGGAGTTCAATTATCCACTAGCAAACAAGAGAAGGAGCACGGAGCCTCAGGCATCCCTGCACCTGTCTCTTCCCGCCCCTCTCCACCTGCCCCACACCTACCTTCATGACCAGGGTCAGCTTCTCCCGAAGGCTGGCCTCCTCCACCCTCAGGCGCTCAAGGTCGGTCTCCAGCTTGGCCCTCTGCCTGCGGGCCTGCTCCCAGAATAGCTCACGTTCTACCTCCACCTCTGACCTCAGGAGGCTCAGTCTTTCTCTGTATCCCTGTTCCAGGTGTCTGCAAGGAACACGTGTCTGTGGAATGGAGCCTCCCCGCCTGTGGCACCTGGTCATATCCCCATGTATCAGCCGTTCAGCTCGACAGGCAGGGCCACCAATCATGGGCTGGTGGAGGTGTCTCCACACAGAAAATGGGAGCTGGTGATCCCTGGAGCTTGGGGGTAAGCAGTGAATACAAATCTTGGGGGTTGTCCCTCTGACGCCCCTCTGCTTGTCAACTTCCATGCCATAGGAACCACCAAATGCCTTTACTAACCAGATGTGCACAAAAGCATATCTCTCTCAGACAGGAGACAGGCAGCTAAATCCTGTGCATGATAAAACTAAAAATCAGAAAAAGAAGCACTTTCCCCTTGAATTCTGCAATAATCTTTTGCCATAACTATTTCCATCAGCAGGAAAACAAAATCAAATGTCAGTTTTATCACTGCAACAGTTGCTTGACAGGACTTCTCAAACCACATCTATCTAGACCTAAGATGAGTGAAATTCTCACCAGCAGAAGGCTTAGCTGCATTAATTAAGTACAAAAGAACTAACTCCAGGCCCCTCCTCCTACTGATGGAGTCTGGAGTCTCAATTTGTCTCAACTTTAAAGAAACCCAAAGGGGAAAGAAGGCAACTATTACAAATGCAAAAACAGTAAGATAAATTTGGCTAATTTAACACTTCACAAACATTGGGATACATATTTGATCATATCACTCCATCCTCTGAAAATCTTTGAAATATCCAACAAGAGGGAAATGGTTAAATAAAATAAGGCATGTAACTGGATAGTCTGAGGCCATAAGAAAAATATATACTACTATTTTGTAAATAATTATGTACATGGGAAAAAGAAAGGACATATAAAAATATTAGAAGTGATAACCTCTAGGATTGAGATTACTGCTTTTATTTTTCCTTTTACTAGTGTTTTATAAATTTTCTATGATAACACATACCACTTATTACTTTTGCAATAACAAAGATCTAATGCAGGCCCTCCCTGGTGGCGCAGTGGGTTAAGCAACGCACTATGAAGCAAACCTCAGCCACTGCAGCATGAGTTCGATCCCTGCCGCCAGCCAGGGAGGTGAACCCCATGGCACAGCAGACCTCTCCTGCCTCGCCCGCTGCTGCCCTCAGCAGTATGTTTCAGTCAGTCTGCCTGTTCTGCTCCCCACTCTAGTGAGTCCTCTCACCTCTCGCGACTCTGGCCTGTACCCCAGCTCTTGTATGCATAAACAAATCTTTAAAAAAAAATCTAATGCAACAATAAAAGTTATTTCTGGAAACCTGATGGTGTCATTTTTCTCCTGGGACAAAATCCAAATGCCCCACAGAGCCCTCTCAGGTCCCTCAGCTGGATTCTCAGACCAACATCACACTTTTGAGTTTGTGATTCTTTGACCCCAGGAAAGGCATATCACAGAATTCTCCCCTGAAGGTTTAGAGGGAATCAAGTTGAACATGTCACAAGTGAAGCCAAGAAGTTAACTACTGTCTGATTGTCTAAAATCAATATAGTTGTAGGGTAAAGGTTGATCAGGTCTTTCCACCCTCCCACCACTGTGATGATGGACACCTGCGGTGCTGCGAGCATTCCAGGGTGGGCATGCGCAAGTGGGTGCACCTGAGTTGGGACACGGGCATAAATGGGCGGCGTCATGAGGATGCCAGAACTGCGAGGACCGACCAACAAGCCCGACAGCAGCACCAGCAAGCAGCAGCAGTAGAAGTAGCCAAGAGGGTGAGATGCCAGCCTCCCGGCCCCCGGCACCCCTGCCTGCCATATACCTGGCCACCTCTACTAAATAAAGCATGAAAAGCCACTGAGAGCTCCAAGACTCTCCTTCCCTGACCCGTCTGCCCAGAACCATCCCGAACCTGCCTCCTGTGACACCACCTTCCTGCCGCTACAGTAGTTGTAAAGGTTGATCAGGTCTTTCCACCCTCCCACCACTGATGATGGACACCTGTGGTGCTGCGAGCATTCCAGGGTGGGCATGCGCAAGTGGGCGCACCTGTGTTGGACACGGGCGGCGTCATGAGGACGCCAAACTGCGAGCACCAACAGACAGAACTGAGAGGACCGACAGCCCAACAGCAGCACCAGCGAGCAGCAGCAGTAGAAGTAGCCGAGGGGATGAGATGCGCTGGGGGCCGGGAGGCTGGGAGGCCTCCCGGCCCCCGGCCCCCCTGCCTGCCATGTACCTGGCCACCTCTACTAAATAAAGCATGAAAAGCCACCGAGGGCTCCAAGACTCCTTCCCTGACCCGTCTGCCCAGAACCATCCCGAACCCTGCTCCTGTGCCACCTCCATCCTACCGCTACAAGTTTTTAAATGCAATTGTTTGAAAAATAGTTTTCCTTGACCAAAATTAAGCTAAGGCTGGGACCTGGGAGTGAAAGTGGGGAAAGTTACTGCTGGGAGAGCAGGAAGGTTGGAGGCCTCTGCAGACCCCTCACCTCCCCTGGAGTCTGGGTAGGGAGCAGCTGCAGGTCTCAGGGCACCATCAGAGCTGCTGGATCCTCCCTGTCTGCTCAGGACAGATCCCAGCACTGCAGAGTCAGAGGCCCCTGACTAAAAGACCCTTGAGGAGGGAGGAGAGGGCAGTGAGAGAGTAAACGTGCTATTGGTTTCCTTCTAGATTCTCCCAGTTAAAAACATATTTTTTTTGCTTACATCATTGTTCATTTTTGTACAATGTTTGATTTCTCCCCTCAGGTGTTGTAGTGACCAGGAAGGGGCGGCACAGAAGCAAGGTTCGGGATGGTTCTGGGCAGACGGGTCAAGGAAAGGGAGTCTTGGAGCCCTTGGTGGCTTTTCATGCTTTATTTAGTAGAGGTGGCATCAGGTACATGGCAGGCATGGGTGCCGGGGGGCCGGGAGGCTGGCAGGGCTCTCATCCCCCAGCGCATCTCACTCTCTCGGCTGCTTTGCTGCTCTTTTCTCCCGCTGCTCTTACTGCTGCTTGTTGGTGCTCTCGCTGTTGGTCAGTCCTGTTGGTTCTGGCGTACTCATGACGCCGCCCATTTAGGCCTGTGTCAAACTCAGGTGCGCCCACTTGCGCATGCCCACCCTGGAATGCTCGCAGCACTGCAGGTGTCCATCATCACAGTGGTGGGAGGGTGGAAAGACCTGATTGTTCTCTGACCCTACAGGTGTAGTCTCCACAAAATTCCCACCATCACTTCACCCGTGAACTGTCACCATAGACCTTGTGCTCTTCCCCTCTTGTTTTGATCCTGCTTCCTCCCTCTCCCTGCCCTGCTGAAGGTCTCCAATTTGGGGTTTGCCTGCTAGCATATCTTCTATTTCTCCTGATCCCTTGTTGGGTTCCCCTGTACTCCTCCTATAAGTGAAACCATCTGACTTTTTTTTCCTTCTGTCTTGTTTCACTGCACATAATCCCTTCCAGTTCCATCTGTATTCCAGCCCTGAATTTTCAATTGTAGTTTCAGTCTGGGAACCACACAGATTTCTGACCGGTCCTGAAAGTCAGGTAGTAAGGAAAACAAATCAGATTTGCAAAGTTAGTCCTCTGTGGCTGTGACTCCACTGTGTGACATTCCTAGCTCTTCTTCCTGAGAAGCGAAGTGGGTGAGGGCCATAGATAGGTGGGCGTTCAGGAACATCAGCTGAACAGACTGTCAACTGCTGATTTTTAACTAAGCACACCTTTGTACTAAGCACACATGTGTTCTACCCTGAGTGGAGGGAACCCACCAAGGCCACTGGCCAGAACTCAAGTCCTGGCTGTCCACACCTGTGCTTTTTGGCCTCACAGATACCTCCTTATGATGAGACATCACTATCTCAGGTTTGACTGGGAATATTTTAAAAAGATTTTTATTTTTTTATGCATGCAAAAACTGAGGTGTAGGCCAGAGATACAGGGAGCGGGGGGTTTGAGAGGATTCACCAGAGACAGAGTGGGGAACACAACAGGCGGATCCACTGAAAGCCAGTGAGAGGTCTGCTGTGCCATGTGGGTCAGCTCCCTGGTTGGGGATGGAATTTATGCCACAGTGGCTGGCCATAGCTTGATAGCGCTGAGACTAACCTCTGTACCACCAGACTGGACAAAGTTTGATGAAAAGACACAATTTTTAGCTTTCCTGAACTTTCAGTTTTACTATGATCTGCAAGAGACCTGCAGTGCACGGCCGACTCGCCCTCACACACTCGTGCTTACACTCTCGTGTGAATGGCCCTTGCTGCCCACTGGCGCCGTCTCTCCACACTCCTCCTCCATGAGCCACAGAGATTAGTGAAAAGTCCACCTGGTAACCTAACCAGCTGCTTTGGGTATTTCCAAGCTGCCCCAGGAGTAAAAAGGGGATTTAGCCTTTGGGAACTGGAGATGTACCGACATGGATGTGAGGTCCTGCTCTGCTCAGATCTGCTCTTGCACAGAGTGTGACACAGGGGAAGGCAGTGGCCCCAAAAGGACAGTCAGTCCCTGCCTCTGAAGCCCGACTACCCAGGTGGTGGAGAAGCAGGAGCCCCAGGCAAACCTGCTTCATCCATGGGCTCCTCCAACTCCTACCCCTCTGGTCTGCCTTCCCTATGAGCCACAAGGTCACAGAAAGAAGAGCGTCCTAGTTATGGCCCGACGCCCCCACATGTGTGGGGGCAAGTCTCTCTGGGACCCTGCACTCATAGCCGAAGAGGGCCCCACCCCCAGAAGTGCCTGCAAATCCCTTGAGATGTTCATCCAGGGCACTGGGGGCTTCATGTATGTCACCTGTGATACCCACAAGCCTTGCTGACAGACAGACACTGCCCTCAAATGCTATGACCACACACAACGCAGGAGGCACCGGCACCAGAGGCCCAGGAACAAGGCGCCTGCGGGCTAAGCAGACATGGGGGCAAGGCCACCTTCACCACCTGCCTGTCGCCTCTCTGGCCCCTGGTTTCATCATGGCACACACAGCGGCCCACACCGGCCACACAATGGCTTCGTCACTCAGCCCCGAGTTGAATAACGATGTGCTGACCGTGTCCCTCCTGGGTAGACAGTGGGCTACTCACCCCATTTTAAAGATGACAAGCCTAAGGATGACCCAGGATGACAGCAAGGGACCAACACAGCAGGGACTCTGGGTCCTCAGTGACCATCTCCAGTGAGCCCTGCCACCCCCAGGAGGAGCCACCAAGGGGGGGGTCAACAAGACCTCTGCATCCCATGGGTGAGGGAGAAAGAGGAGGCGGCAACCCCCGTGTGCCCTATCATGAGCTTAAGGGCTGAGTGGAGCAGACTGGCTTCTTCCCATCACACACCCTTTGCTGTCCTTAAGGGGACACTTCTGGGTGACAAAAATTTTGAGAAGGTGAGCCATCAGCTCAGCCCCATCAGGGCAGCCCCCAGGACAGGCTGCCCCTGCTGTGCAGTGAAGAAAATCCTCTCTCTTCGCACAGCCTGGAAAACTTGAGACTGGAATTACCCATACATTTTTGTATAATAAACCAGAAGGTGGTTTGTTGCCCATAAAAAAGGTCAGGAGTCATTTCCTTTCGTCTCCCCGGCCACCCTTCCAAGGGCAGAGCAGATGGCCAGGCAGGGGTCTGGGCTGCCCCCGTGAAAGGTGCTGCCTTCGCTCAGATGTTGAGCTCAGGGCTCCCACCACATTCAGCTCCTTCCTGCTCACCGTTTACTAGCTCTTTCTCCAGACTCCCTGACTCAGTAACACAGACCATACAGAAGATTCGGCTGGAGTGGAACCCACATAATAAAGGAGGCAGAGTGAGGGTAACAGCACACAGCCCACAGGACACACCTGGGCACAACACTCCCACATCATAAAGAGCAAAACCGCTTCTAAAATGCACCCCTTTTCTCTCAACGACTCCCCAAGGGTGCAGCTTCTAGACTGGCTCGGTCCACCAGGTCAAGCCCTTGGCTCAGCTGGCGCAGCCCCACCCTGCCCTTCCTGGGCTGGGGACTCGCTAGCTGCTGAGCAGGGGATGTGCTAACGTAGGGTCAGAGAAAATTTATCAGGTTTTTCTGCCCTTCTGCCCTTGGTGTAATGACGGACACCTTAGGTTCTGCACGCATGCCTAAGTGGGTATGCACAAGTGACGCACCTGGGCTTAGACACGGGCATATAAGGGTGGCGTCACGAGGACACCAGTAGCAGAACATAGAGAACAACAGAAGAAGAGCAGGAGAGAGACAGAGGCAGAGAGAAGAAGCAGCAAAGCAGCCAAGAGAGTGGGATGCGCTAGGGGCTAGGAGGCGTGCCAGCCTCCTGGCCGCCTGGCACCCCTGCCTGCCGTGTACCTGGTTGCCTCTGATGTTGCCTCTAATAATAAAAGCATAAAAGCCACCGAGGGCTCCAGGACTCTTCCTTTACCCTGTCTATCAGAATCATGGAAAACCTGCTCCATGCCTTCCTGGCACCACAGCCACCTACTTGATCTTCTGCTCTGTAAGCTGCTCCAGGGCAGTGTGGCAGTCATCCATCTCTTTCACAAACTCCAGGTTCCTCTTCTCGGCTTTCTCCAGATCCTGCCGTGCCTTGTCTCGCTCCCTCACCATCTGCTCCACTTGTCCCCTGACATGGGAAGGAGACAGGGTCAAATGGGGACACCTGCAGCAACCCAGCGAGCCCACGTCTACGTGAATGATAAAGACATTCTTGTGAAGGCGTTAACCAGCCAGCACTGGCTTCAGACCTCAATGCTACCACCAACATCCTCCTGTGGTGCTTTCTATGTTACTGTGCCCATTTTACAGATGCGTACACTGAGAAGGGGGCTAAATCGTGCCAAGAAAAGTTTTAGGTGTCTGAGTTCAGAGTGTGCCACACTTCTGGATGGCCCCACGGCAGGTGGGAATCTACCTGGGTAACCTCTTGTCTCTTGTGGGCCTCAGACACCAGGAATCCCCAGCACCCAATCTGGAAATGGGTATTATGAAGGGGAGAAGGCTGATCACCCATTGTCCTGCCTGTGCAGAGCCTGGCACCTGAATGGGCACGTGACTCACCCAGAGCAGAAGGCAACTAGTGGTGTGTGTGTGTGTGTGTGTGTGTGTGTGTGTGTGTGTTGCCCTGACTCCACTTGGCCTTCCTAGGCTCTGTGCAAATCACTATTATGGGGACTGTTTCTCCCTCCAGAGGAGCACAAGCCTCTCTCCCCACCCTGTC
The DNA here is from genome assembly GCA_019455555.1 of Galemys pyrenaicus. Classification (NCBI taxonomy): domain Eukaryota; kingdom Metazoa; phylum Chordata; class Mammalia; order Eulipotyphla; family Talpidae; genus Galemys; species Galemys pyrenaicus. The sequence continues at coordinate 752,782 of JAGFMF010011442.1, forward strand.
CTAGGCAGTCTTTCTCTGGTCCTATTTTCAGAGTTGTCTAAGGTTAGCAGGCTCAACCAAATCAGATGCAAAGTCCTCAGGACTGAGACTGTGTTTCCGCCAATCTTGCAGCATATTTCACAACATCAATAAAAACAAAAACACTTTTATGCCAATCTGCTGAGCAGATGGATTGCTGAAATAGTTAAATCGGAGCCAAACGCAATTAAAATAGAATGTACGTTTGGCCCAACTGTTTCTCTGTACTCGGTGAACTCTGAGGCTACGCCTTCCTCTGTCCTGCCACTGGCCCAAGTACAGGAGTGCTTGGCTGAACTGGAGGGTTCCCGCCCATGAGTTCCAGTGGCAACAGGTTGAGTTTCCCATTCAAATCCCCTTCTTTGGAACCTTGCTAAAAGGGGCTGAGGGAGAATAAACTTCTAATTTGCTCAGTAGGTATGAAGGTAAGTTGGTGACCCTGGAATTCGTGGCCAGAAAAACCTGAGCAGCAGCAACTGATCAGACCCCTGGCTGCAGGCTCAGACTACCATGTGAGCCAACCTGCGTCACAGGGCCCTCACCCTGCTCTCCCAGGCCGCCCATCAGCACTGGTCAATGGCCAGTGGGCAGGAAAAAGGGTACAGAACTCTCACCACAGGACTGGAGTTTTGGGGTGGTTTAGGCTGGGTGTCCCATCTCCCCAGTCTTCCCTCCAGTCACACCCCACAGCGACCCAGCACATCTGGGCACTTACTGACGGAAGCTCAGCTCCTGGCGGTAGCAGGCCAAGGCTGCCTGCTGAGTGGAACCAGTGACCATCATGAGTTCGTTCTCAAGGGCCCAGGTCAGCTCCAAGAGGTTCACCTTCTCATCCACACTGAAGTCGAGGCTCTGGAAGTAGTAAGCCCAACAGAGAAGGCAGGATGAGTGATTCCCCAGACTCTTCCTGGCATTCCTAAGGACAGCCCCAAGCCACACCCATGCTGTCCCATGGGCAACACCTGCCATGTCTGTCTGCAGGGTCTGCCTCTCAGGCGTACCCCCTCTTCACTCAAGTGAGCTGGTGCCCCTGCTCCTGCCCTCTCAGTGCTGGGGTGCACATTCCTGTTGATGCTGGGGACCCTCAGTCCCTGTCAACACAGGTCCTTCCTGTCAATGCTGGAGTTGTCACAGCCTGTCGACACCCAGTTCCCCCATCCCTGTCGACAGTGAGTTTCCTCCCATAACTGACAATGCTGGGGTCTCCCTCTCCCTGCCTCTGCCTCAGGAGTGGGTGTGACCCAGGCTGGACAGGTCTTCCTGGACAGGGTGACTGACCCAGAAGAGGGCCTGCTGCTTCGTCAGGAGTGCCAGGAAGTTGGGGAGATGGGCCTTTCCCCTGCAAGTATCAGTGCAGAGTGTGGGGCTCTCAGACTGTCTGGGGCCTGAGCTGAGGCCAGAAGCAGGCAGAGGAGGCTTAAGAGTCCTTGCACCCCCTGGAGTGCCACCACCCCAACACTTGACATCTCTGCCCCCAGACACTCAGGTGACTGAGTCCCTAACCTCTTCCTCTTGCTTGAGTCATTTTGAGTTGGGTGTTTGCCTTTTCAAACTAAAAGCATCTAGCCATATGAAATAGACACACGGGTGGGGTTTTTTTTTGTTGGTGGAAAATGATCTGCTAAAGAAAGGAGTCATGGCCAAAGCATTCCAGAGAGTGGAACATTCTTTCCCTCAGGATTTCAAAACATAGGACTAGCGCAATTTATGTTATGTGCATTATACCTCAATAATAATAATGACGCTGCTGCTGAAAGGAACGAAGGACGCGCCCTCTGCTCCAACCATCAGCACCTGAACTTGGCCACATTTGCAGTTCACTTTCTGAGTGTTGCATGTTCTTCACTCCTGCTTCCTTCTAGGACATTGCATGCAAGCCCACAGGCAAGCGCCGCATCTGGGAAAGAGTTATGACATCCCCAGCTCATGCGCAGCAATGAACGTGCTTCCATTTTTTAACTTGTAAAATGGAAACTTGAGTGTCCACTGCTCCCCACTTCCCCAAGTGCTACTGAGAGAATTAACATGAAGGGTAAAGCATGTGGGACAATCAGGAAGTTTAAGCTGTTATTGCTCAAGGCAAGCTTCCCAGCAATCATTATTATCCAGTGTCCCCAGAGGGACAGGCATAGATCACAGTTGCTTCCAGATCAAGAAGAAAGGAGCCATCAACAACTGCCTGGGATGGCAGTTAGCTTCCAAGATGGCCCAGAACTCTCCCCTCCCCAAATTTGCACTGTGTACTCCCCTCCCGTCTAACAGGGCTGAGGATAGGGAGGACAAACAGTATGTGACTTCTAGTCCAGAGCATGGAGACAATGGGCCCCACCTTGGAGGCCCTGCTCATGCTCAGCTCTGCTCTGAGAAACCAGCTGCCATGCTGTGGGGATCCTCAAGCTGCCCTGGGAGAGCATGTGTGTGAGAAGCAGATGCCTCCCGATCACCCAGTGAATCCCCTGCCATTCTGCAAGGGGACGCTCAGCCCCTAACTGCCAGGCTTTCAGAAGACTCCCGTGCCGCTGGCTCCTCATCACAGACCCTGGTCTAGGAGCATCCAACTAGGGCAACTCCCCAATTCCTGACTCATGGAAACTGAGATAGATCTGTTGTGGTTTTCTTAAAGGCGTTTTTAAAAAAAATTATTTATGCATACAGGAGATGAGAAACAGGCCAGAGGTGCGGAGGGGTGAGAGGATTCACCAGAGACAGAGTGGGGAGCAGAACAGGCAGATCGACTAAAATACACTGCTGAGGGGAGCAGCGGGTGAGATAGGAGAGGTCTGCTGCTCCCTATGGGTCAGCTCCCCGGCCGGGGATCGAACTCATGCTGCGGTGGCTGTGGATGCTTCATAGTGCTGCGACTTAACCTCTTGCACCACCAGGGAGACCCCGATCTGCCGTGTTTTAAGGCACAATGTAGTGGTAATTTGTTGAGGAGAAACATATTTTTTCCGCTTTTTTATTTACCTTTCTAAGTGAAGTTTTAATATTGTAACAGCCAAAACTAAGAGAATGATTCCAACTGTCTTCACTCTCTATACAGGACACACGCGCATCTGTGGGACTCTGTTCCGCCTGCTCTGTGGATCACCTGCCTGCCCCCATGTGGATGTTCCCAAACCTGTAAGACTTCTGTGCCATTCTGGATCCCCTCCTGTGCCCACAGGGCAATAAGCTGTTCAGGAAAGGCAAAACCAGAGCCATCATCAAGGCTGCAGAAGAGGCGCAGGCCCGAGCACAGGGACACGAGAGACGAGGTGGTGGCCGTGGGGCAGCTCCCCTCCTCCAGGACCTGTGCGTGGACAGGAAGACACGTGAGCACAGAGCCTCCAAGACCGTATCCACTGGGTTTTACACATTTGTGGCCTCCCTAGGCTGTGCTTGGCCCTCGGCTGCCTCACTGAGTCCTGATAAAAACAATCCCCAAGTTTATTTCCTGACACTACTTGTCCAAGTTCACAACACCCCACTGACACTCAGGTTGACCTCTCCAGGAACCCCTGGGCACCTGCCCTTGTTCCATTTGTCTGAGGTTCCCTATAGGGGTCCCAGCACTGCAGGCCCAGCCTGGCAGGACACACACATGTGGAGACAATGAGGTCACATTTTATCGTCTCTCCCCCAAACAGCAGCAACGAGGATCTGGCCTCACAAAGGCAGCATCTGAGGAGCATGCTGAAAAATCGGGTCTGTGAAGAGACCCAAGGTGGGCTTAAAATGAAGCAAAATCACAAGTCTCTTCAAGACTCAGAAATACACAGCTCATGTGTGACAGTCTCGGGGAGTTTTAAGGTGAAGACATAAAAAACTCTCGGCCAGAAAGCTGACTTATTAGTTCAGGTGCTAGACAAATCCACAGAGCGAGATTATTTTCCTTGCTAAGTTCTCTGCCTCAGGCGGGCCTGTTCACGAGCACCTGCTGTCATAGTCACAGGAGCCAGGTGCAGAAGCCCTTCCAGCAGATGACTCCAGGCCTTAGCTGCTGTCCTTCTCTCATCCATCAGCCAGGCTCCAGAACCAGCTAGCTTGAAATCCATCCCATCGCTAGAAAGGGCTCTCCCCAATGCTTCCATGGCCGGCTGCCGGCTCAGGACACCACTCAGACACACCCCTGGCTCAGCACTCCCAGTGCCCTCAGCACACCCTTCCTCGGCAGAGCTCACCGCAGTGCGCCATTCACCTCTCCCGTGGATGCAGCTCCCAACGCAGTGACCGTCCCTCCGTCCACTCTCAGCTGTCGCCCTCCCTCTTGGTGAAGTTGCAGTGCTCCCCGAGCTGTCCGGGGCACTTTCCAGCCCCTCAAAGTAGGACCCGTCCACAGAAGGGAAGCAGTCCACGAAGGCGACCTCGGTCACCCATGGTCAGAATCCTGGACCCCGTCACCCTCCCACTCGCTTCCTCTCTGAGGGATGGGACTTTGGGCACAGGGCTGCCATGCTGGTCCCCAGCTTTTCTTGATGTTGACAGAAGGACAGACTAAGGCAAACCTCCATCCATGCCAGCAGTCGGCGGTACAGGGCGAGACAACCAGCACCTTGCATTCCTGCTGGCTCATTGAGTGACTTTCACTCCTCAGGACGCCTGTTTCTGACCAGAGGGTGCACACACACACACACCGGAGGACTCCGAGGCCTGGGGGGCGTAGGTTCCACCTGGCCTGGTCCCCACACCCTGTGGCTCAGGCCCCGCTCCGGGTGCCTCTGCACCAGGTGCAGGAACAGGGGCAGCTGCACAACAGAGCCGGTGTCCTCCCTCTCTGGCTTTGAATGTGGCCCAGTGTGTCTCTGACCTGAGCAGTCTGCGCCTTCGCCACGCTCCTCGCTTTTTCTTTGATTGATCTCAGACCTTATTTTTTATTTTTTAAAATTAATTTATTTATTAATTATTTGTTCATTTATGAACAACACTTGAGTTTTCCCCTCAGGTGTAGTCCCCACAGTTCTTCCACTCCCATTCCCTCTCCCACTCCCACTGCCCCTTGACCCATTATCACCATCCCTGTGCTCATCCCTCCCGTTTTAACCCCTCTCCCTCCCTGCTATGTGGCTCGAATCTATGGTCTGCTTGCAAGTTCTGTCTTTTCCCTAACTGTGTGTTCAGTTTCTTTATAATCTACATACAAGTGACACCACCCAGTGTTTATCTTTTTCCTTCTGATAACCCCTTTCAGCTTCATCCACATTGCTTGTGAATGAGTTTATCTTTTTAGATCACCAAGTGTTCTCAGTCTTTAGATTCAAAAACCTGATTGTCAGATGGACCCAGCGTGACAGAGAATATACTAACAGCGCCGCACCACTGCTCACGAACTGTGCGGGTATTCACATCAGCAAGAAGCACTGGCAAGGCTTCCCGGAGCAAAGCACCTATGGCCGGAGGATGGTTTTACTATCCTGGGATTGAGGAAGATTAAGCACTATGTCAACAGTCACTGACTGAAGCCACAAGTTAAGTAACAACCAAAATCTACTCTCCTCCAACAGCGGAGGCCTGGTATTTGCACAAGACATGCAATTCAAGACCCTGGGGCAGGGAGAGCACAGGTTAAGGGGCATTTGGGGTAAGTGGTCCGGAAGGTATGAATCCTTCACTGACACCACTCTGTGCGCCACCATGGAGAGATGCATTCCGATTAATGAAGGAGAGGGAGCATTCTGATTAAAACACAGCCTACCCCACAAAAAGACTTAGCAAGGAAGTGCCAGGTTCACACACTGTGCTATCTTAGTATCTCATTAACCCCTATGACTGTTTTATAGTTTCTGAGACTGAGGCTCAGAGATGGTTAGCAACTCACCCAGTGACACACAGCATGAAAAATCAGCCCCAAGGTCTCTGTGGTCCCACAGGCTAAGTCACAGGGCCCCACATGTATGTGTACATGCCTGACCAACTCCCCATAGGTCACTGTGGGGCACCAGAGGGGTCAGGTCTATGAGTGATGTTGAAGTCCAGAAAATGACAGCAGTTACTATAGTGGCTCAAAATTCCATTTTCCCATTTTACCTGGTAACGAGACCAGGGTCTGCTTGTTTTGACAGGAGTAGAAAATTCTGGAAGTGAAGTAGGCCCATGATTGAACAGGCCCAGCTGAAATTCCTCAAGACTCACTCTGCCATCTCCATCTTGATCCAGTTTGTTAAATAGGTCTTCGAGTTCCTACAAAAGGCCACCACAATTACACTCAGAGGTCCCCCCTGCCAGCAACTACAGCCAGCAACCACCACCAAGGCCCTCACCCCTCCTTCCTCTCTTCCCCCTTCCTCTCCAAACCCTCCAAAACAGGGCAGTGTGCTTGCCCTTGTCCAAACTCTAAATGTCTGGGCCAACCTTGCTGCAATTTCCCAAGGCTGTCCCTATTTCTGGCTTGTGAAATCCACACACCTTGCTGAGATTTCAATCTGATATGATGCTGTGGGCATCATCTAAATTACCTCCAATATTCACTCAGTATCCACCAAGCCAGGCACTTGCTGGATGGTGGCAGGAAAATGTATACATGGGGCATGACTCCATGCTAGCCAGGACAGCAGGGCAGGCCTGCCCCATTACCACTCCCCACCTCCTACCTGTCATTCCTAAAGAAAAGGAGCAGGGGTCAATACAACTGCTGGGGAGGACAGCAGGCTTTGGGGCATGTTTTTGGGCTGCATGGTAGAACTGAGCCAGGCAGGAAGGGGGAATGAGCATTCCAGGCAGAGGAAAGATGAGGAGTTAAAGTGCTTAGGAGTGCCCAGGAGAGAGCCATGGGAGGTCAGATATGGGCCTTTGAAAACACAGTCTTCAGCAGATGCATTGGGGGACAGCAAAGGACTTTAGATCATAAAGTGAGGCTACTGAATCAGTGTCTGAGGGAGCAGGGATTTTTCCAGGCCCAATACCAAGCAAAGAACCAGTGCAAGGGTTCTTCCTTCTCTTACCTCTTTCTCAAGTCCCTGGAGTCCAATGCTTTGACAGACCAGAGCCAGCTCCTGCTCAGTGAGGTGACCGCTACTGCCAACACCCAGCTCCTCCCAGATGCCCCGGACTTGGCTCTCGGGGGTGTCACATGGCAGGCTGCAGGCCTTTCTGGGACTTGCAAAGACATCAGAACCCCAGGTTGGCAGCTGGCCTACAGGGGAGATTGACAGGTAAATCCTGTGGTCCAGGAGAAGCATAGCAATGTTGGTAATTTACTCTGAAATCAGATAAAGTGACAGATGGACAGATGTACACACTTGAGCAACAAAGCATAAAAGGCAGCTTCTAGGTGGGGTGCATGAGTGTTCACAGTACAGTTCTTTCAATTTCATTCTATGTTTATAAATTCTTATACTAAAACATGGGGGAATCTACTCGATGTGGGAAAAGATTTTTTGCAAAAGGAACCTCTTCCTAAAGCCAGACACTTGCAAGTTCATAAGAGGGCTGTATTATTTGCATCACACTATAAAACTTACAAAAATTAATTTTTAGACACTTTCCAAACCTATCCAAGGTCAAAAGTAGAAAACAGTGAAGCCAGTACTCTTGTCACCAGGCTAGAGGTGTTCAGGACTTTGCGATGTGGCTTTACCTATGCCTATTTGTCATCACTAAAGTATTTGAAGGCAAATCCCAGACCTCATGTCATTTAAGCCCTATATACCTAGCAAGCATTTCTAAAATACATGGACAAAACCAAAAGGCCACTATTGTCACAGGACCCCTTGGGTCTAGACCTTACTTGCTGAACCTTCCTGTTCTTGAGCCCCCAGCTGAACAGAAGTCCCACAAAACCCTGGACAGTCAATGAACAATAAGAAATAGACTCTCAACCTGCAGAGGCTTCCTGCTTTAGGGCAGTAGTTCCAGAACTGGCCAAAACCTGATGGCAGCCCAGAGACGGGTGGCAGAAAACCTGATCTAAAAGTGACAAAGGACTCATAACCTGCTAATACACACACCCCTGGGTGGATATTTAAGGTGTTAATGGGAGAAGGTGATGTATGAAGAAGCATGTAACCCACCTGGGCATGCCCCGCTGTCCCAACCTAAAACACGTGGTGATGCTGCTCCCTGCTACCTGCCCTGGTAAACAACCCATTCAAAGCAGCCCTGCCCCTGCACTCTCACGCTGAAGAGTGTGGCTCAGGGCAGTGGCCGCCCCTCTCCTATTATGTGGTCTACAATAAACGTTCCTTGCTTAAAACCCATTATTGGCTTTTCCAAAATCTGTGGGGATTAGTTGGTGGAAATTCCAATTTCAGACAAAGACCCTCTGGAATCTGCAACAATATCACAGCTAAAACTCAACAATAATTTTGTATTGTCTCATTAAGGGCTTCTTACAACTGATTTGTTTCAATCAGTTTCCAAATAAACCCAGAGTCCTCTGGGACTATTGCTCACAAGAGCTCTCTTGCCTCCTCCCTGGGGCTGCCTTGTTTAAGAAATTGGACCCATTGTTATGGAGAACGTCCCCCATCCTGGACCCACCTGTCACTTCTTTGTGGTGTCATTTAACTTGTTCCTCTACCCTTAATATTTCCTTGAAACCTGGAGTTAGCATCATAGGCTAGTTTATTTTCAGACTTATTTCCCCCCCCTTATCTCTCTCCCACCTTTTTTTGGGCGGGGGGAGGGCAAGAACACCTCACAGGTTGGGCTGTGTACTCCACACCGTCACATATCAAGTTGCCTTCAAGATTCAGGCTTGTATGTGGGTCAGGTGAAAGATGCTGTTTCACATAGATGGCCGGCTTCCAAATGCATCTGTAGTCTTGGTAGTGACGAGCATGTGGAAGAGGACAGATGCTGGGGGTCCATGAAGAGCTATATTTCAGACCAGAGCTCCCCTCCACTGCCAGCCCAAGCTACTCACCTACCTCAGGAGAGAGCTGCTTCCACCTGTTATAGCCTTAACCCACCTGAGTTCTGGCCACTGATATGTATCTTTTGGGCAGAGGAGCACGTGGGTATGAACTACTCTGATAACCCATTTCCCACCAGGAAAGCCGGGCCTGCATGCTCGAGAGTGACAAGTGACATGGTGGATCGGGTTGAAGAAAAGCAAGGAAATGACCAGGCTGGAAAAGCCCCCTTCCAAAAACTCTTCAGCTTAAGTTGCCCCAAATCTCCAAATAAAAATGAGGAAACAACTCAGATACTGGGACTTATTTCTCAGGGCTGTCAAAGAGGGTCAAATAAATCCTTTGAGGTTTGGAGTGACCTGCACTACTGTCAGTAGTAGCCAGAAGGAAAGGCTTCTTTTTAAGGCCAAGAAAAACCTGTTCTCTATCAGAGAGCATGCAACTGCTTCTTGGGAGGCCCCTTCTTCCTACCACCTGCGCTTGAGACCTCCAGTCTGAGGAAATGACGCTGTGCTGGCGTGTACTGGCAGTCCCCCAACATTTACTGGGGTGAAAGCTGAACAAACGGCCTGAGCACTTGACGGTCACAATCTAGAGTTTACTTCAGCAGAAATTCAAGGTCGCTGTGGCCTCCCTCTCTCCAGGCCATGTGCCTGTCTTCCTGATCTGTGACAAGCCCAGGCAGGAGGCGCTGGCAAGGCCCCTCAGACTCACATGCAGCCCACCAAGGCTTGTGGAAATGCACCTGCCTCCCAACTGCGACAGTGAGACTCTTCAGACCCTATTTTACTCTATTTGGGGCCCTGGCAGTTGCTGAGGCTACTCACCCAAAGCAGGGTGATATCAGGAAGAGGTTCAGGGCTAGTCTGGGAGCAAGAGGCCTGACATCCCAGGACTGTGCCTGCCAGCCAAGGGTGTGCTGATTCTCTGACTGTGAAACATGGCAAAAGCACAATGCCCTCTTGTGACCCCTGCCTGAGTATCTAACCTCAGGGCATGCTAAGTGACCACAGAGGTGACCATCCAAGGAGAAGTGGCCCATCAAGGACACCACCCACCCTGCTCCCTTCCCAGGAAACTACTTGTGTTTGTCTCACTGACCAACAACAAGTTCCTGGAGCTCTCAAGGCACCAAAAAAAGTAGAAAGCACTAAACATGAGACCAGGGCTTTACCTTGTGCTTCAAATAACTCATTCTGAGGCTCTTTAGCACTTTCAGCTTCTTCATCCGACTTGAGACTCTGTGGAAAAACATAAAGAGAACGGTGTGAATTCCCCAGAGGATGCTGCAGTGAAGGAAACACCAGAGCGAAAAGAACAGTATGTTTGGGGACTAGGTAGGGCAAGCTGAGGGAGCCACCAACAGCTTGGCAAATAAAACCCACTGCAAAGCAGCCTCAGGCCACACCCCCAGACCACACCCTGAGGCGCAGACCATTCCTCTTACCTGCGAATGCTGGAGTCGGACATAGCATGACTTGTTTTACATGCACGGGACTCCTCAACATAAGCCAGAACTCACTAGTAGTTCATAGCAAAGACACAATCTAGCTCTTGTAGCTAATAAGACATGCTCTCCAATCTAGCACCTGACAGCAGTAGCTCACACCGGCCAAGGAGAAGGGAAACCCTGAGCTGCAGTGCATGTCCACCATAGGACATGACCTTGACAGGAACTTAAATGTCCTCAGGTCTCTGCACCTGTCCTGTATCACCTGTATCATTTCAGCAATCAAAGAAAGAGTGTCTCTGTCCAGAAGCTCTGGTGATAGCACCTCTAAAACTACCCAGAAACATCCGGTAAAAAAAAAAAACTTCATGTTTCTGTGACTGAGTAAGGGGACCATAAAGTCAGTCTATCTCTGACAGGTACTGTACGCCCACAGCTGGTTTTAGAATGAGGGTCGGGTTGACCAAAACTCAGCACTCCTTGGAGCTGACACTCACCTAGAGTGGGAATCTGGTGACAGGCAGTGTACCCCAAATGTATTCAGGCCACTGACAACTCTAAAGTCAGCTTCCCCACACTCTAGTCTAGGGATCAAAGATGACTTTAAGGTGTAGAATGGCACTACAGAGATGAGGCATTCACTCAACCTACCATCTCTGTGAGTCAAATTTTAAAAAGAATGAAAAGTGACTGTTTGGAATTTGATGGTGTTGCCCAGGGAATGCATATGCCCGAGAGAACAAACTCTTAATATGTACGTTTGTCTTTCTGTTGGTCTTAATAAACATATATAAACAAATTTCTGGAACCCCACAGCTAATTTTAGTACAGATAAAATGCCATATCTGTCAGAGTGGACCAGGGATCTTCCAGAATTCTTGAAAATGGTCTAGGGAGTCCACAATTAGCTTGAAAGCCGCAGATCTGCTCTTGCAAACATGAAGAACATATGGCTCTAGCAGCCCATCTCCTGGTGGGGGGCACCCAACAGTTCAGGAGCCCGAGGGCTACCATGTACTCCCAAGGCCCAAGAGGACATCTGGCACGTGAGCAAGGGTATAGGCATGCCATCTTGGTCCACCCTAAGTGTTGAAGTGGGTGGACTGTAGGCTTAGAACATCCAAATATCTAACCTATGCCTGCTCTGAAATCACCTTCCTTTCTCTATTCTCAGTTGACTGCTTTCTTTCAGTGGTAGGGAAAGGTGGTGGTGAACAGAGAGAAAGAGAAGCAAATGATCTTTCTGAAGTAGCAGGCTCTGGGACCAGAATTTCCCTGCAGACAATCAGGTTCATTAAAATGAAATGTCATTTGCCAAAGTATACCTGTGCTCCTGGTGACTTGAAACACCCAGGGATGACATCTCCCCACTACAGTCATGGTTCATCTCCCATGAGCAGTACTAGGTTTCCCCAGGACTGGGTACCCAGGTGGGGTTGTGGGCGGTGGGGGGGGGGGTTTTACCTACCTCCACACTTTCTAGGGATGCAGAACGTCGAAGCTGGTTCTTCAGGGGAACCCTGGATGGCTGTTCTGGGAAACACTTGGCTCCAGTCCCAGGGTCGCAGGCCTCAGGCCGGCTCCGGCGGCCATACCACTTTGAGCCACACACATACTTTGGTGGGACAGCATGAGGAGCAGCTGGAAAGAAAGTAGAAGCCTGATGGGGGCCCATTAGAGCAGCCTGGGGCCACACATGCTGCCACATATCCTTGTTCAGATGGGAGTGGGGCTCTTGGGAACATGCACTCTCATGTGCACGTGAAGCGTCTGGAAGAATATGGGGGTGGTTGACAGCGATGACCAAAAAACCCACGGAGAGAAGAAGTCAGACTGGAGATGGGATGTTCCACTCTGCCTATGTTATCAAAATGGGCTGGTGAGACAAAGAAAATAGTTCTAAGTAGAAGTGATGTCCCCAGTGAAAAAGTCACCTGGCCTTGGTAAGTTAGGAGCTGGAAGGAGTTTTAGAGGGAGGTCCACTTGGGGTCATGGAGATTGTGAGGTGACAGTTGGAAGGTAATGGCAGACAGGATTTCTATGCTTACACCCAGTTCTCACCAAGAGACAGATCAAAATAAGCAAGAACACAATACCTTTAAATAAAGATTTAGACTACATGGGCCTAACAGGCATCTATAGGACTCTACACCCCCACAAAAAAAACTGAAACATTTTTCTCAAGTGTACATGGATCGTTCTCCAGGACAGACCACATACTGGGACACAAGACAAACAACACACGCATGAAGATCAAAACAATATCAAATATCTTCTCTGACTGTAAAGGCATCAAACTAGAAATCAGCTATGGAAAGAAAGCAAGCAGCCCCTCTTATCAAATTGAAAATGAAGAACGTGCTACTGAAAGACTACTGCATTAATTAGGAAATCAAAATGACTAAGAGGACACAACTTCCCAGAATGTATGGGACACAGCAAAAGCAGAAATAAGAGCAAAGTATATAGCAATACAGGTCCATATGAAGAAATAAGAAAGAACCCAAGAAACAACCTAATCTACTTTGGAAAACTAGAAAAAGAACAAAAAACCCAGTAAGTAGAAGAAAGGAAATAATAAAAGTACAAGCAGAAATAAATGAAATAGAAATTAAAAAAAGACAGCCCAAAAGATAAATGAAACCAAAAGCTGGTTCTTTGAAAAAAAAAAAATAAATAAACAAAAGACAGGCTTCTAGCCAGGCTCAAAGAACAAAAAGGAGAAAATTCAAATAAATAGGATCATAAACAAAAGAGGAGAAATTCCAACAAACAGCAGAAACCAAGAGGGTAATCAGAGATTGCTATGAACATTTATATGCAAACAAGTTCAACAATCTAGAAGAGATGGACAAATTCTTAGAACTATACAATCATCCAAAACTGAATAAAAGAAGTGAAAATCCTAAACCAAGCGCAAACAGCAAAATCAAAAGAGTAATCAAAACTTTCCTCCAAAACAAAAGCCTACCACCAGATGGTTCCAAAAATGAGTTCTACCAAATATTCAAAGATAAATTGGTGCCTAGGCTACAAAAATACTCCAAAAAATGGAGCGAGAAGGAATGCTACTAAGTACATTTTATGAAGCCAACATTACACTAATACCAAAACCAAACAAAGACAGCAAAAAAAGAGAAAACTATAGCCCAATCTCCCTAATGAACACAGACGCAAAAATCTTCAATAAAATCCTTGCCAACTAAATCCAACAATGCATCAAAAGGATAATACACCATGATCAATTGGGATTTATTCCAGGGACACAAGGATGGTTCAACATCTAAAATACAATTAATGTATTCTATCACATCAACAAAAAGAAAAATAAAACCATATGATCATATCAATAGATGCTGAGAAAGTATCTATTGATAAAGTAAAACATTTATTTATGATAAATGCCCTTGAAATTCTCAGTATAGAAGGAATGTACCTTAACATAATAATAGTCATGTATGACAAACCCACAGTCAATATCATTCTCAATGGTGAAACACTGAAAGCCTTCCCATTAAGATCTGGAAGAAGACAAAGATGTCCACTCTCACCACTGTTTTTCAATATAATACTTGAAGTTCTAGCTAGAGCAACTAAGTAAGAGAAAGAAATAAAAGGAATCCAAATAGGGAAAGAAGTGAAACTATCATTATTTGCAGATGACATGATAATATACAGAGAGAACTCTAAAAACTCCACAAAAAGCTAATTAAAACAATAAACCAGTTTAGTAAGGTAGTAGGTTACAAAATCAACACACAAAAAGCAGTAGTCTTATATGCAAACAAACTGGCTGAAGAATAAGAAATCAAGAAAACCATCCCAATTAAAATGTACCAAAAAAACTTTAATACCTTGGGAAAAAACTAACAAAGGAGGTAAAAGACCTAGGCAAAAAAAAATTACAAAACATTGATGAAAAAATTAGAGAAGACAGGGGCCTCCTTGGTGGCATAAGGGTTAAGTCTCAATGCTATCACCTCCACACCCTAAGTTAGATCCCCAGCCAGGGAGGTGACCCACATAGCATAGCAGACCTCTTCTGTCTGGCTTGCTGTTCCCCTTAGAAGTATATCAGTGAATCTCCCTGTTCTGCTCCCACTCTGTCTAGGGGAATTCTCTTACTCCTGAACCTCTGGCCTACACCCCAGTTCTTCTCTGCATAAATAAATCTATCGTTAAAAAAATAGAAGACACAAAGAAATGAAAAAAACATCCCCTGCTCTTGGAGCATAAGAATTAACATTATCAAAATGGCCATCCTACTCAAAGCAATTTACAGATTCAATGCAATTCCAGTAAAAATCTCAATGACATTCTTTAAAGATGTAGAACAACTATTGCCGAAATTCATATGGAGTCACAAAAGACTTCAAATAGCCAAAGAGCTTCTGACTAAAAAGGGGTACATGGGAGGTATTACACCCCCAGACTTCAAACTATACTACAAAGCCATAATAAAACAGCATGGTACTGGAACAAAAAGAGACACAAAGACCAGTGGAATCAAATGAAAAACCCAGAAGTAAAGCCACATGTCAATTAATTTATGAAAAAGGAGCAAAGAGTATGCACTGGGACAAGGAAAGTCTCTTCAATCAATGGTGCTGGGGAAACTGGACTGCTACATGCAAAAGAATGAAATTATACTACTACCTCACAGCATACAAAAAACAAACTCAAAATGGATAAAAGACATGAATATAAGACCTGCAACCATAAAATATATAGAAGAAAACATAAATTAAACACTCCATGACATACAACTAACAAATATCTTTGAGGGCTCATCCCCAGAAACAAAGAAAATGAAGGAAAAGCTAAATAGCTGGAGCTACATCAAATAAAAAAGCTTCTGTGCAGAAAAGAAACAATAACTAAAATGAAGAGACATCTTCATAAATGGGGAAAATATTTTCACACCACACAACTGATAAGGGACTGATATCAATGATCTACAAAGAGCTCACAGAACTCAACAAAAACAACAACCCAGCAAAAAAATGGGCAGAAGAACTAAAAAGACACTTCTCCAAAGAAGAAATGTAAATGGCCAACAGGTATATGAAAAATGCTCAGCATAACTTATAATCAGGGAAATACAAATCAAAATCACAATGAGATACCACTTCACACCTGTAAGAATGGCCCATATTAGAAAACTGGCAACAACAAATGCTGGTGAGGATGTGGAGAAAAAGGAATGCTCTTACACTGCTGTAGGAATGCAAACTGGTCCAACCATTATAGAAAGCTGTGCAGTGGCTCCTCAAATTACTAAAATGGATCTAAATTATGACCCAGTGATTTCACCCCTAGGAATCTGCCCAAAGGACACACAAAAAAAATTAATTCAAAAGAAAACCTGCACACCTATGTTTACTTCAGCACTTTTTATAATAGATAAGCTATGGAAACATAAAGCACACTAATAGCTGGAGCTATTTGCATAATAGGAAATCTAAATGCACAAAAACAGAGGAATGGATCAAGAAGATGGGGTATATATACATAGAATACTATTCAGTAGTCAAAGAAGATAAACTCATGCTATTCGCAGCAACATGATGCTCAGTAAAATAACTCAGAAGGAAAAAGAAAAATATCAGATGGTTTCACTTATAGGAGGAAGACGGAGAAATCAAACAAAGGGAAAAAAAAAGATAAAACTTGAAGGCAAACTACAGAGCTAAGACAGATGAATGGTGCGGGAGAGGGATCAAAACAGGGGAAGGAAGAGCACAAGGGACTCTAAGGACAATTCATGGGTGCTGTGATGCTGGGACATCTATGGGGACTATACCAGATGGGAGAAATAAAATATTGTACAAAAATGAACAACAGTGTAAGAATATGTAAAAGTTTAATCGATAAAAAAATAAGTAAAATAAAATAAAATGCAGTGCCTAGAGTTAACAGTACTGTATTTTGCACTCACTGGAGTTGATCTCATGGAAGTGTTCTTAGCACGTGCATGCACACACACACACACACACAGCACAATGAGACACATTGTTGATGGGTATTTTATGTTGATTGTGGTGACAGTTTCATGGGTCTTTGCATATATTCAAATTCATCAAACTGTTTACTATTTTGCATATCTATTCTACTTAAAAACACAAACAAAATCTATGTTGCTCTGTTAGATGTGTTCTCAATTCCTCCAGACATCTGGTCGGCAGTGCTGGGTCAAGCCTCCTCCTCTGATGGTCCAAGGTCAGTGATTGTGGACCAGTCATTTGGGGTGTGGAAGAAACTAGGTGGTGCTTGGCCTTGGGAGTGTGACACACCTCAAATGAAATAGTTCTCAGTTTTCGGGGCGTGGCCTTACCTTCTGGATCCCATGTCTTTCTCTCCAACTGGGGTAATCTGTTTGTTCTCTCTAAAATCTATGTCCTGTCCTGGCTGCTGTCCTAATTGAGCTCTGACTTTTCCTGTAACCCATATTCTGCTAGGACTCAGTGGGGAGATACGTAGGTCTGCTTCAGGTTGGTGAAGCTCTACACGCTTTGCCAATTTCAGAGATCTAGAGAACACCAATCTGCTCTGTACTTTTAATTTGTGAAATCTTCAACTCCTCCACATCCATTTTATCTGCAGCATCCTATGCTGTAAACATAATGGTTATTACTAATTGACACCTTGACCGATATTGATAGTAAGAATTATATATTTGGTTGTCATCCCATCTCTCAGAACTGACTGAAATTTCCCAAGTGATAAAAGCAACTACATCTAAGTTTTTGTTAATGAGCCTGGAAAGTCACGAGGTCACCGGGTACCAGAGAAATTAATCTTAACCTGGAGAGGTCTAGAGATTGAGTTCAATCACCAATGGCTAATGATGTAATCCGTTGCGTTTACATAATGAGATGCTGCATAAAAAACCCAAATGACAGAATTTGCAGAGTTTCCAGGTGGATGAACATGTTGAGGTGCTGGGTGGGTGGCACAATAGCAAAGATTATGGCAACTCCATGTCCCCTCTCACGTGGCTGTCCTACATATTTTTCCATAAGACTGTTCCTGAATTAGATCCCTTTAAGGTAAATTCAGAGTCTAGAAAGTAAAGCATTTTCCTGAGTTCTGTGAACCATTCTAGAAAATTCATTGAACCCCAGGGGGTCTTGGGAACCTCCCACCTATAGCTGGTCAGTTGGCTGCATAGGTGACAACTATGGATAGTAGCACCTTGCAGTACCCTACTGTCTGAGTAGGGGCAGTCTTGTGGAACTGAGCCCTTAAACTGTAGGATCTGATGCTATCTCTGGGTAGACAGTGTCAGAAACTAAATTAAATCTGGAGTGATGTCATAGAGTTGCTTGATATGGGGCAAACCACCACACATTTGGTGGCAGAAGTGCCAGCCCTATTTTGAGTATCTTGTATAGATAGCATAAAGGGAAATTGAGTTTTTGCTTTACAACACTATTTTAGAAATAAGGAAACAAAAGAGGAAAAGAAACAAGGTCATTTTACAGTTCCAACAGCTGGGTAGTGACAGGCAGTTCTCAGATCTACTGGGTCTTCAATCAGAATGTAGCATTCCAGAAGGTAACAGACTGACAATGAAATGAACTAAAGGCAGAGGAAATCCTCTTACCAGATTCCAAAGACCTGCTGTCTTCATCCAAGGGGTCACTACCAGCACTCGATGACAACACGGCCACAAAACCTTCTTTAAACTCCTCAAAGTTAACCTGGGTACATTTAAGGAAAGAGGTCAGTGTCACTTTCCATAGATCACACAGTGCATTAGTGTCTTTTTTTATTCAGATGGAAGTATTTTATTATTCCCTTTTTCACTGAGAAAAATTATTTCAATTTTCAAATATTTATTAGGAGTTTTTTTTTAAATATAAAAGTATAGTAAGTGGTGTGCTTACATCTGAAAAGTGTGAACTTTTACTCCTTAAACACAGTGTTGCAAATCAATGTTACCTCAATTTATTTATTTTAAAGATTTTATTTATTTGTGCATACAAGAGCTAGGGTACAGGCCAGAGGCAGGGGGAGAGAGGATTCACTAGAGACAGAGAGGGGAGAAGAACAGGCAGATCTACTGAAACACACTGCTGAGGGGAGCAGCCGGGGAAGCAGGAGAGGTCTGCCGCACCATGTGGGTCCCCTCCCTGGCCAGGGGTTGAACTCTTACTACAGTGGCTGCAGAAGCTCCACAGTGCCACACTCAACTCCTTGCACCACCAGGGAGGCCCAATGTTACCTCAGCTTATTTATGTACTTGTTTATTTATTTATTTAAAAAGATTGATTTATGCATACAAGAGCTGGGGTACAGGTCAGATGTGCAGCAGGTGAGAGGATTCACCAGACACAGAGTGGGGAGCAGAACAGGCAGATCGACTTAAGTAGCAGGTGCAGCAGGAGAGGTCTGCTGCGCCATGTGGGTCCCCTCCCTGGCCAAGCCAGCCAGGAATGGAGCTCGTGTTGCTGTGCGGTGTATGCTTCACAGCGCTGTGCTCAACCCGCTGCGCCACCAGGGAGGCCCGTTATCTCAGTTTAAAGAAACTATAATAAGGAAAGTAAATGTGAACCATAAATACCCAAGCCCACTAGTAACAATTTTATAAAGCAAACCAAACAACACAACTAGTAAATAGTGCTAATAAAAGTGGCCTGATGACCATGAAACAATATACCATGCCACCCCAATACTGTCAGCACCCCGAGGGCTCCCCATATGGTCGCTTTCCTGATTAAAAACCCTGCCCCCTACTATAACTTTTGGTAAAACAACTTTGCTTTTCCAAACCTCATTTCTATGTGTCCTGAAACTAATTTTATTTTGTGTTTTTTGGGTTTTTTTCTTGCTCTTTTTGAAAAAGTTATTTTTTCTTACAATGTTTGCTTTCCTTTCTAGGTGTAGTCCCCATATAATTCCCACCACCAACTCACCAGTGCACCGGCAGCATAGTCCCTTGTGCTAATCCCAATGCCCTAATCCCAATACCTCCCTCTCTCAGGCAGAATATCTCAGTTTTGTAGCTGTTTATTTTTGTTATGTTTTGTTGTTATTCTTTCCTTTCCCTTGATTGTCTATATTCCTTCTATAAATGAAACCATCCAGTATTTTTCTTTCTCCTTTGACTTATTTCACTGCGCATAATCCCTTCCAGCTCTCATCCATGTGTCTGCAAATGGCATGAGTTTATTTTTTTTGATTGTTGAATAGTATTCCATTGTGTATATGTACCACATCGTCTTGATCCAGTCATCTACTTTTGGGCATTTAGGTTAATTTCAAGTCTTACCTATTATAAATAGTGTTGCAATAAACATAGGGGTGCATGTATTCTTTTGAATTATTTTTGTGTCCTTGGGTAGATCCCTACTAGGATTGTTGGGTCATATGATAGCTGCATTTTTTGTAGACTGAGGAACCTCCAGCAGCTTTCCATAGTGAGTGGACCTGTTTGCATTCCCACAGCAGCGTAGGAGAGTTCCTTATTCACCAAATCGTCGACATTTGTTATTGCTAGTTTTTTTAATTGAATTTGATCTAAATGGAATAATGTACATGTACTTTTGTGTTGCTTCTTAGACTATTCTATGATATTCATCTAAGTTGCTATGCGGGAATC
Organism: Galemys pyrenaicus; assembly: GCA_019455555.1. Lineage (NCBI taxonomy): Eukaryota > Metazoa > Chordata > Mammalia > Eulipotyphla > Talpidae > Galemys > Galemys pyrenaicus. Next base: position 772,685 of record JAGFMF010011442.1, read on the forward strand.
ATTCTTTTTCTCTGCTGGGTAGTACTTTGCTGTGTGCCAGTAACAGTCTACTAACCTATCCTTGTACTAATGGGTATTTCATCCTTTGGTTATTTAAAAAAAAAAAAAAAACTTCCTTAAACTTTGTTGCATATATGTTCTTAGGTGTTTCTCTACAGTACATACCTAAAAACAGTGTATTGGGTCACAGATATGCATTTACACCCTTCTACTTAAACTTGTTTATCACTATAAACTATTAATCCTAGTTAGTTCAGTATGTACTATAAAGATCTTTTTTTCTTATATCAAAAAACTACTGCAACTTTCTTCTGGTTAGTATTTACATACACTTTTTTTTAAAAGACTTTATTGATTTTTGCATACAAGAGCTGGAGACAGGCCAGAAGCAGGGGGTGAGAGGATTCACCAGAGACAGAGCAGAGAACAGAACAGACAGATCAACTGAAACACACTGCTGAGGGGAGCAGTGGGCGAGGCAGGAGAGGTCTGTTGCGCCATGTGAGTCACCTCCCTGGCCAGGGATTGAACTCTTACTGCAGCAGCTACAGAAGCTCCACGGTGTGGCATTCAACCCCTTGCACCACCAGGGAGGCCCTACACACACTTTTTTTTACCAAACTTTCCTTACGTTTTAGAAGTTTCTCTTACAAATAGCATGTAATCAGATTTTTCCCAATGTGACAATCATTATCTTTTAGTTGAAACATTTACTCTGTTAACATTTAATGTAATCACTGACATATTTGAATTTAAATCTATTTTGTACTTTTAATTTAATTAGCTTGTTTTTCTCCTTTCATGTCTTTGGATATATTGATTTTTAGAGCTTCAATTGTCTCTACTAACTTAGAAGTTATAAAATCCATTTTCATTTCCATAATAATTATCATAAAATTTAGAACATGCATTCTTAGCTTATTAACTATTAATACTTTCACCTTCTTGTATGACAATGGTTAATAAAGCCTGCTTTATACTAAAATTCCATTTATCTCATGTCTGAATTTTATGACTTTATTATCATATAACTATATATTTTAAATCCTATATTTTTATTTTATATAGTCAATGCTCATTTAGAATTATCCAAATATTTAGTATGCTGGTACTAATTTCTTTTAATGTATCTGAGATATTTTTGTTTTCACTTTTATTCTTTTCTTTTAGTGGGAAAAGAATTTACTGTAAAGAGCAGTGTGAGTTCCATCCCCAGCCAGGGAGGAGACCCGCATGGTGTACCAGACTGCTCCCCTACCTTGCCCACTGCTCCTCTTAGCAGTGTATTTCAGTGGATCTGCCTGCTCTGCTCCCCACTCTGTCTCTGGTGGTCACCTCCTATGCCTCTGGCCTGTACCCCTGGTCTTGTATGCATAAATAAATCTTTAAAAAAATTTACTGTAAAGAATACTGGACATGACCCAATGTCCACTGAAATAGAATGGATAAGTTGTGATTTATAGCAGACAATGGCAAAAAACCACTGGTAGAGACAGTATGACCATATCTCAGACATAATACACAGTAAGAGAAGAGAGCATGTACTGTCAAGCATGTATTATATATTTTTCCATTTTTATGAAGTTTAGGAACAGGGAAAGTAAATTTAGTGTGTCAGGACAGTGGTGTACCTTTGATGACAGGTGACCTGAATGGGGGCATGAGGAGGGATTCAGGGTGCAGTTTACCTAGGTGTACTCGGTGTGGACTGTTTGCTAAGCTTACACTTTTGATATGAGCTCTTTTACCTATATAACTTCAGTAAAGTCACGCAGAAAGGAATCAACAGAAGAGCTAATGGGTAGATCAAAGTATCGTGAATAAGTGCTGCAGAAGCAGGCCTTGGGGCCACGGGTACAAGTGAAATAGTGCTTAGCAGTGTTGCAGCAGTGCTACACAGGGTCAGAGGACAGTGCCAGGGTATAGGACAGGTCACTGTCTGTGAGTTCTCACCTGTGTGCTCAGCTGCAAGACTACTTAGGCTCTGCGAACATCAATGGGGTTCATTCAACAAAAGGAGATTCAGTACACAGAGTCCGTAAGGCCACAAATGGCTGGCTGTCTCAACGCAGATAGTGGCCACAGCATTCAGTAGTTCCAAACAAAGGCTGCTTGTGCAAGACGGTGCTGTCTATCGATAAGGGCCTGGAGGGCCTCCCTGGTGGCACAAGGGGTTAAGCACCACACTATGAATCATCTGTAGCCACTGTAACATGAGTTCGATCCCTATCAGGGAGGGGACCCACATGGCACAGCAGACCTCTCTCACCCACTGCTCCCCTCAGCTGTGTATTTCAGAATCCACCTGTTCTGTTCTCCACTCTGTCTCTGGTGAATCCTCTCACCTCCCATACCTCTGACCTGTGCCCCAATTCTTGTATGAGGAAGGAAAGAAGGAAGGAAGGAAGGAAGGAGGGAGGGAGGGAGGGAGGGAGGGAGGGAGGGAGGGAGGGAGGGAGGGAGGAAGGAAGGAAGGAAGGAAGGAAGGAAG
>JAGFMF010011442.1:775225-792088 GCA_019455555.1 Galemys pyrenaicus
AGGAAGGAAGGAAGGAAGGAAGGAAGGAAGGAAGGAAGGAAGGAAGGAAGGAAGGAAGGAAGGAAGGAAGGAAGGAAGGAAGGAAGGAAGGAAGGGCCTGGAACTGGTGGCACACCAGCAAGCAGAGGGCCATGATCCAACTCATGGTGGCTGCTGGAGGTACTCACAGCTGGAGCTGCTGAGGTGACACCACAGTAGCCCTCAACAACAGTGTGAACACTGGTAGGACAGATGCAGATACTGGACCCTACAGACTGGAGGCAACAGCCCTGGGAGGTGGTGCCAGGTGATCAGAAGCAGAGAGTTCTCAAAGGCGACCTGTATACCGAGTGCAGATCACCACCACCAGTAGTGCTGGTCACCACTGGTCACCAGGAGGCAGTGTCAGACACCAGTGTTAACAGTTCTTTGTAAGGTGTTGGCCTACACCAATAACAAACAGCTCTTTGAGACAATGGGTCCAGGCCGGCAGTTTTCCTTGCATGCAACGTCAGAGGCAGGACCAGAGGTAGGTGCTTTGGCCAGGTCTCAGCAAAGGCGTTTGGCCTCTCTTCTTTCTTCAGAGGTTAGATGCTGATCCTTCTTTTTTCGGCGGCCAGGACCAGAATGCTCTAAGTTGACTCTGTTCTGTCAAATTCCCCTTTCAGTGTCCTCCATTCTACCTCATGGGAACGTGTTCAATCCTGAATGACTGATTGGACCATTTAGCACCAATGAGCTTGTTCTTATTTTTGATGAGAATAATGAAGTAATGAGCTGATGATCATTCAACCTGATTGGTCCATTTTAGATCCAGGTACCAAATATAAGAAGGGAAAACTTGTTGACTGTACAGAATCCCTGATGTCCAGCAGATTTGTGGGCTGGCACCAGCTTCTGTACCTGCTGCCTCTTCAATAGGGCCAGATGCCATGACAAAGTCCCAGCTGCTGCAGGGCAGGCCCCATTGGGAGCCTGCCACATTGGCCCAGGACTCCATGGGCCACTACTGACTGAAATGCAGGAAGAAGCAGCACTAGAGCTGGCCCAGTGGGGCTCCATGCTGCTTCCATGGCTTTGAAAGATGGCATGGATGACCATCAACTGGACAGTAAAGTGCCCTTGCTTTCAGGATGACACTCCAGCTATACTCTCTCCGGGAGTACAATACCAACAAAGTTGCCAGTACTTTTGCCCTTTGGCTTGTGACTCAGGGATTGGGTTTCACAAGTATGCTTCCCAAATCTGCCAAACAAGAGTGAACACCTCTGTATTGCTGCCACTGAGCACTAAATGATACCATGTGCTGTGTACACACATGTATAACAGCACATGTGAGATTACACATGTACATTCATTTATTTTCTGGCTCCTGATTAGCATGTATTCTCATTGCTGGCACACAACAGGTACTCTACAAATACTTACTGATGTGTTTGCTTCTATAGCCTTTCATAAATGAGTAGAATTGCCTTCCTCATTGATGCATTCTGTCAGGATTTGTATGTACAGGATATTTTGCTGAGTATGGAGTCCAGATGGGCATGTCCTTCCAAGTTTATTGGAGATACTCCCCCCCCCCCCCCAGCTACTGGCTTTTACTGTGGCATCTGAGGAGGCAGCTGCTAAATGAACTGTGGTTCATTTTCAGGGTATACCTTTTATCCTCTGGTTGCTTTTTAAGAACTGTTAAACTTTTCATCCTGATATAATTATAGATTCACAAGCACTCATAGGAAAAAAGTACAGAAGAGGGACCCTGTGCACCGCCTCTGGTTGCCTTTAAGATGTTCTTTCTGTCTTTGTTTTTCTTCACTTCCACAATGATATGGCCAGGTGTAGATTTCTTTTTTTTTTTTTTTTTTTGCTACTGGGAATGCTATGGGCTTTTGGAATCCCAAATCTGTTCTGGGAAATTTTTAGCCATTATCTGTTCACTGAATGCCTCTCCCCATTCATTCCTTTCTTCCAGAGAGTTCCACCAAAGGGATATTGGGCCTGCTCACTCCATCTTTACCTTTTTCTTCTATCTTCATGCTGCATTCTGGATGATTCCAGCTAATGAATGCTCTTTTCAGTTGTGTCTGATCTGCTGTTAATTTGTTTTTAATTTTGGTCATCAAATTGGGGGCACTTGGTGGGGAGGTGGGAGGGGGAGGGTTGAGGGCAGACGGGAGCACAGGGGACTGAGGTGATGGTGCACTGGTGATATGGTGATAGGGAATACATGGGGATTACAATTGATGTCAAATATATATAAATAAAGGTAAGAAAAGAGAAGAAAAATAAATTTGGTCATGACACTTTTCAATTGTAAAGTTTTATTTAGTTCTTTGTTCAGATTTGTTTTATCACTTTTTAGACTCCCTCTTTCTTTGTAGATATTTTCAAGTTTTTTTTTATTAACTGTCTCATAACATAATAACCATAGTTTTATATTTTATGACTTCACATCTTTGAGGGTCTGCTTCTATTGTCCTTTCTCCTCAATCTTGCTTGACGCATCTAATTTGTGTACCTAATTACCTTTACTGTATGTTGCTTACTGTATTTAACTATTATTTAGGAATAATTTCAGACCAGTGACAATGGTACTTTCTTTAAGAAGACTTTTGCTTGCTTGTGCCAGATGTCTGAAGGACACCCACACAGGGTGACACCTGAAGTTATCTAGATTGCTGAGGGATAAAAAACCAGAGCGCCAAAGCATCATACAGGTTTCTCTGCAATTCAACTTTAGCTCATAAATGATAAAGTCACCCTTAAATTTGGGGCTGCCTTATCAGATTCTGTACCTTAGGTAAGCCTGGATTTTGAGACATATTTCCCTAGAACTTTAAGGCTGCCAAGACCACAAATCAATTTCACAGTTGCTAACGTAAGACCAAAAACTATTTTCAGGGAAAACAGTATGTTTTGTGCCTAGTTTTCCTTATAATAAGGAGAAAATGCATACCTGAAAGTTAAATTTCCTTACAATAAGAAGCAAAACAGAGACCTAAAATAAATGTTTCCTTACAATAAAGAGCAAAAGGTACAGCAGAAATTGTTTCCTTACAATTAGGAGTAAAAGAGACCTAAAAGTTAAGTTTCCTTATAGTAAGGGGCAAATGTATACCTGACAGTTAAGTTTCCTTACAATAGGAACAATAGGTAGACCTTAAAATTAAGTTTCCTTATATTAAGTAGCAAATGTATACCTGAAAATTACGTTTCCTTACAATAAGGAGATAAAGGTACATCTGAAAGTTAAGGTTCCTTACAATAAGGAGCAAATGTATAAAAGAAAGGTAAGTTTTCTAAATAAGGAGCAAAGGGTAGAACTGAAAGTTAAGTTCTTTATTATAAGGAGCAAAATAGAGACCATAAAGCTTTTTCTTATAATAAAGAGCAAAAGATAGACATGAAAGTTAATTTTCCTTACAACAATGAGCAATAGGTACAACTTAAAATTAGAGTTCCTTAAAATAAGTAGCAAATGATAACTGAAAGTTATGTTTCCTTAAAATAAGGAGCGAAAGGTAGACCTGGCAACTTTGTTGGTGCTACTGGCCTTGAGGGAGTATAGCTGGAGCGTCAGCCTGAAAGCAAGGGCACTTTACTGTCCAGTTGATGGTCACCCATGCCATCTTTCAAAGCCGTGGCAGCAGCAGGAGTTTCCAGCAGCCTCTCCCCCAGGATTGAGTGCTGGAGCCCCTAGGACTCCAGGGGCTGTGGTGGGGGTTTTTCTGTCTGCATTCACTGCCTCTGGCAGCCCCTTGCAGTGGGTGGCTAAAAAATGGTTTCACTGAAGTCCACTTTGTGAAATGGGTTGGGATTGATGGCCAGCCCTGGTGCCAGCAGTGTTTGATACCAGAGCCCCACCACTGACTGCCAGATCCACTGCAGGCAATGCCCAGGCCACACTGACAGCTGAATAAAGGCTTTATTTCTTTTTAACTTTCTGTAATCTCCATAGGGACAATTATCTATACATTTGTGGCTTGTCTCTGGCTTCCCCTAAGACCTATACATAATGTACCCACTAAATGTGGCCTAGTGAGCTTTGCCTCATCTGTGGGGCCAAAGCAGGAGAACAGTGAAAGCTCTAAATAGAAACACTGCACCACACAGGTCAGTCATCACAGGGGAAGCTGTGCAGTGATCGAGTGGAGGGAAACAGGTGCAAGACACCCTAGAGACATCAGAAGGTTTGGGTGCAGCCCTGAAATGCTACAGAGAGAGAAAAATAATTGCAGGTGAGATTTTAGCACTAATGAAAGGAGATATTTCATTCATCCAATGCCTAACTTGCTTTTGGGGGAAGACAATCATGGCAATAAGAGAAAATGAAATTGGGGCAGACGGAAGGACAGATGAATGCATGGGAACATATGTGTATACACGCACACAAACATGAGCACACACAAACACACACACACGGTGCTGCCAAAGACAGTATTAATCAGTAAAGGCCAGGTCCTACCATGGCTTCAGGTAAATGTCTGTCTCTCTGACATTGATATGTGAGTGTTAGAGAAACTTGCAGCCTGCATGTGACATGGGGAAAGTTAGAAACCTCAAACAAGCCAGGATGGCTTTTCTCTTCGCTGACATACCAATATTTATTTTTTTTTCCTACCATAATTTGATGTTTCTAGATCTTACACCATTTCTGTCCATACTGAGCAAAGTGAGAAAAGGCTATGGAATAATGTGGTTTGTCTGATCAAACAAAGTAGAGCCTTCAATATGAATCTGGGTCCCAAAAGATAGTCTTTTGATTTTGAACTCTCCAAACTATCAAAGATAATCAAGCAAACCACATCACCTGTCTAAACTATTGAGATTTGAATAGTCAAAATCTTGCCTTTTCTTGATCATGCCTTTGGCTTATTAGGTCCCACATACAATGCCCAGTGATATCGGAGGGACCCTGGACAGTATGAAGCAGAGTTCTTACAAGGGGGTAATAGCACAGGTCCTCAGATGCTGTCATCTCATTCAACACTATTGAATTATTCACTGATAAGAAAAAAGAAGTTCTGATCAACAATGAAGGAAACCACAATCTGCTTTTGCTAGTCGCAGTCTCGAAGACCCTTTCAATGATGCTAAGTAGAGAGTTCCTGGGCCCTGCTGATGGATTCCATCCACAGGGGCCCCAGTGCTGTGGGGAACAGAAGGCTGAGTCACCTGCTCTTCTCCCTAAACCAGCAGCTAGGTTTTTCCTTTTATTCTGCAAGAGTCAATTTATAGGCTGGAGTTTTTTATTATTCATAATGAAAATAGCTTTACTGAGTTCTGTGGAAAAACATGTCCTTCAAAGTTAAGATAGCAGTGAAATAATAGGTACTGTGTGTAGCACTAACAGCTAACATCTGGGCACACTTTTTTTTTTTTTAAAGATTTATTTATGCATACAAGCACTGGGGTACAGGCCAGAGATGTGGGGGTGGTGAGAGAATCCACCAGACAGAGCAGGACACAGAACAGGCAGATTGACGGAAACACACTGCTGAGGGGAGCAGTGGGCGAGGCAGGAGAGGTCTGCTGCGCCATGTGGGTCTCCTCCCCAGCCGGAGGCAGGGATCGAACTTGTGCTGCAGTGGCTGCAGTTTGCTTCATAGTGCGCCGCTTAACCCACTGCGCCACCAGGGCGGGCCCCTGGGCACACTTAAATAGAAGGCGATTTTTAGTGTTTCTGATAGGGAAGCATGTTTCAGTCTCGGTTTTTCATTACTGTTCTGGATGACCTTGAACTTCTTAGCGAAAAGAAACGAGTTTGTATTTTCTATCTGGCCAGAAGGAATAACCAGACACCTCTGAACACAGGTATCCTGTGCTCCTGAAACGGTAGTGCACAGCTGTTTTGTCCTGCTGCTAGACCAGCTTCAAGTGTGCAGTGTTGTAAGACACTGCTCTGTATGTTCTCTGAAGCTGCCTGTCTCTGAATGGCTCACCTGTGGTGTTAGCTGCCCACACATCCAGGCCTGCATTTTTGGGAACCATATGCCACCAACCCATAGCAATGCCCCTTCTATTCCCCACTGCCAGACAAATCACTCAAACATCTGGAAAAAGAAAACAAAATCGGGTTTCCCTGGTTTACAGTGGGTTGAGCACAGCACTGTGAAGCATCCACGGCACAGCAGCACGGATTTGATCCCCGGACAGGGAGGGGACCCACATGGCACAGCAGACCTCTCCTGCCTTGCCCGCTGCTCCCCTCAGCAGTGCACTTAGGTCGATCTGCCTGTTCTGATCCCCACTCTGTCTCTGGTGGGGATCATCTCACCTCCTGCAACTCTGGCCTGTACCCCAGCTCTTATATGCCTAAATAAATAAATTTAAAAAAAAAAGAAAAAACATCTCTGGAAGTTACCACACTAAAAAAGGTAATCTTATGGAAACTATTATGTAGGAGCAATATAGAAGGAAATCCTGCATCTATATCCTGACAACTGTCCGTTGACAAGTATCTTTAGTTAACTGGCATATTTCAAATGTGGACAGCAGACTATAGTGTGCTGCTGGTTTCTAGGATAAAGGAAAATACTCACCCTGGCAAAGTGGTCATTTCCAAGAAGTGTTTGCAGAAGGAGAGGCAGCTGCTTGTCCAGGTGCAGCTTAAGGCAGAGTTGGGTTAGCTCCTCCCTGTCCAGAAAGCCGGTCCCAGTGGTGTCACAACTGCTGTAGACCTCTCTGAGCTTTGACACATAGTGGTTCTCTTCTTCTTTGTCCATCCCATAGCAGGCTGCACATGCCAGATGAGAGAAGCAAAACAGTGACACACTTATCAGGACACCCCACACATCCTGCCACAGTTTTGACTGGTCTAGACAGTACAACCCAGCACCAGGCAGGAGCTGGGCTTGTTGGAAAAGGCATCAGGGCCCCTCAGGTTTAAGTAAGGTTGGATGAGAGGCCAGAAACATACTGCCAGGGAGCCAGTCATCATCCACAAGAACTAAATTTCTTTGTTCTTTCAAAAACGGTTATATAATAATCAGAAAAAAGGAATTTAAATATAAAGATATCTAAAAGGATCCAATATTTCACAACCTAAAAAATAACATTCTAATTTTTCTCTATATATACACATGTATGGCTTTTTACTTACAAGCACTAAATAAATTAAGTACTAAAATAAGTAGATATAATTTTACTAGATTGAACTGTTACATAGTGAGAGCAGGGAGGATGATGCCTAAACAAAATTCAAAGTGAACATAGTTAGGACTTCAGCAAACCCAATGGACACAAAAAACATTACTTCAAAAGAATACATGCACCCCTATGGTTATCACAGCATTATTTAAATAGGTAAGACTTGAAATCAACCCAAATGCCCAAAAATAGATGGCTGGATCAAGAAAACGTGGTATATACACACAATGGAATATTTTTTTTGTTCAGCAATCAAAAAAGATAAACTAGAGCCATTCTCAGAAACATGGATGGAGCTTGAAGAGATTATGCTCAGTGAAATAAGTCAGAAGGGAAAATAAAAAATACTGGATGGGCTCACTTATAGGAGAATATAGGTGATCAAGGAAAAAAATAACAATTACATCATCAACAACAATAAAACAAAACAAAACTAAGCAGACAACTAGAAAACAGAGACATTTTGCAGAGAAAAGGGAGGGACTGGGATCAAGGCAGGGATGGGAAGAGCACAAGAGACCATGGTGATGGTGCACGGGTGAACTGGTGATGGAATTCATAGTAATGGGGACTACACCTAGACACGAAAGCAACACTGTAAGAAAAATAAATTGAAAATTAAAAACGAATCTGGGATGAGCCAAGAAATGCCCAAAAGGGGTAAAAGGCAGTTCCCTCCCCCCAACCTATAGGCAGGTAAATAAAGCCTGAGGGGAGCAAGAAGTGCTGAGGGAAGGCAGATGATGGCCCCCACCTGGAGCTGGGGCTGATAAAACTACATCACAGGAGCCCAGTAGAAGGGGAAGTGACTTAGAAACTTTAGCTTAGACCAATATACCAACACCCCAGGAGTGCCTGTGCAGCAAACCCCAGAAAGGAAGAGTGAGCAGCCTCCTGTACCCCATTTAAGCCAGGAGTCCCTTGCCTTTCCTGGACTCTGCCCACCCAGACTCTTCCTGGGTGTACTATTTCTAAATAATTTTTTTGTTTTGCCTCGATGTAACTTTGAATTCTTTCATGGCCATAGTCAGGGACTGAGGAACCGCCAACCTGGAAACATCTAAGGATCCCCAAACCCAGAAACACAACTTCATAAATGTTTCTAATAAGAAAAAATGGAAATTCCAAAAAAATTAGAGAGGATGTCATACACAAATCATGGAAGAAAATTACATGGTCAGCTATCAAAAACCACTGAAAACAAAGAGATACTATTTGTGACTAGCAAATTAGCAAGAATTAAAAACTTTCAGTGCTGAGGCTATTATGAGAAATACAATGTTGCACATTACTGGAGGAAGTGACCAATATAAATGTTTCTGGAGGGCACTCTATTAACAAACTTTAGTATATTTTTTATTACCTGACTTACACATCACATCATGGGATTCCTGTGTAATTCCTAACACTTAAGGAAAAAGAACTTTGGACAAAGTTATGAGTTCCTCAGAGTCTGATGCACGTAAGGACGGAAAAGAAGTTTGCTAAATACAGTATGTTTCTCTGACAGCATATTAAATAATTTTGAAGGTTCTATTTCCAAAGAATGGCACAGGTTGATAAAATACCAATGCATAATAAAAATTATTTAGAATTATTACAGCTAATATACTTATTGATCACATTCCATATTTATTTATGCCTCAGCATAGTTCTATTGCTACTGACCTGAAGGGGTTCCTTGCTCGTTGTGTTTCCACCAAGAGATCAACCAAGACCACTGACCATGGAAACAAAAGTTTATTACTAGACTCAGGTAAGGAGACAGGGAGATATTTCAGAAGCTCCCTAGTTTCTTGAGAGACCACAGCATAAAAGACAACTGACAGTTGCTCTGGGGCATAGTTGAGGGGGCTCACTAGGTGGGTAAAGACCACTTACACGGCAGGAGCTTGCTGCTAGTATGTGAGGGGAAAATGGCAGCCCTCGGAACTCTGGCTCCCTGCTAATGTATGTTAGCAAGGTTACTTGCTAAGGTTACTCCAGGTTGTTGGCCAGCTTCTGTCTGTACATGCCCCTGGAGACATATCAATCTAAGCAGGAAACTTGCCTGAGTTTATGAGAAGCAACTGAAAAATTAAGAATTTCCAATATCTATATCCTTGTGACCAATAAGTAACACTATCAAGAAACTTCTGCAACTTTCTGAGGAGAAAATATAGTAAAAAGAAAGTAAAGGGAGTAAAAGGAAAAGTAAACCAAAGGAGTAAGAGATTACTTTGGTATTATACATTTATATATCTATTTTATGTATTTTTCCATCTTTCAAAAATGTTATAAAAGTAAAAATTTTATAATTGGAAAAAAACAGATGAAAAACATTAAGTTCCTAAATTAAAATGAACCATAACAAAATTGGAAATATCTGACCATTTTAACCAACACAAATAGTAATTTCACATGGTTTGGCTTTTATATAGATACAGAACCTAGTGGGCAACTATGAAAAGAGAAAATATAAGTAAAAGTAAACAAACATGAAAACTCAATTAAGCTCATAACTAATCAAATAATTCACAAATATAAAATAATGCAACATTTTTGTTCAAGAAGTCACAAACCAATGCCAACTCAACAGATAGTAATTATATTTTTAACTTTTATTTTTTAATTGAAATATAATTGATATGTAACATTATATTACTTTCAAGTTCATTTTCATTAATTGTGATTACAAATACATTTAGTCATCTAAATGATATATAGTCTTAGATACATATCAAATATGTGGATGATATACAGCCACAGCTCCTGGCTCATGGATTCCCAGCCCTCGGCATTTCCTAAATGTTAAAGGAGTTAAAGATGTCTCATTACATAAATGAGGTGCATTTTGGGGGAACCACCTAAGGATGAGGGGGGGCTGGTTGTCAAGGAAAACAACATGCATAGAGAAAAGGATTTTAGTCCTACTTCCTGACTTCCGGTGAGGGGAGAGGGACTGGAGGTTGAGTCCACTGAATGAACAATAAATTAATTGTGTCCTTGTAATGAAGCCTTCATGAAACCCAAGAGGAGAGGGCTTCAGGGAGCTTCTGGCTGATGAACCTGTAGAGATTTAGGTGAAAATGAGACACCTTTAACACATTCAGCACTCAGGAAATGCCAAGGTTTTGGAGACCCAGGAGCTAGGAAATGTAGATGAAGATCAAATATGTATATGATGAAATGACCAAAATGGGAAAATGGCGTGACAGGAGGAAGCTCGGGAATTCTCCCCCACACCTTGGACCATATCACTTTGCTTGGCTGTTCCTGAATAACGTCCTTTGCACTAAACCTGTGATCTAGTGAGTAAACAGGTTTCCTAAGTTCTGATACCATTTTAACAAATTAATCAAACCCAGGAGGGGGTCCTGAGAACCTTCATTTACAGTCAATTAGGAGCACAGTTAAAAGCCTGGGCTTGCTACTAGTCTCTGAAGTAGTGGGTAGTGCTGGAAGACTGAGTCCTTAACCTGTGGAATCTCATGCTATCTCCAGGTAAATAATGTCAGAATTGGGCTGAAATCTCTGACACACTGCTGTTGTCCGAGAATTGCTTGATGCATTAGAATTGGGCCCAGGAATCCAATGAGCAGGTAGAAAATATTTGATGTTTCTCTTTATTGCAAAATGATCACCACAATCATTCTAGACAATGTTTTTAACCACTCTGCTTCAATTTTTTTCTTGTGGTGAGAACATGTAAGATTTACTCTTTTGACAACTTTCAAATATGTAATTGTGAACATAATGTAAAATGTTCTAGGAAGGACCTTCCCAGATCTAACAGACAAGAGAGCAAAGTCATCTGCACAGACTGGAAGTCTGTGAAACAGCTATGCAAAATCTACTGCCTACAGATAAAGTCAGCTTTTATCACTCCCACTAATGACCAAGGTACTAGATAAAGAATAGCAATTTAACAATAGGTACCCAATCTCTGCATCTCCACAGTGTACTCCTCAGAAAGGAAGAAATGAAACCCTTCATTGTCTTCCTCTATGCATAGATTCATAGATAGCATTAAATATCTTTAGGTCACAACTTAGAACCAGAAGCCTCTCGCTCCCCCATCAAGAATAATTACACGTTTAATATCAGTGACTCACTGTTCCCACCTATCTAAGCTGAATTGTGTTTGTTGGAACAGTTCTCACAGAGTAAAATCTGTTGGACTGCTTCCCAGGTTCAAATTCTCACTTTAATAATGTAATAGACTCACTGTCTATCACTGAGATTTGTTCTAGTTAACACAATGCAACATTATTAATTGTAGACCTCATGCTATAAATTACATCCCTTAAAAATAATAATAAAATAAATTACATCCCTAGGACTTCTTATTTCACCGCTTGAAATTTTATCACCAATTTCATACCCTATCCCCAACCCCCACCTCTGACAACGATCAGCTTGTTCTTTGTGTCTATGAGTTCATTTTGGAGATATTTTTCTTCGTTTGCTTACTTGTGTTTTTAAATTTCACATATAAGTAACAGCATTTTATATTTTTATTTTTTTACCTGTTTCACTTAGCATATCTTCAAGTCCATCTATATTGTTGTAAATGACAGGATTCCTTTCCTATTTATAGCTGAATAATATTCCATTACAGAAAGAGAAATAGTACTACAGTTGACCCTTGAACAACTCAGTTAGGGGTGCTAACCCTCACGCAGTAAAAAAATCTGAGTAAAATTTTAACTCCCCCAAAACTTAACTACTTATGGCCTGCTGGTGATAAGAAACCTTACTGATAACACCAACCATTGAGTAATACAGATTTTGTATGTAATAGTATCATATACTCTATTTGTACAATAAAATCAGTCAAAGAGAATCACAAGAGAAAATAAGTACGATACTGTATTTACTGACACTCTAAGTTTGTTGCCTGTTCACTAGAGAATTTATATATAAGCGGAGCTAGGTTGTTCAAACCCATGTTGCTCAAGAGTCAAGTCTCTCTCCCTCCCCCCAACTCCATTCATCCATCCACCCACCCACCCAACCATCCATCCATCCATCCACCCATCCATCGTCACCCATCCACCCATCCACCCACCCATCCATCCATCCACCCATCTATCTATTAATCACATTTTCTTTATTCATTCATCCAACAGTGTACACTTAGATTTTTTTGGGGGTCTTGGCTAACTAGAACTAATGTTGTAATGACCATGGGGGTGCAGATTTGTTTTTCAAGTTAATATTTTCACTCCCCTTACATAAATATCTAAAGTAAAACTGCTGGATCATATGGTAGTTCTGTTTTTATATTTTGAGGAAACCCCCTCTGTTTATCCCATAGTGATTGCACCAATTTACATTTCTACCAACAGTACACAAGGATTCATGTTCTTCACATTCTTGCCAACATGTATTTATCTTTTTCATGATAGGGGTTTAAGCAGGCATGAGAGAATAACTCATTCTAATAGGTGTGAGATGATATCTCATTGTGGTTTTGATTTGTATTTTCTGATGATTGGTAATGTTGGTGCTGAGCACCTATTTTCCATCTGTGTGTCTTCCTTGGAAAAATATCAATTGTGATTCTCTGCCCTGTTTTTAACTGGATTGTTTATTTTCTGTTATTGAGTTCTATAAGTTCTTTATATACTTTTGGATATTCACCCCTTATCAGACATGTGAGTTGAAATATTACCACCTGTTTATTTGGTTGCCTTTTCATTTTGTTGATGATTTCATTTGCTGTGTAGAAACTTTTTAGTTTGATGTAGTCCCACTTGCTTATTTGTGGTTTTGTTGCTTTTATTTTTGGTGTTAATTTAAAAAATCACCACCAAGACTGATGTCGAGGAGTATACCATGCTATCCAGGTTTGTTCTAGGAGTGTTATGGTACCAGGTCTTACATTCCAGTCTGTAATCCATGTTCAGCTAATAATTGTGTGTGCGGTTAGGTAATGGTCTGGTTTCATTCTTTTGCATGTGTCTAAGTTTCCCAACATCATGTGTTAAAGAGACTGCCATTTCCCTTTTATATATTCTTGGCCTCTCAGTGATACGTTAATTGACTATATGTGCATGGGTTTATTTCTGAGTTCTCTATTTTGTTCCATTTATCTATGTGCCTATTTTTATGCCAACATCATACATTTGGATTAGTATAGCTGTGTAATGTCATTCGAAACCAGGAAAGATAATGCTTCCAGTTGTGTTCTTTTTTAGGATTGCTTTGGCTATTTGGGGGTTTATCATGTGTCTAACCCTAACATGAAGTTTTGGGTTGTTTATTCTACTTTTGTGAAAAATGCCATTGGAATTTCAATAGGAATTACATTGAACATGTAGATTGTTCTGGGTTATATGCACATTTTAACAACATTAATTATATCAATCTATGAGCATGAACCATCTTTCCGTTTATTTATATATTCAATTTCTTTCAACAAGGGCTTACAGTTTTCAGTGTATAGGTCTCTTGCCTCTTTGATTAAACTTATCCCTGATATCTTATTCTTCTTAATGTGGTTATAAATGGAATTGTTTTTTTCATTTCCTTTTGATACTTTGTTCTTCTTGAGGTGTAAAGACATTGTCTACCTTCCTTGTTTCTTGATGTAAACAGTGAACTTCCCTTGCAGAAAGTACGGCAGTAATTTTTCCCCCAAATTAAGCTTATTGAGGTAAAGTAAAAACATCTTTGTATCTCTAAAGTGTATACTTAAAGCCCCACCACCAGTGGGGCCTCAACAATCCTCCACCCTGTTTCATGTGCTTCTCCCCTCCCCCTTTCCCACTCTATCCTCTGGTTGCCTCAGTTTTGCAGCCACATGTCAATTTAATTATTGGTTTGGCTTTTACTGATCCTTTGTTATATCTCTCTAAATTCCACTTGTAGGTGAGACCAGAAAGGCTCTCATTTTTAAAGTGTGTGCTACAATTGTCTGCTGTCACCTACAAGAGACACGGAGGTCTGTGTCTGCATGAGGACTGAAATCTGCTTCACACCAACCCCAAAAGGAAAATCGATGCCCTTATCATTTTATTCATTAAATCAATAGACTCAATGACATTAAAAAATTGACACTGAAAAAAGTCATCATAAGCCTAGTTCACTGTGATCTTAGCGAAATCCTTCACCTGAGCTCTTAATTAGATGCCTGCCATCAGATGCAAAAATGGCAGTGTATGCTCAGCCAAGGAACAAATCCATTCCTGGTCTCACAGTTCATTTAGGAGTAAAATGCTAAGGAAACTGTTCAGACATCTGGGTGAACCTACTCATCAAATTGTGCATTCACTTCCCAGACAGGAGTACACAGCAGAAGGGCAAACAGCAGTGAAGCCATGACCCTCCACTCCTCTCTTGGATGGTCTTGAGATGCTAACTGCCAAAACATCAAGAATGAAAACGGACAGATAAAAGAAAAACATAAACGATGAATCAGAAAAACAACCAAATAAACTTTCCATGTTGTTCTGTCACATTTCTTACTTGAAGTTATTCTGTCTCCTCAACTGGGAGCTTCACCCAGGAGGAGTGAGTCCATAGTACCCCTGATTTGGGAAGACCCGCACTAACGGATGGACTAGCCTCTGCTCCCACAGGACCGAGTGCAGTGCCCGTTAATGCCCGAGGCATGACTGCAAAGGAAACCCAAGTTCACCTAATGGTAAAAGATTCAGGTTCTGAAAGTAGGGGCCCCCATCCCACCCCTGGGAGGCTGTCCCCGGAGCACATTTCAGGTATGAACACCCAGTGTCCACAGTGAGGTGCCACATGACACCTTATAATATGGTCCTAAAGACCCTCTTTTGAGAAGGGTGAATTCCTGGCATGAAGTAAACATCAGTGAATGGGGACATAATGAGCACAGAGCAAGGCGTGAGGGCTAGGAAGAGAAACATGACTATATGCACTGGCTATATCCTTAGACTGCCAGGATGCCACCAGAGACCGAAGGCCGGCAGAGGGTGACCCTCAGTCTTCACAAGTTCTGCACCACTCGGCTCTCCTGGCCACAGGAGGGCAGGTGCACTAGAAGGCTTCTGCTAGTACTTCCCGTTTTCCCTTCTACCTCAGTGCAGGTTCCTGTGCGCTCTTGCCAAATACCTCAAATGCTAGCAAGGTTACGATTCACATTTTTATGATCAACATTCCATTTAAGCAACAGCAACACACAATGCTGTAATTCAGCAATTTCAAATCAAAGGTAAGGTCACAGAGCACTTAGTCTCAGGGCTGCAACTCCCAGGACTGACTAATACACACCTTGGCTGGGGTGGAGCCAGCACAGGAGGTGTGGGGAGTAGAACTTTAGGTATTTCACCCAGAGGTGTAGCATTTCTCCAGCGGCCAGTAAGCTCAGGAACCTTCCCAATATCTGCACTGTCATAGAGGAGTGATCTGGAAAAAAAATAAAGGCCCAGAAAACCCTCAGGTTCTCCAACATCAACAGAACCCTCTAGACACATGGCACACCTGCCTGAATTCTAACAGAATTCTGGAATTGAGTAGAACCCAAGAGTGGGGGCTGGAGGTTAAAGGGCACTTGGACATGCACAATGACTAGAAGCCCACTTGAGAGAACTTGTTGGTTTGCCCACTGTCTCCATGCAGGGGGCTCCCCCACACCGACTGCCATCTTCTTGGTCACACCTAGTTTTGTCCAACTCCACACCATCAAGTTCCAGGAGTGCTCCTCTCCTTTCCCTCACTCCCAGGAACCTCAGAGACTCTGGAGAGCAGGTGTTCCACCTCCTGGCCACCCATCCAGGTACAAGCCAGCTGGTCATCTGGGCACAGCCTTTCCACAAGTTGAGCAACATGATCTTTCAATCACAGTTTGCTAGTATATTACCTATCCCGCTTTCCATCCAAGGCATGCCCAGCTGTGTTTCTAAGTAATGGAGTAAAGGAGGAACTGCCTCTGTAAATGTACAGCCTATGGAGTCCACCTTCCTCTGGTGCCAGATGGGGTACAGGTGGGTCTCTGAAATACCCAACAATCCTAACTGTGTGACAGTTAGACACAGAAGCCAGGAATGCTGGTTACAACTCCAAGGCTCTACCAAGGCCAACCTGATCTAGAAAACTCAGCCCGGGCTCAGGTCCACACACTGCCTCCATCACAGAGGAGTCAAGCTGATTCAAGTGGCTTCCCTGGGACAAAGGTGTCCCAGAAAGGGGCTCTGGTAACAAGAAACTAGAAACTCTAAACACTACAGAACTCTGAAGTGGTGGAGAAGCCTGCGTGGGGCTCAGAATTCTGACATACACACACACACACCCTATTCCCTGGAATCCGAAAGCAATGATTCGAAGGCAGGGTGAGGGTGGTGGCGGCATATGGGAGGGGAGAAAAGCTAGGGCTTAACCTGAGACCTGCACACTCTTGAGAGCATAGAAACTTATTTCCATAGAGATAAAGGGGAACCATTTAAGTCACGAAACAGATCACTGAATAAGAGGAATGACTAGACACCAAGGGAGAGTTCTAGGACACTGACATATTACAGTTGCAATAAAAAAGGTCAATGGGAAAACTGGAAGATAAAGATAAGGAAATTTTCTATAACATTTATCTAAACAATAAAGAGATAAACGAGAAAGAAAAGATAAGGACATAAAAAAATCAATAAAATGAAAAGTGTAGTACTGGCAGAAAAGCAAATATACATGGATCTGGAGGGGATTATGCTTAGCGAAGCAAGTCAGAAGGCCAAAGAAAAATACCAGATGGTTCCTCCCTTAGGAGGAACATAAGGGAACCAAATG
>JAGFMF010011442.1:792250-827377 GCA_019455555.1 Galemys pyrenaicus
TGGTGCACTGGTGAGATGGTGATGGGGAATACATGGGGATTACAATTAATGGCAAGTATATGTAAATTTTAAAATATTTTAATAAAAAAAAAAAGAAAAGCAAATATACAGACCAATAGAACACAATAAAGAGTCCAGAAATAAATCTTCACATATATGCCAAATGATTTTCGATAAGAGTAGCAAGACCACACAATGAGAAGGAGAGGACTGTCTCTTTAATATAAATTATGCTGGGAAAATTGGATATCCACATGCAAAAGAATAAATCTTTTTTAAAAAAGATTTATTTATTTATTTATGCATATAAGAGCTAGAGTACAGGCCAGAGTTGTGGGAGGTGAGAGGATTCACCAGAGTCAGAGTGGGGAGCAGAACAGGCAGACTGACTGAAACACGCTTGCTGAGGGGAGCAGCAGACGAGGCAGGAGAGGTCTGCTCTGCCATGTGGGTCCCCTCCCTGGCTGGCGGCAGGGATCGAACTCGTGCTGCAGTGGCTGCGGTTTGCTTCATTGTGTGTTGCTTAACCCACTGCGCCACCAGGGAGGTCTTGAAGTTCTACTTTTTAAAAAAATTTATTTTTATTTTGTAGAAGAACTGGGGAGTGCACCAGAGACGTGGGGAGGGGGGGGCGGTGAGAGGATTCACTCACTAAGACAGAGTAGAAAACAGAGCAGGCAGATTAACTGAAATCCACTGCTGAGGGGAGCAGCAGGTGAGGCAGGAGAGGTCTGCTGCACCATATGTGGGTCAGGTCCCTGACTGGGGATCAAACTCAGGCCGCAGTGGTGATAGTGCTCAGACTTAACCCTAGGCCCCCAGGGAGGCCCTGAAGTTCTACCATTGTTGGGGAGAAAGGATGTCCTGAACGTACTCCACAAACACAGGTTTTATGGACTCTACCCCTATCCCAGACCAAAGAAATCCAAGACACCAAGGATTACAAATCCCATAGTGTCATCACCACCAAAGGGAAGACTGCTGGGAACTCAGGGTGGAGTTAAGCACCCAGGGTTGTTATATAACCATACACGGGCTTTGGGGTTCTTGTTTCTTTGCCAGCTTTCCGCCTGTTATTGGGGTCCCAGCTCAACGGAACTGATAGGACACATTCATCAATTTATCTCTCTCCTTTTTTCCTGAGTTATTCCTTTCTTCATTTCCCTTTTTTGTAAAAAAAAAAAGAAAAGAAAAGAAAAAAAGCTGTATTAACCTTTTTGTGTGTGCCTACAGTTGAATATTGTTATAAGTCCCTTTTAAGTGCACGAGTGAGGACATAATCAGTTCACCCCATTTCACGTTGGGGTTGTCCTGTAACACCTTTATCTTACACCATATATAAAAATTAACTGACAATGGAATGAAGATCTAAAATAAGACCAAAAACTATATACCTCATAGAAGAAAACATAAAGAGAGAAGCCTCATGTTGGTAATGATTTCATGGATATGACACCGAAAGCACAGGAAGCCAAAGCAAAAATAGAAAAATGGTACCATATCAAACTTAAGAACTATGTACATCAAAGAAAAGAACTGGGCCTACTCCCCAGTCCTTCTACAAATAAAAAGTGAAAAGGCAACTGAGAGGGAGAAAATAACTGCAAATCATATATTTTCTAAGAAGTTAACAACAGAACATAAAAAGGCCTTTAATTCAACAACAATAAACAAGTAACCCACTTTGAAAATGAGCAAAGGACTTGAATAGGCATTTCTCAAAATGAAGAAATAAAAATGGCCAACAGCACATGAAAAAGATGTTCAATATTTAATCATTAAAGAAACAAATCAAAACCACAATCACCTTGCACTCAAGAGCCACTCTAAAAAAGAAGCAAATTAAACAGAAAATGACAAGTGTTGGTGAAGATGTGGAGAAATTAGAAGCCTTCTGCATTCTTGGCAGGAATGTAAAATAGTGCAACCATTATGGAAAACATGGAGGGCTCTCAAGAAACTACAAATAGAAACACCCTAAGATCCAGTGATTCCATTTTTGGGTATATATACAAAAGACTTGAAAGCAGGGTCTCAAAGATAGTTGTACACCTGTGTTTACTGCAGCATCATTCACAATAGCCAGTGGGTGCAAGAGACCCAAATGTGCACTGAAGAATGAAGAGACTACGTATATGCACACCATGGAATGTCATTCAGTGTTAAAAAGGAAGGGAACTCTGTCACATGTTAAAACATGAATGGCATTTGAAGGAAGCTCAAAATAATAGGGACCAGTTTCTAATGGAGTGATGAAGCATGTGAAAAAAAGTGCATTAAAAGTAAATAACAAGAAAATAGTGAACTTTATAAAGCCAAACTTGGCACAAGAGCATAAATGCAACTTGCCCACAAGTGGGGTGACAAGAACCCTGTGGCATGTCCTCTTAGATAATAACTCTGGGCATTTGAAAGGGGAGTAGGCTCTGGGAATGAATAGTAGCAGAGATGTGCTTCAGTCCAGAAGAGGAACCTCAGAAACCACCTTGTGTGACCCGGACAGCCCTGTGCAGGCTTCTGTCAGTGCCTGTTGCTGTCATTTTTGCTGTGTGCTTGTTCTCCCTGCCTCCTTCCCTCCATCTCCTAATCCAACCCCCTGGGAGAACTGGCCCACACTCCCTAATTCACTCCCCACCTTAGTGAAGTCCTGGTTCAGAGGTTGGGGCTATCTGAGCAAATGTGCCTGACCCAAGTGAGTGCTGCGGTACCAGGCGACGTGACCCTGCCAGGTCCATACGAGGGTAAAGGGCATGGAGGTGACACCTGTGACCTTCCTGCCACCTCAGGCCACTGTCCTCTAAGTGACAGTGGCTATGATGGCTAAGCTATGGGATCTTTGTGTTTCCATTTAATTTCTTCCTCTGAGAGAAGCAGCTAAAAGCTGTGGGGCAATCTGCACCCAGTTTTTGCTCTGGCCTTGTTTTCTGAAGAAGTCTGGCTCTAAAAGCTGAGGCAGCCCCCCAGGGCAGTAGATATGCTGGTCTGGGTTTACGTATCTACTGAGGTCTGATTTCCCGATCACAGAGTCCTACCTCTTTTAAAAGAGCTACATATTTTTATTTTCCCCACAAAATGAATTTTTGTTTGAAGAAGAAAATTTGCTTTCTGGGTTCCTTCAGTTTGTACAAGCTTCTCTGAATCTGGTGTGGACAGTGAAGAGAATTCAGGCATTTCCACAGGACAGTCATGGGTCCTGGGTCTGTGATTTTTGTGGCCAGGTATGTGGAGAGACTTGCACGGTCGGGCGGATTCTATGAATCCATGCTGCAGCTCAGGTACCCCTTCACCCCTTTGTGCAGGTCTTCAGCATTTGATCAAATGACTAGAGCCTTGCCTTAGTGTCAGGCCCAGCTTTTGATGTTATCAAAACTGACACTGAAATGAACTGTATCGGGGGGTCTTTCCTTAAGGAAGTACGAAGCTATAATCTTAACCAGAAGCCTCCAAGCGTGATTTCTCCTTGGACCCCTGCCATCTACTACAGCTACAACCTCACAGGGCAAGGAGTGCAGAAAAGGATTCTGTCCCTGCTGCCAAGGTAAACAGAGAGAGGCCAGTAATTTTGTCCAAACAGCTGAAAGCATCAGAACCTTCCTGACCCAAGTAAACACAAAAATAAAAGAACCCAGAAGTCTGCAATGCTACCTTCACCACTAAGGTGACTAGACCCTCTTCTCCACTACTTGCTTCAAGGCAGAAGGACCCAACCTGGTTTGGCTCTGCAAGTCACAACTTCTGTCAAATTGGATCTAAAATTTCTCCTATGTTGGGCTGCTGGGGAGACAATGATAGAAAAATGCCAGGTAATGGATTCATAGAAACTGTTTGTTATCCTTAGTGTTCATTATAAAACCACCATTAATAACCAGAATTACTGTTCCTGCACACAGGTCTCAGGCTATAGTCTTCACTACACTCAAATCTTATTTCTAGAAATGCTTCACTGAAAAGCTGCCACCCACCCCGCCCCCTGCCTGTGGACAAGCTATCAGCCTAAACAGAACATGAAGTGAGAAAGACAGGCTGCCTAAAGCTGCCCCCAACCTAACGGGGAATCTTGTGTTGAGACTCCCCAGGCCTGCACATTGCCTGCCTCTGCTTCTTGCTCCTAGGTACCCCTCAACCCCACCCCAGAGCCTACTCACATGCTGAAGTGCAGGCCTCACAGCAAAGTGGTTGTTATAAATAATAAACACTACCCAGACCTGGGCAGTTGAAGGGCCTCTTAGGTTTCCTCTTCATTCAAACTGAATTATTTAAGTCTCAGGAATCTGCATATGCATAAAATATCCGTACATCAAAACTAACTGAACAGTTGTCTGGCATTGAGTAGGTCACTGCAGAACTGAGGGCTATATTCCAGATAAAGAAAAGTATTGGTCTCTTGTAGTTTTTTTTTATTATTTTTAATTAAAATGAGTAGAATCTTGATAAAACTAATGCTATAAAACTTAAAATATGGGCATAAACCTTGCTACCAAGTGAAGCAAAACTCTGTTTTCACCCTTGGGAGAAAAACTTACTTGGAAACAAATACTGGCCCAGAGACAGATGCTGCAGGCAGCTCTCCATAGGACAGTGCAGCCCTCTGGAGGCCTACTGAGAAGGTGTTGGTTTGCACTTAATTGATGCACGGTGATGCAGTAATTTAATCTGTGCACTAGCCCGCTGGGTACTGAGGATAGGTAAGACAACATTGGTCTCTCAGATGCAGTTAGCTGTGCCAATCTTTGCATACTCTCAAATGGAAAAGAATCCCAAACAAGGCCTGAGGTGAAACCTCACCCAGAAGAATAGGACCTAGGGCAGCCATAACAAGTTAGTTTTCTTTATCTGGAAAGATGTTTACAACATTGATAAAATATTGAAGTGAATCCTTGGGTTCCAACAAAGTAGACCTTGGTGCCATTTTAAATAGCACTAGAAGTAGTCATCAACCTTCACATGTTAGCAGCTTTGAGCTTTTAAGACTAATTTCTGTATTAACTATTTTCAAATGTTATTTATTCACTGCCTACATAGGTCTCTAAGTATCTCAATAACAATGCTTCAAAACCTATCTTTTTTTTTTAACATCAAAGGGCTCTCTAGTCCCAACAATAGAAATATAAGCTGATACTTCATTTGATTGGCAATTATTATAAAATTTGCTTTTCCTATAAGCAGATATTCTGACTAAAAACTGTAAGGATGTCAAATTCTAAAAACTTTTCCACAAAGCATACTTTTCCGTGGTACCTAAAGAAGACCTTATGGCACCTAGTGGTGGTAAACTTGTCAGTCTCCAGTTTTAACATGCTCCTTTTCTAGTTCTGTGATTTTGGACAAGGAAAGCATTTCAACACTGAGCATCAGAACTTCACTAGGATATTGTGAGGATTACAGGAGGAACTGTTAAGCATGTGACCGTGTTATTGTTAAGCATGTTCAAGTGATAAGTACAGAGAGCAGTGTCTGGCACATGATAAGTACTGACTAAACACTGGCATCTCCACAGTGATACTGGCAGACATGCCCACCTGCACACTCACCTGTAATCACCTACAAACTAGGTAAGGTAGTCACAGTTTTCAAACAACTGCATTCAAATAATCTTGTAAATTCCTATTTTCCTTAATAGTGGGTAGTCATAAAGTCATGACATTTTTTCCTATGTTTTTCAAACAAAAATGTGTGATGACTTTTCCAACAACCCAGTACATTTTCAAATAATGAATATTCAACATTGCTTTGTTATAATTTTGATGACAAAAAAAGAAAACAATCCTCGTCAACACTGAGCAAAACAGTTATTCCAGCACCTGCTTTAGTTATATGTTGTTTTGCTAAAAGTTGTAATTTATAAGTCTCCATAGGCAACATTAAGTGAAGACTTAGTATATATAAAACTTTTTAAATGAAAGTTATATGTATTTACAGTGTATAACATAATGATTTGACATACATAAACAGAGTAAAATGTAATTATAGTCAAACTAATTAACTTACCTCCTCCTTAATGGTTACTTATTTTTGTGACACAAGCACCTGGAATCTACACTCAGCAAGTTTCCACTATTCAAAAATGCTTTATTAATTATAGTCACCATCCTCTATATTATAGTTCTAGACCTATTCATCTCATATAACAACAGTACTGTACCAATATCCTCTCATACGCTAAAGATTTTTTATAGCCATGCATAATTATATTTATGCTAGAACTACATATACAAACCAAAATTTATATTTCTATCTATGTAGTATGAAATATCCAAGTAGTCAGCTATATAAACGTATATATACACAAAGCTATCTATTTATGTCTCTACAAGCACAAAATGGGTACACATGTTCTCTCTACATATAGATTTACATATACACATGAATCATTACATTTATACAAATATAGAAAGCCTAATTCAGCATTAATGTCAACTCTAACTTAAATTTTATCATAAAAATAGTTTATTTTATGGATTAGAAATAGCAAAAAACAATGCAAAAGAAATGACAAAAATGGAAAACCACATTTTTAAAATTCCCTTTGTAGGAGTTGCTAGGGTGAATTCAGATCATTTTGACAGAAACAAAACAAAAAAAAACAAAAAATAAAAGAAGTAGCAATGTCATGTAAAATTACACAGAAAGAAGCTCTGGAAATCAGTCTTCCTACCAAAGTAACCACTGGCCAGAAAGAGTGATTGGAATCAACCATTTCAAAACTCCAAAACCTGATCAGATACTTAGAGTAATGTGACTAATTAAAGTAGAGACTCCAGATCTTTGTAACAGAGTGGTATGCAGTGGCAGCTACCACCTCCATTTCCTAAACCATTCTAGAGCTATGACAGCAGCCCCAGTCCCTGGGGTGTCTGGTTGGTGCCAAAGTGGAAAGCAGGTGCCCTGTCTCCTCTGGTCTGGCTTGTGTGTTTTGGTAGGTCTGATGATCCCCAATGGGGATGGAGCAGGTGCTGGCCTCAGTGCCTCCCTTCTCAAATTGCAGAAGCGCCTTGAAGAGGCAGCTATGGAGATTTCAAGAGACAGAAAGGTGTTTTGTTTTGTTTTGTGGTCACTGACTGACTGTAGAAACATGGAACAGAAACTGTACTCACCACACACAACAAAGAATACACACAATGAACAAAAAAACTTGGAAAAAAATCACAAATACACCCACAGTCTTTTACTAGTAAGAGTTTACAATACATAAATTGGAAAATTAGAATTCCAGAGTTATCACAGTGTAAAACTGAGAATGTCTATATCTCAATAAAAACTCACAAAGCACACAAAGAAACATGATGCTGTATAAGACTTATTTACAAAGACTAAAATTTGGACAGAAATCACCTTTGAGAAAACCTAGATAATGGAATTACCAGTCAAAGATATTAAATCAACTGTAAAAATACCCATGAGCTAAAGAGAATCACAACAAAGACTAAAGGAAATCAAGAAACACACACACACACACAAAATGAGAATACCAACAATAAGCTAGAAATTACAAAAAGAATATAATTCTAGACTTAAAAGGCATAATAATGAAAACAAAAAATTCATTATAAAGGTTCAATGGTATATTTGAGCTGGTAGAAAGGTCACCGAACTTGAAATATGACAGCTGTCAAGTCTGAGAAGCAGAATAAAAAAGAATAAAGAAAAATGAACAATTTTGTGGAACATCATGTGTCAATCATATACATCATAAAATTACAAGAAGGAAAAGAGAAAAGGGCAGAAAAACATTTGAGGAAATAATGACTCCAAACTTCCTAAATTTGTTTAAAGATATGCATATACAGATCCAGAAGATAACGAAATCCAAGCACTATCCAAAACACTTGAAAGAAAAGGCTGAGGAATGAAATGTTTATAGAGGTTTTGAGGAACTCTGATTTACTCCTTGGATCTTGGAAGGTAACGCTTGTGCAGAGGGTTGTTCAGATGCTCAGGAAAGACCAGAGAGGCCCAATGCTGTCACTTCTGAGTGACCATGAACATGTGCACAAGCAGGGAGTGAAGGCTAAGGCAGAGTGTAAGATACCTGGATCAGAGCTACAGGCATGCTCCAACAGGAACACAGAGCACCGCAGCAAGGATGGGAAAGAGGCCAGTTCCAGAGATTCAGAAATTTGAAATCTCTGTTCAATCATTAGTTCAACACTAAGCTAACAAGTAGTTACAATGTAAGATTTTACAAAATAAGTTCAGAAAAGACACTAAAACAAAAGTTACTACAATATCACCCAAAAGCCCTGGATACAGGAAGAATTTAATTTGTAAGACTTCCACATTCTATTATTTGAAATGTCTAGTTTGCAACAAAATTTGTAAGACACATAAAGAAGTAATTAACAAAGATAAAAGCAGTCGACAGAAACTGTCCCTGAGAAAGTACAGATACTGGAACTACTACACAAATATTTTCCATCAGAGCTAATGTTCAGAGCTAAAGGAAACTACATCTAAAGAACCATTGGAAAGTATAAGAGCACTGTCTTACCAAATAGAAAACACTGATACAGAGACAAAGATCTTAAAGGAACTAAATAGAAACTTAGATTTAAAAGTATAGTAACTGACATTTTAAAAATTGCCAAAGGGTTTAACTGAAGATTTGAAAGGGCAGGATAAAACAACAACAACAGAACAGCAAACCTGAAGACATATCAGTTGAGCATTTCCATTATGAGAAAAAGAATGAACACAAAAGAACAGAGCCTAAAAGACCCATGGAGTACCATCAACCAAGCCAACACAGAAATAATGGAAGTTCCAGGATAGGACAGGGGAACGTTTGAAGAAATAATGGCCCCAAACCTCTCAAATTTAATGAAAAGCTTTTATCTATATATACAAGAAGCCCAATAAACTCTATTAATAATTAACTCAGAGATGTACAACTAAGCACATCACAATCAGGCTGTTAAAAGACAAAGAATCTTCAAAGGAACATCATCAAAGAGACTCATCACATACAATGGATGCTCAATAAAAGCAACAGCTGTTTTCTCATAATAAACCATAAGAGCAAAAGACAATGAAATGTTATATTTAATAGTGAAACAAAAGGTCTATCAATCAAGAATTCCATTAACTAGTAAAAACATCCTTAAAAATAAAGGAGACACTATTCTGTGATTTCTCAGTGAGTTTCAGCTGCTGCAAGATGAACATCTCCTTCCCAGCCACTGGCTGCCAGAAACTCATTGAAGTGGACGATGAAGACAAATTTTGTCCTCTTACGAGAACCTTATGACCGCAGAAGTTGCTGATGCACTACATAAAGAATGGAAGGGTTATGCGATCTAAATCAGCGGTAAGAATAAGAAACACAGCTTCCTCACGAAAGCAGAGTGTCTTGGACGCAAGACCATATCTGTCTGCTACTGTTATAATAGGGGAACTAGTTAAAGAAAGTGCAAATCTGTTTGGGGTTGCACTGTGGATGCCAATCTGAGTGTTCTCAACTAGATTGTTGTGGAAAAAAAAAAAAGTAATTGATATTACTGGGTTGTTGCCTGGGGCCCAAAAGAGCTAGCAGAACTCAGAAAGTTTTCAATCTCTCTAAAGATGGTGATGTGCAGCAGTATGTTGTGAGAGGGTATGAAACATAGGACCAAAGCATCTAAGATTCAGTGTCTTGTTGCTCAAAGTGTTCTGCAACACAAACATTGGTGTATTGATAAGAAACAGTTTGCTAAGGAAAACAAGGAAGAGATTGAGTATGCTAAACTTTTGGCCAAAAGAATAAAGCAGGTTGAAGGAAAATACCAGGAACAGATTATCAAGCGCCAGAGCCTGTCTTCTTTAAGAACTTCCACCTCTAAGTCTGGCTACAATCAAAAATGAGATTTTCTAATACAAACAAATAAATACAACCAAACAAAAGTAAAATAAATAAGATAAAGTAAAGGAGATATAACCCTAAAGGCAGAATTCATGAAAGAAATAATACACTGGGGGAACCTCCCTGGTGCTGCAAGAGGTTAAGTCTCAGCACTATGAAGCTATCTGCAGCCACTGCAGCATGAGTTCAATCCCCAAGGAGCCGACCCACATGGTGCAGCAGATCTCTCCTGTCTCACCCACTGCTCACCTCAGCAGTGTGTTTCAGTGGATCCACTTATTCTACTTTCCACTCTGTCTCTGTGAATCCTCTCCCCTCTCCTCCCCCACCCTATACCTCTGGCTCTTGTATGCATAAATAAATAAATCTTTAAAAAAAGAAATAATACATTTGACTTCATATAAATTAAGGACTTCTGTTCTGAAAAACATCTTTTAACAGAAAGAAAAGACAAGTCACAGACTGGGAGAAAACATCTGCAAAAGACATGTCTGATATAAAGGACTGCCATCCAAAATAACAAAGAGCTCTTAAAAATCAACAAGAAAAAAAATGAACACAATAATGAGAAAAAAAGATTTGAACAGACATCTCACAAAAGAATATGTCAAATGGTGACTCAGCATATGAAAAGTTGCTCAACATTATATGCCACTAGAGAATTACAAATAAAATATCATCACAAGTCTAGTAGAATGGCCAACATCTAGAACCAAATGCTAACAAAATAAATGCTGATAGGAATACTGGACTCTCATTCATTGCTGATGGAGATGAAAATGGACCAGCTACTTTGGAAAACAGTTTGGTAATTTATTTCAAAAGCAAACATACGCTAACAAAATGACTCATCCATCATGCTTCTTGGTATTAACTCAAATGAGCTAAAACATGACCACACAAAACCCTGCAGGTAAATATTTATAATTGCCAAAACTTGGAAGCAACCAAGATATCCCTCAGTGGTTAATGGATAAACGTGACACACTGCATGATTGTGTTTTCAAATGCTAAAATCCTAACCCCAATGTGATGGTATTAGGAAATGGGACTGCTGGGCCATAATTAGGTCATGAAGGTAGACCCCTCACAAATGAGATCAGTGTCCTTATATGAGAGACTCTCACAAAGCAATCTCTCCCCTTCATCCATGTGAGCACACAGCAAGATGGCCTTGGAAGCAGGTATCACCAGACACTGAATCTACTGGTGCTTTGAATTGGCATGTTTCAGCAACCAAGACTGTGACAGTAAATGTTGTTGGTTAACAAAAGACTATGGTTCACAGGTTTCTTGGTGGTGGAAATTTTATGGGGATTACACCTGGGAGGAGAAGTTGATATAGGGCAGCAAAGGGGCACTAAAATTGGCCAAGGACACTACCCAAATAGTTCACTGGTCACTGTCTGAGTTCTTCATCTACATGTACAATCGTAAGATTACTCAGGTTCAGAGAACAATAATAAAGGGATTTACTTAAGAACCACGGGGAAAATGGAGTTATCGAGGTCAAAAATGGCCATTTACTTCACCCAAAGCTGTGTCAAGTGTTTTAAAGTCCTAAACACAAAGGCTTACAAAATGGCATACTCCCACCACCAAGGACACAGAGCACTTGGGAGCCAGACTACAGGCCCGGTTCCAACTCTGAAGACAGCAGAAGACTCAAGAGGAGATGCTGCCAGAGCTGCCCCAGTGCAGCACCAGACAAGCAACACTCAAAACAGCAGCTGCAGTGGCTGAACAGGACATGGTTTCCCCCCAACAGAACAACCTGATAAATGGCCCCACTTGTGCAGCTCAGTGAGGCGCCCAGCTCTAGGTCGTTGCCTTCCCTGCCAGGCTGTAACAGCAGCAAAACCGGGGACAGTTTCAGTCATTCGGCTACTTGTAAAGCCTCCAAACTTTTTCTTCTCAGTGTCTGGAAGCCTGAGGCTGCTGGAAGCCTCTCCATGTTCTTCAGAGGCCCACAACTGCCTTCTGGAAGGTCGGAATGGTGGGGACAGAAATCCCTGACCCCAGAAACATTAAAGATCTGAAAATGCTTACATCCTCAAGGCTGAATGTTCAGGGCTGCTTCTACAGTCCCTTATTTTCCTTATCAGTCTCCACCCCCACAGATACTTTGTTCATATTTTCCCTGGGGCTTTCTATCCTCACCAGGACCCCCCACCCAGGGGGTGCCACCTATAACAGTTTTTGGTTTCAGCCACAGGTTACAAAATCAAACATTGTACAGAAATTAACAAGGACATTTAAAAATATATTAATAGTAAAAAGGTTGTTGTTTAAGCTACCCAGTCTATATATTTTATTATAGCCACTCTCTGGGCTGCAGTCATCAATCCCCTCAGCTGCTATCTGTAAGATCCCAGCTCCAAGTTGACCCCATCCTCTCCCCTTGAATGCACATGCTGCCCCAGTTTATGAATATGTGATCAATTCCTCTGCAACAAAACTCTGCGGATGGAGGCTTAGACTGCTGCTTATCTTTTATTTCTATAAACAATACTGCAACAATGCACTTCTGCTAGTGATAAATTTGTAGGAGTAGAATCTAAGTCATAAGTCTGTCTTTTTTCAATTTTGACAGATCCTGCTAACTTGCCTTCCACAAACATTACACCGATTGACCATTCCAAGAGCAATGTATGAGACTACCTTTTTCTCCATTCCTGGGCAATGTAACATAGTATCAAACTTGCTTCTTTTTCCACTATTAAAGGGCAAACTGTATCTTCCTATAGGTTTCACCCACAAATAGCTTTTTGAAGGAATACATAATTACTCAGTAATTACTTTATATAAATTCTAGAGACTCTGGTGGAACACAAGACATCAGAGAAGAAATGCTCTCTGCCTGCAAGTCTGAAATCAGGTACAGCTGATGGAGTGAATGTGTGACCTCACTTAAAAATACAAACCGAATACCCAGGCAGGAGCAGTGTGTTCTGATGGGGGTAAAAGCATGATCCAACATAATTTTTTTACATGTGGTCTTCCAATTATCCCAGAACAACTTATTAAAGAGGTTCTCCTCTCCCTATTTTATACTTATTGCTGTTTTATCAAAAATTGAGTATAGATGTGTATATATATGGATTTAAATTTCTGTTCCACTGATCCTGTGTCTATTATGGCAATACCACATTACTTTTACTATTGCTGCCTTATAGAATAAAGTCAGGTAATGTATACCTCTTTCTTCCCTTTTCTTCCAGGATTGCTTTAACTATCCCAAGGCCTTCTATGGTTCCATATAAATTTCAACATTTCTTGTTCAATTTTGTTCAAGAATATTGTTGGATATTTTGATGGACTGTATTAGATTTATGTATTGTATTGATTCTCTACACCCATCACCATCATTTCATGTCACTAATTTCTTTAATAATAACATCTGGTAGTTCTCATTGGTTAAGTCCTTCAACTCCTTGGTTAATTCTAAGGTGTTTGATCCCCCCCCCCAATTCTTCTTTATTTATATATATTTGACATCAATTGTAGTCCCTATGGATTTCCCACCACCATTTCACCAGTGCACCATCACCTCAGTCCCTTGTGCTCTTTCTGTCCTCAACTCGCTCCCTACCAAGTGTTCCCAATTTGTCCTTGTCTTTTTGTTTTTGTTGTGTTTTTCTTCCTATTATTATTATTGTTATACTTGGGAATAAATCTGACAAAAGAGGTAAAGGACCTTCACAAAGAAAATTATAAAACATTGTTAAAAGAAATGTAAAAGATACAAAGAAATGGAAAGACATCCCTTGCTCGTGGATTGGAAGAATTAACATCATCAAAATGAACATCCTACCTAAAGCAATCTACAGATTCAATGCTATTCCAATAAAAATTTCAATAACATTCTTCAAAGAAATAGAACAAATATGTATGAGATTCAGATGAAGACACAAAAAACCTTGAATAGCCAAAGCTTTCCTGACTAAAAAAAAAAGGGGGACTGGAGGGATCACACTTCCAGACTTCAAACTTTACTACAAAGCCACAATCATAAAAACGGCATGGTACTGGAACAAAAACAGACACATAGACCCATGGAATAGAACAGAAAGCCCAGAAACAAACCCACAAACTTATGAACAACTAATCTTTGACAAAGGAGCAAAGAATATGCAATGATTCATAAAGACAGCTTGTTCAGTAAGTGGTGCTGGGCAAACTGGACTGCTACATGCAAAAGAATGAGACTAGAATACTGCCTTTCACCATGCACAAAAATCAACTCAAAATGGATGAAGGACTTAGACATAAGACCTGTAACCATAAAATATATTGAAGAAAAAGTAGGCAAAACCGGGGCCTGCCCTGGTGGCGCAGTGGATTAAGCAATGCACTATGAAGCAAACCGCAGCCACTGCAGCACAAGTTCGATCCCTGCCACCGGCTGGGGAGGAGACCCACATGGCGCAGCAGACCTCTCCTGCCTCGCCCGCTGCTTCCCTCAGCAGTGTGTTTCTGTCAATCTGCCTGTTCTGCCCCCTGCTCTGTCTGGTGGATTCTCTCACCAACCCCACATCTCTGGCCTATACCCCAGTGCTTGTATGCATAAATAAGTAAATCTTTAAAAAAAAAAAAAAGTAGGCAAAACCCTACATGACATACACATCAATGACTTCTTTAGAGACACAACACCTAAAGCAAAGATAGTGAAGGAGAGGATAAACAGGTGGGACTACATCAAACTTAAAAGCTTCTGTACAGCAAAAGACACACTAACCAAAACAAAGTGACAACCCATCAACTGGGAGGTAATCTTTACACACAACATTACTGACAAGGTATTTGTTCTTTAGAAATTACTGTGACCAGAATCATTTCCTTAATTTCTTTTTCTTCTTGATCACTGTGTACATATAATGCTACAAATTTTTATATGTTGATTTTGTTTCTTGTGAGTTTTTTGTTTTACTCTATTGTTTCCAGCTTTTAGGTAGTGTTTTCTATATATAATACCATGTCATCTGCAAGTTGTGATAGTTTCACTTATTTTCTGATTTAGATTCCCTATATTTCCTCTTGTCTGAATGATGTAGCTAATACCTCTGCTACTAAATTAAACAGAAGTGGTGACAGTGGGCATCCTTGCCTTATTCATTATCTTATAGTGAAAGTTTCCAGCTTTTTACTATTAAGAATTATATTGACTGTAGACTTGTCATATATGTTCTGTATTATGTTGAGTAGTTTCCTTCTATTCCCATCTTGTTTATAGTTCTTATCAATGGATGCTGAAACTTAACCAAATGATTTCTCTCTACCTTAGTGATATTATCAGATGATTCTGATATGAACTTTCATTGGTGTAATGTATTTCATGGATTGATTACATAATTAAACACACATTTACTCATCCTTGCATCCTTGGTATAAATTCCAAATGGTACTGATGTATAATCCCTGTGATAAACTACTGAATTCAATTTGCTAGTATTTTGTTTAGGATTTTGGCACCAATGTTTATCAGGGATTATTGATTGATAGTTTTAGTGTACTGTCTTTATTTGGTTTTGGTATTAAGGGAATGTTGGCATCATAAAATAGGAAGCATTTTTCTCTACTTGGATTTATAGAAATAATTTGAGTAGAATGGGTACAAGTTTTTCTTCAAAGGTTTGATGAAATTTGTAAAGCCATCTGATCCTGGACTTTTGTTTTAGAGGAAATTAATTTTAAAGCTGTTTCAAATTCCATGCTTGTGAATGGTTTGCTCAACTCTTTTGTTTCTTCCTGGTTCAGTCCTGGTAAACCATATTGTTTTAGAATACATCTTTTTCTTCACATTATTAAGTTCATTTACGTGTAATTGTTGATGGTCATCTCCTGATCCTTTGTATTTCCATGCAATTTGTGTAACATTTTTATTTCTACTTCTGTTTATTAACATTTTTCCTTCTTTACTAGCCAAGCTAGAGGTTTATTGATTTTATCTTCATAAAGAATCAACTACTAGTTTCATTGATCTTTTGTATAGTCCTTTTGATCTCTATTACATTTATTTCTGTTAACTTTTATTATTTCCTCCCTCCTACTAACTATATGTGTTTTATTTGATCCCCTTCTTCTAGATGTTGCAGGTATAATATTAGGTTATTTGGTATTTTTCTTACTTCTTAATGTGGATCAGTATTGCAGTTGTCTTTCCCCTTCAGACTATTTTCACTTGTAGCTTCATTTTACCATTTTTCTGTTTAATTTCTTCTTTTATCTGGTAGCTATTGGCAGCACACAGGTTAGCCTCATGTAACTTGTTTTTTTTTTTTTTCTTTTTTCAGTTGATTCAAAATGCCAGTTTTATGGCATTGTGGTCAGAAAGAGTACTTGGTATATCTTTGTTTATTAGACTATAATCTTTATAGTCTAACTGATATTTGACTTGTGTCCCAACGTATGTTCTAGTCTTAAAGTTCTATATGCACTTGAAGAAAATGTGTATGCAATGATTAGCAGAGGGAATGTTTTATAGATATCTGTTAAGCCGATTTGGTCTAGCTCCTCATTTAAGGCTGTTCTTTACTTATTTATTTTGTTTTGTTGATCTAGTCATAGTTTTAAGAAGAGTATTAGAAGCCCTTAGTATTATTGTGTTGTTCTCAATATCTTTAGTTCTGTTATTATATGTCTTATGTAACTTTTGTATCATTTGGTACATATATATTTATGACTCATTTCTTTTTGTTTTATTGGGTTTTTAATCATAATGTAATGCCCTCTCTTATTACCTTTTTCATCTGGAAGTTCATTTTATTTGACATAAATATGTTTCTGACATTTTATAATTGCCATTTGCTTGTAAGATTGAATTCCATCCTTTAAGTCTCTGCTTGTCTTTGTTGGTAAAATAGGTTTCCTGTAAACTACTGAAGTTTGGTCTCTGTTCTAAAAACCATTTGTCATTCTATAATTTTTACTTAGTTAATTCAGGCCATTTTCATTTTTGATATCTTCCTTTTATGTTTTGCTTAGGATCCATTTCCACTGTCTTACGTGCTACAGCTATTGACTTTTCCTTGGAAAGTTCTACTGAGGTTAGTATCGAATGGTCTGGTCCCAAACTCATTTGGAAGCATCATTGTTACTCCTTCTCCTTCATATTATACAACTTAGGTGACTATAACCCCTACATTTGTTGTTTAGAATATCAGAGCCTAAAGCTATAAGTAATAATCTCCTCTGTGAGGAGACATAGGTGATTTCACTTGGTTCTCCCCTCCAGTTTGGGTACCAGCTGGTCCCTATTGAGAACCTCAGACTCAGGACAGTTAACCTCACTCTGTACCACTGCTGCTATAGTTCTCCAGATGTGCCCCTCTCTCCTAGACACCAATTCTGTGCCCCTCCTATTCCAGCAAAATGCTGGGCCTCCACAGTTCCCAATGTGGTATTTATACCTGGGCCAACAGCTACATCGGGACTCCATATGTTAACCACCCTCCCTTCCATGAGTTGTACTATTCTGGTATCACTACAAACACAGTTCAATTAAAGTTTTTCTTAACCTATTCCACCAGCCTGTCACTCCTACCAAATGCTGTAGTCATCTGTTTATCTTTGTGGGGTATTCAACTTTATTCTGCTGCAACTTAGTTGTGGCTATATGAAGGAGACAAGTCTGGCATCTTCAGTGTGCTGCCAGCTTGCCAACACTCCATTATGAGTATTTTATATAAAACGATGTGTGAGCTCCAGGAGCTGAGGCTCCTCCGCAAGCTCCAGTGTTTTGTTGATAGAACCAAGAATGTGCAAGCCACATGGAGTTCATGCTGGATAAACACAATCATACATCACTCAGCCTTCTCAAAGTTTGCAAAGTCTGACATGGTCCAAAAGAGGGGAGAGACATCAAGACATTTAAGGAAACATCTAAAAACAAATCATATTTTAGCAGCAATCTTCATGGATAAAAAGGGGAATAAAAATGATTCGGCTACCCTGATTAAATTCAACATAATGCAGTGGGCTTATCCTTAATAATCTTCTAAAAACCCAAAAGCTCTTGAGAAAGCTGTAATAGTTGAGCATATTAAAATAGCCTGCATGTAAGGAATATTAATATTTTGGAACAATATCTTCCACATTAAAATTTGGAATTTTCTAAAGATTCTAAAGCTAAACAGACCATATAATTTTGTAAAGTGGTTAAGATACTGTGAAGGACTGAATATTTGTGTTCTTCCAAAATTCCTATGTTAAGTCGTAGCCCTGGTATGACAATAATTTGAAGATGGGACCTCTAAAGAAATAATTAAGGTGAAATCCAATAGGATTAATAACCGTAACCAGAGTACACACTCTGTCTCCACTTGCACACAAACAAGAAGTCACATGAGCACATGAAACTAGGCGCTGTCTACCACCCAGTGGGAGAGCCTTTACCTTAAACCAGCTATGCTGGCACCTGGATCTCGGATATCAGGTCTTCTGAAAGATGAGAAAGCAAATTTCTGCTGTTTAAGTCATCCAGCATGTGGCACTTTATTACAGTAGCCCAAGCTGGCTAATACAGATTTAATAATTTCTCAGAATGTATATTTCCTCTTTTATGTAGGGAATAAAGTTAAAGATTTGGCTGCAAAAGACTTATGCCACAAACATTTACAAATCTCCTGGAGTAGCCACGTTTCAGATGCCGGCTTCTTGAAACAAAAGTTTTGGTAGCTCAGATTTTGCTGCCATGTTCCCAAGGCAGAAATAGATATAGAAGAGAGGAGCAGGGAAAATGCAAGTTGACTTAACACCGGATGTGGCCTGGAGACAATGCTGCCAAGAGTGGGAAAATCCAGCTTCCCCAAAGAAGGGGAACTTGGGCTGGTGTGACACCTGTCCCTCTGGTCTCATTCTGAGACATCGAGTTTTCTCAGCTGAGAAAGACTGACTTGAGCTTGAGAATATAGCTAATCAAGATGAAATCTGAAGTGTGTGTAAAGTGGTATATATTTCACTTAATTCAGTGGAACCATTAGTTTTAGAAATCCATGAAGATATAAAGGTCTATTTGAACACTATTAGATGAACAGAAACTGCTAATCGTAACCAGTATCTCCAAAAATAAGACAAAGCTATATTCATCAGAATTTCAGGTATTTTTCCCTGTAAAGCTTGTTTTTCAAAGGTGTGCTTTTTATACCTGTGAGTCTTTAAGGGATTGAGTTCCAGAATGGATGAAGCATAACATTGTTGGTCCAGTTTCTTCCTGTGGAATCTGCAAAGTACACACGGGAGCAGGCTGGGAGTGACAATCTAGTGTGGAGGGGGTGGGGACAGTGCCACACATTCCTCAGTGCTGTCTGTGACAGAACTCAAGGTACTGCCACTCCCTGTGTACAGTAAATCCCCATGAACAAATATATGTTAGCTCTTTCTATATTCTTAAACTAAAAAGTGATGTTAAGACTTTAATACGGTACTTTAAACAGTTAACAATAGTTGCATTTGTCCCTAGTCTTCACATCCTCTTAACTGAAAGTTTTTACAACTCTTAGATTGTATTTTGACACGTCCTTTATGCCAACTATCTTGTGAAGTGAGAGGGAGGTAGGGAAACCTGAGTATAAATCTTTGATTTAAAAAACAACACACCCTTTCTGAGGAGTCTTGATGGTGGCAGCACAGCCTCCGCTTCTCCAGTTCCCACCCAGGGCACAGTTCTTCTGGCACCACTGCCCACCACCCAGACCAGTTGCACAGTGGACATCTGCAATGCTGCTCTCCACAGGCCTGGTCACTGGCAGACTGCTGCTGGCTACCCAGGGCTTTCTAATTCCCTCTGCTCCTTCACCTAGCGTCTTGCTAACTCTGCCACCCAGGCTGGGATTTGGCAGCTGTCACTTTCTGTTTCTTAAGATTCTTGAGATGGCCCACCTGATCTGATCACTAAGCCACTGTGTGGCATCTGTCAAAGCACCTTTAGTTTTTAGCACAGGCTTACGGAGGTATCAGAGGACGCCAAACCTCACTATCTGAGGCAGCTTCAAGCTTGAAATTCTATTCCCAGCACAATTCCTCTGGGTTCTGTTCATAACTTCTTTTTACCTCTCTCATCAGTTTTGGGTTCCCTAAGAGTCTGGAGAGCAAGGACCCAGGGAAGCCAGACAGCCTGGTCCCAGAGGCACCTCAGGATAATGTGAGCCTAGGAAGAAATGTCTGGTACTAAGCTTGGGGTCACATTTCCAACACCCAGAACCATTCAGAATAGGGTTCTCTCTCTCTCTCTCTCTCTCTCTCCCCTTCCCCCTCCCTACCCCCTCACCTCTCTCCCTCTCCCCCTCCTCTCTCTCTCTCTCTCTCTCTCTCTCTCTCTCTCTCTCTCTCCCCTCTCCTCATTTGTGTCTAGTTTATAGATCAATATCTGATGAGTCTTACTTTCTCCCTGCTCTGTGTTGGAAAAAAGTGATCAATTTTTTTCTTTAATATCCGCCAAAAAATGGCAGAACTCATAATGCATCATTAGAAGCAAACTAATTACATAACCAGAGGTCCTGGAACATAATGTCCAGGGGCTAAACAAGTGCCCCCTATTAGCTGGGAGCTCCAGAACGAACATTCCTATTCAACTTGGTTTTGTCATTCTATCCAGCCAGTTTCACAATGTCCTCAACAGACTGAATTTTAAAAAAAAATGTCTCCACATGGGAAGTCAAGTCAAACCTGCAGGTAAAGGGCTCTGTCGGTAAGGACTTCTTGCCTCTTCAGTCAAGAACCTTCCCACGTCAGGGTGGGCCCTGATGGCAAGGGGGGAAATGAGTTGATGTGTTATGTGATGAATAATAACATTAGATAACGTAAAAAACTGATCGTAGGAGGGCGACTTGGTGACGAGTAACAGAAGTCAGGGTGGCAGACTCTGTGTTGGGAAGGAGATGGCCATGACTCGCGGACGTGCCTTTGAGTGTCAAACAAGGCTCTACCTAAACATGTGCTACTGCACGGCTGTCTGAAAGTACACTTCTAGAGGGGAGACTTCTAGCGCCAAGGACAGAAGCCTAGTGGACCGCAAATCAATCTGAAGCCGACAGGATGGTGAAAAAGAACATATAAAAGTATCTCTCACACACACACGTATGTAGAGAGAAAGGTATTTTGTCTCTCTTTTCCGAACATTTTGGCTCATATCATACTTGCTTAAAGAATAAAGGAACCTGTTCCAACAGATGTGCAGAAAAGAATGGGAGCTATTTCCCTTAAGCCTTTTCTTATTTTCTCCTTTGCCACTCAAGTTAAACATCTACTAAAAGAAATATAATACATAATCCTCTGGGTGTGTAAGGCCGGCTACACCATTATCCTCTGTATCAAACACTGAGGTCGATTCCAGGATTTTTGCTCCAGCCAAGCTGGCACAGTAGACACATCCTCCCACTATGGGTCAGAACCATGGAGAGCCCTTGAGGACAGTGAGTTTGGCAAAGGCCTTCAGATTAGAACAAACTCAGCAAGGTCTAGAAATGCCCCCTGGAGAGCTGGAGGCTCTAATTAAGGGGAAGAAGCCTGCCTGGACAGATCCATGTTCAGACTACAGCCAGGAGTGAGAAACCAGAGAGGGAAGCAGGTTATAGAAAAAGGAGATAAAAGAGGAATTCAAAGGAGCCATCTGGTCTCTTCTCACTGTTTTGATGACTTCATGTTCATGGCAGTGTGTACCCCACTAACATGGAGACGGCAGGTCTGGCTATGTCAGATGAGTGGCTTAGCTTCTGAAGAGAGCCCATCCTGACCCAGCCACTCTCCCTATGGGAACACAGCTCCCCCCCACACCAACTCATCCTTCCTCTTCTACACGTGAAGACGCTGGGCCCAGGGACCATGCTCACAGGTTGGCCCGGAATTTGCTATTTTTATATGTCTCCACTACTTGCCAACCTTGTTTTCTACAAGTATCTTAACTAGCCTTGGAGGCACTCCTGGAAAATCAGTATGTGATCAAATGCAACGCCTGGAGAAACAGCATTTTACAGAGCCACACAGTGATAAGGGCAGGCAACACATAGGGAAATGGCCAGTGGTGTCCCATCTTCTCTGTGCCTCTAACCAATGTGTTGTGGCCAACATCTGGAAAAGCACTTTCTCACTTACCTTACTCTTAAAAGCAAGCTTGAGAAAAAGAATCATTATTTCCATGGCAAAGATAATTGCCGCCAAAGTTGTTAGGCAGTTAAGGTGCACCAGAGGGAACAAGAGTTCTGGGCTGATGAAAATCTATTAAAAAAAAAAATACAACCCTGCTCCTTCCTGACAGCAGATGAGATAGCATCCCAAAGATCCCCTCCCTTGGCAGACAAGCAAAAGTAATAAAGCCAGGGAAGAGCAAGAAGCAAGGAAATCACGCAACTTGGTGGGTTTTGGTTAAAAAAAAAAATTCCCTGAAAAACAACTAAGGCTCTCTAGCTCACAAAGGGCAGAGTGGACTGAATTTTTACTCCCTGCCCGATAGAAGCAGGGAGCATGGACCTGGGCCAGAAGGAGAAGGGGAACTCCATGAAAGCCAGGAGCCCTGTGCCACCTACTGTTCCAGGTAGGACCCTTCTTTCTCTCCTTTTTCTGAAGAGTCTCTCAAACCTGTCTCTAATGAACTTTTCTTTTGCTTCGGCAACAGCGTGGAATGTTTTTGGTTCATAAGTAAATGATCCAGGTGTTATTCTTCGGACTTTCACAAACAGTTCCACTGAAGTGGAAACTGGCCAGAGATAGCTAAGTGCTCAAACTTATGTCACCAGTAAAGCACAAATAAAACCTCATTTTATTTACTTATTTATAACTGCGGCAACATTGGGGTACCCCCATCAGGTATTAGCACCATAGTGCACCTACCATCAGTTCACGGGTACTCCACCACCACAGACCATTATTTGTCACACCCTCCCTGTTCTTTCACGTCCCTCACTCCCTTCCCCTAGGTGCCTCAGTTCTGTAGTCAGCTATCAAGGGTTAGTTTTTCAGCTGTCGTTACCTGACTATTAATTTACCTACTTTATATTCTACAAATTAGTGACACCATCTGGTATTTATCTGCTGACTTATTTCACTTAGCCCTTTCACGCTCCATTCATGCTGTGCAAACAGCATGCATTTTCATTTTTGATCACTGAGTAGTATTCCAATGTGTATATATACATTATCTCCATCCACTCATCTATTTGGGGGCACTCATGTTGTTTCCATAGTTCAGCTATTATAAATAGTAATGCAATAAAACATGGGAGTACAAGTTTCCTTTCAAACTAGAATTCCTTGGATAGATGCCTAGGAGTGGAATTACTGGGTTAATTGGCAGATCCATGTTTAATATTTTGAGACACCTCCATATGGCTTTCCATAAGGGCTGGACCAGTTTGCACTCTCACCAGCAGTTTAGGAGGGTCCCCTTTTCTCCATATCCTTGGCAGCACCTGTTGTTTTGATCTTTTCAATATAACCCATTCTTACAGGAGACGCTACCTCATTGTGGTCTTGATTCACATTTCTCTAATAATAAGTGATGTTGAACATTTTTTCATGTGCTGTTGGTGGCTCTTATGTCTTCTTTGAAGAGGTGTCTGTTTAGTTCTTTTGCCCATTTTTTGATTGGTAAAACCTGATTTTTAAAGAAAAATACACAGAGGTATATCCTGTGACCGTGAAGGGAGCATGGCCCTTCACGTGTCTTTCCCCTCAGACACGAGAATGAAGAACACGTAGCTCAGTGTGAACTGAAGGTGATGGGGTAAGATCCTGAAACACAGACCCAGGGACCTCACCCCTACTCAGGCAGCAGGGGTCTGCCTCACTGTCTCAAGACCAAAGGACAAGGAGACAAACAGCGAGGCCGTCCTCGGTGGTTGAAGCTCATGCCTCAAAACATCCAAAAGTTGCAAATAACTTAAGAGTAGGACCTCCTGGCTGAGTTGCTAAGCCCAGGCCTGGAAGCAGGGCCGGGAGTGGGCCAGGTGATGGCAGAGGTGGGGCGAGCAGTCTTCAGGCAGGGACAGGGGGCAGAGGCTCTAAACAAGTAACCCAGGATTGAACTCAGCAAGGACTCAGGAAGTCAGGCTGCGTGAAATGGAACCACATGAACTAAGGTCCCAAAGACAGACAGATACAAAGGACCAGTGGATGTCACAATAGGCAGACCACAACCCACGCCTCAGTTACACAGAGACCCCAAAAGTCACTAGGAAGTTTAGCTGGAATTAAAAGTTTAATCCAGTTTTATCTAGCAATGTTTTACAATGTCATAAAACAAAAAAGATGTCTAGATTTATAACAAAATTATGTAATACAGATGAAGACTTGAAGAGCTCAGTATACTGTAAAGTTTCATGTAACACAAAATATTTTTTTCCACTTAAAATCAATAGAAGTGATGGGCCTCCCTGGTGGCACAGCGGGTTGAGTGTCGCGCTGTGAAGCATCTACCACACAGCAGCGTGAGTTCGATCCCCAGCCAGGGAGGGGACCCACATGGCGGGGCAGACCTCTCCTGCCTCACCCACTGCTCCCCTCAGCAGTGTGTTTCAGTCCATCTGCCTGTTCTGCTCCCCACTCTATCTCTGGTGGATCCTCTCACCTCCTGCGACTCTGGCCTGTACCCCAGCTCTTATATGCATAAATAAATAAATCTTTAAAAAAATAAAATCAATAGAAGTGAATAAGCTCCTACCTAAGCAGACCCCTCAAAGATAACAACTATGTACTCTGGATAAAATACAAAAGCTGGGAGGGGTGAATACTGAGTGTCCTGAGAGGTCTGACTGCCATCAGACATGGCCATGAACATGGCCATGGTAAAATGGAACTTCCAGATTATAAGCAATGGAAGATAGAAGGGACCCCTCTAGAAACTGTCTGGAGAAACTGGCTGCACAAGGGCTAAGGGATTCATGGGCCTGCAATGAAGCCTGGAGATTCACAGGCAGCTTTGCAAACAATGTTTCCTTTGCTGGTACATTTTTAAAAGGATTCAAGTGGGGATTTGATGCATTTGTGGTTGCTGTGGGAGCTGAATACCTGGAGTCCCAGAATAAAGATAAAGAGCATCACTGAAGATAAAACAGAAGTAACTTAGTAGCTTTTTAATTCATAAATGTAAGATTTCTTTACTGTAACCTACTACTCTTTGTCCCTTAAAGAATACTACTAATATTTAA
Organism: Galemys pyrenaicus; assembly: GCA_019455555.1. NCBI lineage: Eukaryota > Metazoa > Chordata > Mammalia > Eulipotyphla > Talpidae > Galemys > Galemys pyrenaicus. The sequence continues at coordinate 817,226 of JAGFMF010011442.1, forward strand.
TAAAGTAAGAAAAATTAAAGAAAAAAAGTACAAAAGCCAACAAACAGAGGTAACTGAGGGTAACCACGAACAGGCAGCTCTGGAAGGGGGTAGAGACACAGGGAGTGTTTCCTAGAGCACAGCTTCCAGGCTGAGGGGAGGCCCCAACCCATACCACGGAGAAGAGCTAAAACCTCCACTGAGCAAAAAGTCTTGATAGCCTGATAAGCCAGAATGCAGAGATTGAGGCAGCCACAACAACTGAAAAATTAATGAGGAATCCTGAAAAGAACAATAAGGAGAAAGCCCCAAATTCTGTGAATATATGTTGCCAAAATTTTCAGACTATGCATACATGGGGCAGCCTCTAAGCAGCTCAGCAAAGAACTAAACTGAAATTGTAACAGGAGCCCCCTGGGTCCTGGATTGAGGGGACCACAGAGCGCGCCTGGCTCCACTGTGGGTCTCCTGTGCTCACCACCACCCACGGGGAGCCAGGTTTGACAGCAGACGTTGGTGCAGGATGGGTTTTCACACATCAGTGGGGTTTTGGCTTTTAAAACGGGCCATCGGGTTTGAGCTTATACCAGGGCCAATCAAAGTTTTGGAAACCAAGCCAGTTTTGAAAATGACACAATCAGGGTTGAGATCCAGGCAGCCTGAAAGGGATATAAGCCAGGGCAACAGACAGATTCAGAGAAGCAGACTTTCAAGACACAGTGATACCTTTGCTTCAGAGACATTCATACCTCCAACACCCATTGAGACACTCTCCTAGGAAGACTTTGATCTCCTTTGGTTCCAGCCTTTAATTCTCTGACTTGTCACTTCAAATCATAGGTTGCTGCTGCCTGACTTCTAGCACTTCTCACTGACTGCTGCTCCCACCTCTGGCTCTGCTCCACTCCACCTGCTGGCAGGTGCTGCTGGTCTGTGCCTGGTACTTCTGAAAGAGCTGCCTCATCCTCTGGCACTACCTCAAAGGTCCGTCCAAATGCTGCTTGATTCTCCACATTATCACCTACTGACCAGCAATACGACTGCTGCTGACCTTAGCCACCCGCCTCCTTTGATCCTCCAGCACCACTGCCAGATCGTCACTCCTGCCTCTAGAACATCCAGCACCACCTCCTGGTGCTGTTGCTTCCAGTGCTGCCTGGCCCAGTCTCCAGATCACTGCCTAGCTGCCACCATGAACTGACACTTAGTCTGCCACTCACAGGCCCTGGCCTACCACTCACAGCTGCAGGCTCTCATCAAAGGGACAGTGCCATGTTGCACAGGCAGCCTTTGACTTGGACTGCTGGACACTGTAGACACTATGGGGTAGGACGGATGACCATTTGTGGACTTAAAAATCTTCCCTTTTTCTTTGTGTCTCTCAGTTTCCTCCTTATAAATAAACCTTGCTTTTGTTGCACTCTAAGTCTAAGTCAGGTCTTGCAACTATAAGCACATGGGTGCAGACCCAGGAACCATGACATTTGCTAATCTCTGCCTGGTTTCAAAACGACCTTAGAAAGCAGACTGAAGGATATTTGGAAGGACTGAAATAATGTGAGACCATTGGCTCTTTTTTCTGAAGGTGTCTTGTTTAACTCCCTCAGGATAGGAGAAGACCCCAGTGTTCTCCCTGGGTCTTCTTTGCATGGCGAGCATGTATGTGCAAACCGGTAGAGTGCACCTTCATATATGCAGAAAGGTCACCTTTTGAAGGATTCCCTTCCAGTCCACCCCAGCTAGCAGCCCTTAAAACTGCTAGCTGACTCCTTTGCACTCTCCTGCTTTACTTCTCTTATACCACTTATCACCATCTGAAATAAAACTGGCATATTTATTGCATTTTGTCTACCCCCATAAAACATAATCTTTTTTCTGTTTTGTTGTTGGGTATCCCAAGCATGGTTCTAGGAGAAAATGAATGCCCAGTAAATATTAGCTGAATGAATGAATACTGTTCTACAACTTGCTTTGCTTCCTTTTAAAACATAAGCTGTCCCTGACATCCTCCCAAGGTATTCATAGATACATCAGGTGCCTCTCTAACTGCTCCTGTGCTTTAGTTTGATCATGCATCATCTGCTTCCCCAGCCAAGCAAAACATGGTATTACCTGTGGGTGGTTTGAAGGGAGTGGGCTTGTTCTGGGGCTGCGTGCCAGGTGGGGAAACACGGCGGAGCCTCTGATGTGGCTTTGCTCACATGACTGAAGGCTGCGGTGCACTTGCGTCATTCATCCCCCTGCCTTACAGGCCTCCTGCAGGCTACTACATGGCAATGACTTTTATTCAAAGGTCTTATGAATCTCTTGAGACAGAGCCTTGCAGGTAATTGCTGAAAAGGAACAGTACTGCAAAACATGTGAATCTCTAGAGAATACAATAAAACCAAAGCAGCAAAACAACTACATGGGAAAAGCAGAAGATGCAAGTTTGTGTCTTATCTCTGCTGCTTGGAAAAAGGAAATGAACATGGTTTTCCAGGTGTCTGATGCTACATGTATGAAATGGGGACACGGGTCATCTCTGTATTTTACTGTGTGTGTTGCATTGGATCAAAGAATGGCTGATTTGTTTGCTTTTATTTTTTTCTATTTTTTCCATCTGATAGGCCTACTTGGATAGACATGCAATTCATATTTCATACATGTTAGTATCAGATGAGCAGAGAATAGTTTTCAGGAAGGCTAATGAACAGGCTAATCATCTTTATCAAAAGAATCCAGAAACCTTGGAACCTGAAGGAATTGTGCCAATGGTAGAGCCTAGCTGGGACCCCAATAGTGGGGAGAACTATAAGAGGTGCTTATCAGCAGGACTAAGGAAGGAAATGTCTCAAGAATTTTGGTAAGATACAGGATTTTCAACACAAGACTAAGAAGGATCTCTCTGAGTCTCTTCAAAGGATTATTCAGGTTTCCCATACCTAAAACAGATATGAATCCAGATGCTCCAGAAAATGCTCAGTTGATTAGTACAATATTCACTGAGCCATGTACTCTGGATATAAAGAGGAAATTAACCAAGATAGAAGTCAATATAGAGATGAGCCCTTTGGATAAGCCTTTAGAGTTTACAATGCAAGAGAAGAGAGGAGTCATAAGTCTGCCACAACTTCTGTAGAGTGAGAAAACAGAACAGGGCTTAAGAGGAAGAGGAAGGCTATGGAAGAGAAAGAAGTGAAACTTTAAGCAAGAATCATTGTGTTTACTGCAAGGAAAAGGGACACTAGAAGGAGAGGTGTGCCAGGTTGGAAGCAAAAAAAAAAAAAAAAAGATAGAATGCGAGAAGAAAGGAACGGAAGCAGATGACACACAATGGCACAATGGGAATTCAGAAAAGTGTTGCAGGATAGAATTCAGGCAGAGTAGAGGGAATGAAGAAACAAGGAGGGAGAAAAGGAGACAAATGGTAGTACAGAGATAAAGAACAGGGAGGCCCAGGAGCTTATACTTTATCTGGAAAAGCCTGTTATGATAACCCCCTTAGTGCACTAGGTAACTCATGGGGTGTGGTGTCTGTTTGCTTGTTTTGGTAGATACTGGAGCAAACAATTTGTTTTGAATTCTATATTAGTTCAGGCCGCAAAAGGACTGTACAGTTGTAGCAGTTGTAAGGTGGCCACAAAAGAAAGCCTTCCTACAATTTCTGGAATTCTAATTTAGTGATGCAAACCTATAAGATAGCTTCCTATATATGAAGGAGTGTCTAATCCCCCTCCTTGGTCTTGACCTCCTAAGTAAATGTAATGCCTGGTTATTTGTTTACCCCAAGATCAGAGGCTGCACCTACGAGTACCCCAAGTACATGCCACGTGATTCCAGATGATACTCAGGATGTCCCATCAAAAGGTGAAGTGCTGCCCAGAAATCTACAAAATGGGAAGAAAGGTGGTTTGAGCTGATGCAATTGTTAGAATAGATAATGGAAGGAGCAGAGTCCCAAGGAGAAAGCAATATCTGCTAAAAGATGAGGTTTTGCAGGGAGTCCAAACAATTTCTCCTTTGCAGGGAGTCCAAACAGTTTCTCCAATCTGGCTCTGTCAATTCCCCTACAACAGTCTGATTTTGTCAGTAAAGAAACCCACACAAATGAGTACCGTTTTGTTCAGGACTTGAGGGCCATTAATCAGAGTATCCAGGCTATCTGTATGACCATGCTAAATCTTTCCACCTACTAACTACCATACCTAAATTTTCAGCATTGTACTGGAAGGATGCCGTTTTCTGTATTCCAGGATGCCCTGAGTCAGTTAGTCATTACTTTTGAATGACAGGACCCTGACTCCCACAGCTACACTGTGGACTTAAGAACTTCTCAACGATTTTAGAAAATTGCCAGTGATCTAAGAAAACTTCAATTAAACAGGGCATCCTTCTACAATACGTGGGTGATTTTTTATATTAGATTTATTTAATTGTATTTGACAACATTTGCAGTCCCCAGGGAGTTCCCACCACCATTTCACCCATGCACCATCACCTCAGACCCTTGTGCTCTTTATGCCCTCCTCCCTGTCTTTGCTCTCCCCTCCTGCTGCCCTCTTCAAAGTTCCCTATGGTCTATCTTTAAACCTTTTGATCTCGTTGAGTTTGGGTTTTTTTGTTTGTTTTTGGTTGTAATTGCCCATTTCCTTGCACTTTCTCTTGTTTTTTTCTCCTTTTTTATTTTTTGTTGTAGTTGTTGTTCTTTCACATTCCTCCTAATAGTGAAGCCATCCGATATTTTTCTCTTGCTTTCATACTTGTTTCACTGAGTATAATTCCTTCTGGTTCCATCCATGTTTCTATGAATGGCCCTAGTTTATCATTTTTGATTGCTGAATAGTATTCCATTGTGTATATGTACCACATCTTCTTGATCCAGTCCTCTACTTTTGGGCATTTGGATTGTTTCCAGGTCTTACTAATTACAAATAGTGCTGCAATAAACATGGGGGTACAGGTACTCTTTCGGATCAGTGTTTTTGTGTCCTTTGGGTAGATACCTAGGAGTGGGATTGCTGGATCATATGGTAGTTTCATCCTAGTACAACGAGGCACCTCCATATAGCCTTCCATAGTGGTTGGATTAACTTGCATTCCCACCAGCAGTGTAGTCGAGCTCCTTTTTCTCCACATCCTCAGCAAAATTTATTGTTGTTGGTTTTTTTGATGTGTGCCATTCTTACTGGTGTAAGTTGGTACCTCATTGTGGTTTTAATTTGCATTTCCCTGATTATGAGGGATGTTGAGCATTTTTTCATATGCCTGTTGGCCATTTGTATGTCCTCTTTGGTGAAGTGTCATTTAAGCTATTCTGCCCATTTTTTGATTGGGTCATTTGCTTTGATTTTCTTGAGTCTTAGGAGTTCTTTGTATACCTTTGTGATGAGCCCCTTGTCAGTTGTGTGGGGTGCAAAGATTTTTTTCCCAATCAGTGAGGAGTCTTTTCATTTTGGTTAATGTTTCTTTTGCTATACAGAAGCTTTTTAACATGATGTAGTCCCATCTGCTTATCTTCTCTCTCATTTTTATTGCTTTGGGGATGCATCTTCAAAGGCGTTACTGAGATGTATGTCTTGTAGCATTTTACCTATGTTTTCTTCTATATATTTTATGGCTTCAGGTCTTACATTCAAATCTTTTATCCATTTTGAGTTGATTTTTGTGCATGGTGTAAGGTAGTGGTCTAGTTTCATTTTCTTGCATGTGGCAATCCAGTTTTGCCAGCACCATTTATTGAATAAGCTGTCCTTGTTCCATTGCATATTCTTTCCTCCTCTGTCAAAGATCAGGTGTCCATAAATGTGTGGTTTTACTTCTGGGTTTTCTATACAGTTCCATTAGTCTGTGTGTCTGTCTTTGTTCCAGTACCAAGCTGTTTTAATTACTATTCCTCTGTAGTCAAGTTTGAAGCCTGGGAGTGTGATACTTCCAATCCCCTTCGTTTTAGTCAGGAGAGTTTTGGCTAACCGAGGTCTTTTGTGTCTCCATATGAATTTCATCAATATTTGGTCTATTCCTTGAAGAATGTCATTGAGATTTTTATTGGTATAGCATTGAATCTGTAAATTGCTTTTGGTAGGATAGCCATTTTGATAATGTTGATTCTTCCTATCCATGAGCAAGGGACAGCTTTCCATTTCTTCATGTCATCTTGTATTTCTTTTAATAATGTTTTATAATTTTCTCTATATAGGTCTCTTGCTCCTTTTAAGTTTATTCCCAAGTATTTGATTTTTTTTACCTCAATTGTGAAAGGAATATTTTTCTTGATTTCTTCTTCAGATTTGTATATAGGAAGTTTGTAATATAGGAAGGCTACTGACTTTTGTGCGTTGATCTTGTAACCCGCTACTTTGCTAAACTGGTTGATCATTTTAATTAGATTTTCTGTAGAGCTTTTAGCGTTTTCCAAGTATATTATCATATCATCTGCAAATAGTGGTAGCTTTACTTCTTCTTTCCCTACTTGGACACCTTGTATGTCTTTTTCCTGCCTTACTACTCTGGCTAGGACTTCCAGTATTGTATTGAATAGTAGGGGAGAGAGTGGGCATCCTTGTCTTGTTCCTGATCTTAAAGGGAATGTTCTCAGTTTTTCACCATTGAGGATAATATTGGCTGTGGGTTTGTCATATATAGCTTTTATCATGTTGAGGTATGGTCCTTCTATTCCAAGGGTTTCGAGGGTCTTTGTCATGAATGGATGTTGAACTTTGTCAAATGCCTTCTCTGCATCAATTGGAATGATCATGCGGTTCTTATCCTTCCTTTTGTTGATGTGTTGGATTATACCGATTGATTTTCAGATATTGAACCATCCTGTGCCTCTGGGATAAATCCCACTTGGTCATGATGTATTATCCCTTTGATGCATTGTTGGATTCTGTTGGCTAGAATTTTATTGAGGATTTTTGCATCAGTGTTCAGTAGAGAGATTGGCCTGTAGTTCTCTTCCTTTGTGTTGTCCTTATTTGGTTTTGGTATTAGTGTAATGTTGGCTTCATAGAACGTATTTGGTAGAATTCCTTCTTCCTCAATTTTTTGAAAGAGTTTGTGAAAGATAGGTACTAGTTCGTTTCTGAATGTTTGGTAGAATTCATTTGTGAAGCTGTCTGGTCCTGGGCTTTTGTTTTGGGGGAGTGCTTTGATTACTGCTTCAATCTCACTGCTCGTAATTGGCCTGTTTAAGTGTTCTATTCCTTCTTTGTTTAGTTTTTGTATGGCTATATCGTTCCAGAAACTTTTCCATCTCTTCTAAATTGTTGAGCTTGTTAGCATAGAGCTGTTCATGCTATTGCCTGATTATTCTTCTAATCTCTTCTGGGTCTGTTGTGATTTCCCCTCTTTCGTTTGTGATCTTACTTGTGTTTTTTCCTGTTTTTCCTTTGTTAGTCTGGCTAGAGGTTTATCTATTTTATTTTTTCAAAGAACCAACTTTTGGTTTCATTGATTTTACAGATTGAATTTTGATTTGTATTTCATTATGTTGGTGATTTATTAAGTGCTAGTACCAAATAAATTTTGTGTGGAGAATACCATATTGGTTTGGAACCCCTAGACAGAATGTGGTTACAAGGTGTCACTCAAGAAGTCTCAGATATAAAGAAAAGGCTACACACTTGAGATATGAGATTAAGAAAGGCAAGTGAAGAGGCCTCCCTGGGGTTAAAGAGAGAGTGCTATCAAGCTATCACCAGCCACTGCAGCAGGAGTTCCATCCCTGGCTAGGGAGCCAAGCCACGTGGTGTAACAGATGTCTCCTGTCTCAACAGCTGCTACCCTTAGCAGTGTATGTCAGTACACCTGTCTGTTCTGCTCCCCACTCTGTCTCTGGTGAATCCCTTACCCCCCCGCCACCTCTGGCCTATACCCCAGTTCTTGCATGCATAAATAAACCTTTTTTTTTTAATATGAAAGGCAAATGAAGTCTCATGACTGAGAAAAAAATAGGTGATTTCAGTTATTAAAGTCCCTGGCAATTTAGGCTACTACATGTATTTTGGGGAATGGATGGATTTTGCAGAAGCTAGATCCCCATTTTTAAGCTAATAAAACCTCTATGTGAAGTTCTCAAATACCCTGACTCCAAACTTTGTTTTGGATTCCTGAATGTCAACAGGTCTTGATGAAATAAAGGGAAGGCTGACATTAGCACCAGTCTTAGGGCTGCCAGACCCCAGGAAGCCCTCGTAGGAAGCCAGAGAGTCAGCTGTGCTAATCCAATTATCAGGACAGAGATGCAGCCAATGGTATACCTGTCCAAATAACTGAATCATACCACTAAGGGATGGCTTCCCTGTTTCAAACTGCTGCCACTTGCGACCTTCTGCATAAAGCAGATAAATATACAGTCCATCACTGTATATGTACCACATATGGTTTTGACATTATTAGAACAGAAGGGTGGACTTTGGTTGACTGCTGGATGCATTGGGAAATATCAAGCAGCTCAACCAGATAACCCCAATGTATAGTTGTGACTCACTAGCTCTTTATATCCAGCTAACTTACCCCAATCAATGCAGAGAACCTTGAAGATGGAACCTTAACTCACCACTGTTCAGAAACTATTGAGACAGTGTTATGCTAGCTGGCCAGATTTGTCTGACTAGATTCTGTCTGATGGGAAATTTTTACAAATGGGACCCGTTTTATGTAACAGGGCCATCAACACACAGGAGATGCAGTAATGACATGTCAGCACTTCACAGAGAACAAGTCCTCCCAGCAGGGACATCAGCATAGTAAGCCAAATTGGTAGCCCTGATTCAAGCCCCAGAACTCTCTCAACTAAGAGGGTAAACATACACTTGGATTCTAAGGATGCCTTCACGGTTCATTCACACAGTACCATATGGGAATAAAGGGAATGCCTTACAATCAGCAACAAAGACACAAAAGCACCCACTAGAGATCCTGGCCTTATTGAAAGCAATCACTTTGCCATCAGTCACAGTGGTGATGCGTTCCTGACAACCAAAGTAATGGATCTGAAACTGCAGAAGCATGGAGGCTGACTATGAGGCAAAGGCCACTGCTGATTCTGCTCTCCAGAGGGCATGCATCCCTCTCATGAATTTATCTCGATGTGTCTCTAAATACACTGACCAGGATGATGAAAGGGACTGTGAATAAGGGTTTACTAACTTGAACCACATTTTCCACTTGGAGAATGAACTCACATGGTGATACTCTTCCCAGAGGTCCTGATCTAAAAATGCTGAAATGTTTATGTGAGGGATCTTTCCCATAGTGGGATCCCACGTGCACACTTAGTCAAGGGCCCCTCTTTGGACAGAGTGCCTAAATGGATCACCCAGGGTTGCCATTTCTGTACCAAAGGTAACCCTAGGACTGACTCACACTCTAAAGCTACTGAGGGTCAATATCAGGGCATGTGTTATTTTGAAAACTGGTAAGTGGATTTTACCCCAAAAAACAAGAACTACTGGAAAGTATAAATATCTTTTGGAGCAATCTACAGATTCAAAACTATTTCAATAAAAATTACAATGTCATTCTTCAAAGAAATAGAAAAAAAATTGATGAAATTCATATGGAGACACAAAAAACCTCGAATAGCCAAAGCTCTCCTAACTGACAAAAAGGGAAGTGGGGGGATCACACTTCCTGACTTCAAACTTTACTACAAAGACACAATCATAAAAACGGCATGGTATTGGAACAAAAACAGACACACAGACCAATGGAAGAGAATAGAAAGCCCAGAAACAAACCCACAAACTTATAAACAACTAATCTTTGACAAAGGAGCAAAGAATATGCAATGGAATAAAGACAGCTTGTTCAATAAGTGGCAAACTAAACTGCTACATGCAAAAAGAATGAGACTAGAATACTGCCTTTCACCATGCACAAAAATCAACTCAAAATGGATTAAGGACTTAGACATAAGACCTGAAACCATAAAATTTCTAGAAGAAAAAGTAGGCAAAACCCTACATGACATACACATCAATAACATCTTTAGAGACACAACACCTCAAAGCAACGATAGTGAAAGAGAGGACAAACAGGTGGGACTACATCAAACTGAAAAGCTTCTGTACAGCAAACGACATGCTAACCAAAACAAAGTGACAACCCACCAACTGGGAGAAAATCTTTGCACACATTACTGACAAGGGACTTATCACACAGATCCACAAAGAACTAACCAGACTAAAC
>JAGFMF010011442.1:827782-861150 GCA_019455555.1 Galemys pyrenaicus
TGAGTGGATCGGGAAGCTGTGGTACATATACACAATGGAATACTATTCAGCAATCAAAAAAGAAAAATTAGATGCATTCATAGGAACATGGATGGAGCTCAAGGGATTATGCTCAGCGAAGTAAGTCAGAAGGCAAAAGAAAAATACCAGATGGTTCCTCCCCTAGGAGGAATATAAGGGAACCAAATAAAGGATCAAGGAAAGGAATAAGAACAATAATAATACCAATAAAGAAACAAAAACCAAAAATGAAAAGACAAACGGGACAGTCGGTGGGGAGGGAAGAGGGAAAGGGTTGAGGGCAGACTGGAGCACAGGGGACTGAGGTGAGGGTGCACTGGTGATATGGTGATGGGGAATACACGGGGATTACAATTGATGTCAAATATATATAAATTAAAAAATAAATAAATAAATATCTTTTGTTCTTTGTGGGTACCTTCTCAGTGTGGGTGGACGTGTTCCCACCAGGAGAGAAAAAACTTCAAAAGTTGCCAGACAATGGCTGAAGGATTACCCAACTCTATTCAGAATGACAAGGGACCTATGCTTCGTAAGTCACTCCAAAAGTAAGTAATGTCTCACAGATTATTGGGAAGCCACACACTGACTGGAGACCATAATCTATAGGACCTACTGAGAAGATGAATTATGCCCTATTATGCCATACTTTTAGCATATTCCAGAAATATGCCAAGCAACCAATCTGCACTGGGATCAGGTACTGTCCGTCGTGCTCATTTGGATAAGTGAGGTTCTTAGAAGTGGACTTCTAAGTCCACTTAGCCCCTGTGAAACTGTCTTTTGAGTACCATCCCAAACTTCAATATTGATAACTACATCACTAAAGAGTAAGAACTTAGAAACAAGGCCTCCCTGGTGGTGCACTGGGTTAAGCAACACACTATGAAGCAAACCGCAGCCACTGCAGCACGAGTTCGATCCCTGCCTCTGGCCAGGGAGGGGACCCACATGGCGCAGCAGACCTCTCCTGCCTCCCCTGCTGCTGCCCTAGGCAGTATGTTTCAGTCAGTCTGCCTGTTCTGCTCCCCACTCTGTCTCTGGTGAATCCTCTCACCTCCCTGGACTCTGGCCTGTACCCAGCTCTTGTATGCATGAATAAATCTTTTTTTAAAAAAAAAGAATTTAGAAACAAATTGTGTATATACAACATATCCAGGAAATTTTACCTGTAACTCATAACTTTGCTCTCTCCAGGATTTCTATGGCTCAAGACAAACCATTGCATCCTTTCATATCTGATGACCAGGTCTTAATCAAGACCCGGCAGAATGCAGATGCTCAAGCTCAGTTATGAGGAAAAGAGTTTGTTCCTTGTGGTATTTTGCTAACCAATCACACTCTTTGAAACTTGAAGGCATAAAATCCGGAATGCATCACTCCAATTGAAGAAACTCCTAGGAGGCAATGACCTAGAAACCAAAACACACTGGTTTTGTGACCCTGTCAAAGATCTGAGATATTTGTTTAAGACAAAAACTTACCCTTTTTTCTTTTTCAGGTTCTGCTGCAGTACCTCAGGACGGACTTCCTAATGAACACTGGAAATCCTGAGATGCTGAGTAAGGCGCTGAGCCTCCCTTGGAAACCACTAAACTCCTTTATCCTTCCAAAGTCTAAGGTATGTAGGATGATATCTGAAACCACATGACCTCTGCAGTCATCACTCCCTGCTTTTAGAATTTGATTTTGACTCTAAGGAAAGAATTTGGTTTTGATTTTGGCATTTAATTTTTTCCAATTTTTTTTAAAAACAGATTTATCTATATTTGATTTTTTTTAAATCTCTTTGCAGACTGCTCTTGCATGTGCAAGTATGGTTCAGATGAACAAACAGCCTGGCTATTAAAATTTACATAAAACTGCCTTTCCATCAGGCAGAGATGAAAATAATTCAACCTCAGAAAAATGGGGTTTGCCTTTATTTAAAATACAGCAACAACAAAAACAACAACGAAAAAAACAGAGAAAGCTCTCTGTCTGCAAACATGAGTAAAAGTGCAGTTTAATAGGATATTCTATATGTATTAAATAGAGAGCAAGAGAACTGTCTGTGTCTATATGCTGTATGTTTTCCCCTTTGTATCTAATTACTATAGCCTCCAGAGGATAAAAATCTGTAAAGTCAGTACCTACAGAAATTTTAAACTCTAAACTATTAATATATTAGCAACTGGTCCAGATGCCTCCCAAAGGAAATCATCTTCTATAACCATCTTCTAGCATTCAGACCTCTGACTTTCATCACCATAGAAGTGACAAAAAGTGAAAATGAGGAGTTGTAGGAGAAAGTGAGGAGGAGCAATCTCTGAGTGGGTGATTCCCATAGCCAATTTGATGGTTAAAAAGTATAACTTTCCAGACTCCACACAGCTCCCTGAGTATGGGGCTACTGAGAACTAGGAAGAGAGCAGAGCCACAAAGTGAACCTTAAATAGTATGTGGGTTTCTTTTTGTTTGCTTCTGATTGCAACTGGGTCTCTGCTCAGTTGATACTATCTGCTGGTAGAACACTTGGTCACATACCAGTCAATAAATTTTCTTTATCCTTCTCTTCTATTTCTCATTCCCTATGTAAATCTGCTCTGTCCTATATTCTTTTTTTTTTCTTACAATGTTTGCTTTCTTTTCTCAGGTGTCGTCCTGAGACTACAGAATTTCCACCACCAATTCACCCGTGCATCATCACATAGTCCCTTGTGCTCTTCCCACTTTGTTTTGATCCCAATTCTTCCCTCTACCCTGCAGAATGTCTCTGATTTATAGTTGTCTGTTTAATTTTGTTTTGTTGTTGCTATTATTTTTCCTTGATCCCCTACATTCCTCCTATAAGTGAAGCCATCTGGTATTTTTCTTTTTCCTTCTGACTTATTTCACTGAGCATAATCCCTTCAAGCGCCATCCATGTTTCTGTGACTGGCATTAGTTTATCTTTTTGATGGCTAAATAGTATTCCTGTGTGTGTCTCATATCTTCTTGATCCAGTGGTCTATTTTTGGGCATTTGGGTTATATTCTTAAGCACATGGAGAAGACTGACAAAACAGGTCATTCACATTTTCTCAGGTTTGCTCAGTAACAGCAGTTCATCCACTATAGCAGCATTGTACTGAATCTATGCTCCATCTAGATTATTGTAAGGTAGGGGCCAGAGCTGTGGAACAGGGTCCACTTTCCAAAGTGGGTCCATCTCCCACTTTCTTTGCATCAGAATTTTCTATGTTAAATAGATTTTCTATATCTGTTGTCACCTTTCAAATGAATTTTACCTCAAAAATCCAGTGCCAGTGTTAGCATTTGAATTATGAATACATAGTGCCAAACTATGGTGGTGAAAGAGGGACAGTGATGGAGAAGAGGCAGAAAGGAAGGGGTCTGATTGGGTAGGGATGATGGCAGGAGCTGGGGAAGGGGTAGTGGTGGCTGAGACTTGTAAACCCTGAGCATCAATAACATGGTATCAAAACGTTCCTGTGCATTATATGGCTTTTGGTCTGGCAAAAACACTATCACATTAAATAAGTGTAATGATTTTGTAGTTTTATTGTTAAACTGTAATAATATTTTGAATTCAGAGTTCTGTGATAGATACAAAATGATTCTACAAACTGTGTGAAAAATGGCATTTTTTTAAAGGTTAAACCAAACCCAAATTCTGGGTCCCATCCCCTGGAAGGAAGGATAGGAAAATTCATCTGTGTTCCTCAGATGATCAATCCTCACTCCAGAAGGTGCTAAGGTCAGAAGAGGCCCTTCATCTACTTGGCTGTCTTGATCTGTTTTATGATAGTATCTTGTTTTCCTTTAATACATTTCAGCATAGGCTACTTAGATTCAGCTGCAAACCACAAGGAAGCAGTATTCTAACCAGGACAGATGGCTCCAGCGTGGTTTCTATCAGGAACCCATTCTCTGAACCCAGATACTATAAACATTTCTGTTAAAACAGGTTTCAGAGATGGGTTCTTTATTGGTAAAATTAAGTTATTGATTGGCTATTTTATAATAGGACTCACTAGCAAGATTGAATTTCTAGACATGCCAGTTAAAGACCCCTTCACCCCTTCAGGGAAAAGAATTCAAGAGGCCAATAGTTTGAATCCTAAATATCCTGTACTCAGCCTCCAGAATGTTCTGCAATAGCTTCATCTCTGCATGACACCTTTGTACAGATGAAAGCTTGCATTCCATGTCAGTTACAGGATTGACTAGATATAGTTTTTGCCTGATGGTTAATATTTAATGAATGCCTACATAATGGACAATTTGGTCTGAGGTAGCCATTATAATGAGGGCCAGGTTCATAGAAGCCTACTGATTAACACAATTGCAGATTTTAGATTCCTTTTGCTAAGGTTCTTTTAACCACCTTACTCAGAAATGAGTGAGGATTAGTTAGTTATTCTGCCTCAATTTAAGTTTTACCTCCAGGAGCCCCATCAGGTTTTCATGGTGAACACTGGAGGTGAAAAAATCCTTCAGGCTTTGGACAGGCCGAGAGAAGTAACCATTTTGAAAAACTGCAGGTAACAAAGATCTTCCTTTAAGGTAAAAATCCTATGATGGTCTTATTTCTATTTTTATAAAAAAGTATCCTCTTTTTCTACTTCCTCTGGTTTTAACTGAGTGTTTTATAAGGTTCTATTTTCTTTCCTGTAGTGCCAGGAAGGGGTACAGAGCAAGTTCCGGGTGGTTCTAGCAGATGGGATAAAGGAAAGTCTTGGAGCCCTCGGTGGCTTTTATGCTTTTATTTACAGAGGTGGCCAGGTACGTGGCAGGCAGGGGTCTGTGTGTGTGTGTTGGCGGGGCAGGAGGCCTGCCAGAGTCCGGCCCCCTGCGCACCTCACCCTCTCGGCTGCTTTGCTGCTTCTGGTTCTCTCTTCTGCTGGCGTCCTGTTCTCCCGCTACTCTTGGGCTACTCATGACGCCGCCCTTATGTGTCCGTGTCTAATCCCAGGTGCGCCCACTTGCGCATGCCCACCTAGGCATGCGCGCAATACTGCAGGTGTCCATCATTATACCAATGGCGGGAAAATGGAAAGACCTGATTTCTCTGACTCTACAGTCCACTCCCTCAGGTTTTTCCACCATACAAATTAAACATAAGTTTTTTTCTGGGCAAATGTGAACACTGCAGCCATGAACCACAAAAGTAAATACAACACAATTCAGCAACACAACAAAATATAACAGAATACAAATAAACTCAAGCAGGGCACCAACCTAGGGGCAAAAGACAAGATTATTGCACCAGCAGATGATCCACTACATCTGCTGCCGAAGGCGCGGATCATATGAGGTGGGAACCACTCACGGCATCCTCTATCTCACGCCAGGAGTCATTAGGCTTCCTGGCCTTCTCTAGCTGTGGTCTCAGCCACAAGCCACATACTGCACCCACCCCCAGGATGCTCTCACTCTCGGGATTGTGATGCCAAACTTTTGGGGGTAATCGCCCAATCCCCAGGGTACTCTGCCGTCACTCCAACACCAATGTGAAACACAGCCCCTGCACTCAGGCCAACCCTATGCATATACTCATGGGTTGGGGATCCGTGGAAACAAGCTCCACATGTGGCCGCTCCTGGGTCCCCTTCTTTGGCTGTGGGCTCCACCACAAGTCACGTTCCCTTCCCGTCCCTCAATGACGGTTCCTCAGCTCCTCATCCTCACTCAGCAACAAAGAGGGCATCACTCACAGGTGTTTTTAAGAAACTCACTGGCCTTCTTTAACCAACCTAGGCTGCTTACCAGCTGCTCAGAGCTTCCCAATCTTAGCACCAGCTTTTGCCTTCTCTAGGCTTTTTGATACCTCTCCTCTGCCTGGCTGCAGAGAACTTGGCCAGGGCTTCCTCAGCCACTCGGTCTCTTCCCATGCCCAAGCTGCTTTTGGCCACCATGGCTCACTGGCCATGCCTAGATTCTCATCTCCTGGGGTTTACAAACACTATCATCCACCCCCAGGGTCCCATAAACATAAACTACCAAATTTTCTCAGCCTTCTGACAGGATTGTCAGTCCAAATCCATTAGTCCTTTCCTTGCGTCAGCAGTGGGTGAGCTCTGAATTGTGCTCCTCCTTCAGTCTGCTGCCTCAGGGGTCATGGGCTGGAGACATCTCGCGGGTGTCTCCTCCTCCACTCGAGGTCTTGTCCCGCAGCTCCTGGACTTGTCCACCTCCTGCGCTCTTGCAGCATCTCTGGCTCATCCCTCAGTGTCTTTAGCTTTTCCTGCAGCTCCTGGTCACCTCCTGCACTGCTGTGGCATCTCGGTGTTACATGTTCATGGCCTGCCACCTCTCAGTCCCTCCTGCAGTCTTCTTAGGGCTCTACACCCGTCTGCATCGAACCATCCTGTCAGTTTGATAACACCACAACACCAGTTGTAGCAGCAGAAAGGCAGCACAGTGCAAGTTCTTGATTCTAGCAGACAGGGGTAAAGGAAGGAGTCTTGGAGCCCTCGGTGGCTGATATGCTTTTATTTACAGAGATGACTAGGTACATGGTAGGCAGGGGTGTCGGGGGCCAGGACCCTGGTAGGCCTCCCGGTTCCCCAGCGCACCTCACCCTCTCTTCTGCTGGCGTCCTGTTCTCCCGCTACTCTTGCTGCTTGTTGGTCTTGCTGCTGCTTGTTGGTACTGGCGTCCTCATAATGCCACCCTTATATGTGTGTCTAATCCCAGGTGCGCCCATTTGCGCATGCCCACTTAGGTATATGCGCAGCACCGCAGGTGTCCATCATTATACCAATGGCGGGAGGGTGGAAAGACCCGATTTCTCTGACCCTACATTTCCTCTTAGCTTATATCAAATTTTCAACATCCATTCATGAGATGAATGCTTAGCAAACTATTATTATAAAGAGAAGCTGATAAAGAGCATCTATAAAAAAAATCCACAGCTAACATCATATATTTTCTTAATTCTGCCAGGTTGGGAATAAGACAAGAATATTCATTCTCACCATTTCCATCAGCATCAGATTAAACGATTTGGTCCATGTGATGAAGGAAATGGAAATAAAAAACATACAGATTGGAAGTGAGGAAATAACACTATCCCTACTTGCAGATGCTAACAGTATGTATATTTTAAAAGTCCCAGGAAATCTACAAAATGTCTCCTAAAACTAATTAGTTTAGCAAAATCATAGAATACAAGATAAATAAACAAAATTCAATCCTATTTCTGTGGACTTGAGGCACTGAAACTTAAAAAGCAATGCTACTGCTTTATAACACCTCTGCAAAAAACAAGAAATGAATACTTAGGTATAATTCTAAAAAACATGCAGATTTTTATGTTGAAATGACAAAACACTAATGAAAGAAATAAAAGGAGATTTAATAAATGGAGCGATAAACCATATTCATGGATTGAAGCCTTAACACAGTTAAGATGTCAACTCTTTCCTAACTGAGATACTGACCTAACTCCAATAGAAATCCCACCCAACCTATTTTGTGTAGATAAGCTGGTCTTGAAATGCATATGGAATCATAGCATCTCAATTAAAAAATAAATAAAGCTAAAAAATTACATGGAAATACAAAGGAACTAGAATAGATAACACTAAGTTGAAGAAAAGGAATAGCATAGCAAATGCAACATCATCAAAATGAAAAGTAAGCTAAAAAATGGGAGAAAATATTTGCAAATAATTTATCTGATAAGGGGTAAATATTCAAAATATATTTTTTAAAAACCCTCATACAACTCAATAGCAAACAGCAAAATATAAACAACATCATTTTAAAATGGGTAGAGGATCTCAATATGCATATTCCCATAGACATATACATGACCTAAAGGTAAAGGAAAAGGTGTGCAGTATCACAAATCATCAGGGAAATGTAAATCAAAACCACAGGGAGATTTTAAAATGGTTTTTTATCAAAAAGACAAGAGATAACAAGTCTTGGGGAGGATATGGATAAAAAGAAAGCTTTGTGACTTGGTGGGAATGTAAATCAGTGCTATCACTATGAAAATAATACATAGAATTACCACTTCTGTATGCTTATCTGAGGAAATAAAAACTCTAACATTCTAAAAAGCTCTAGCTAACATTCCTTGCAGTATTACTTTTAATAGCCAAGAAAACATGGAAACAAACTGTCTATCCATGGACAAACGTAAAAAATGTGTACTATTAAGTCATAAAAAGGAAGGAGATCTTACCATCTGCAACAACATGGATGACCACTTGGGCTCAAGAACCACTCGGGCTCAAAGAACAGCAGCGGGTTTTATTTAATAAACAGGTGAGACAAATGGATTCTAGGGCCACAAGTGGCAGCCTATCTCATTCCAGCGTCCACAATGTCCAGAAGTCCCCTAAAAATACCACTCATTCAAGATGACTCTATCCCATCAATGAGAGCCTGTAGATGGTAGCGCACCACAAGCAGTGGGCCAGGATCCAACTTATGGAGGTAGCTGGAGGTGCTCACAGGTGGGGTTGCTGAGATGACACTACAGCAGCCCAGAGCAACAGTCTGAAGGCTGAGTTAGATAGCACAGGATCCTAGACCAGACAGCAATGGAATCAACAACCCCAGAAGGTGGTATGGTGGTCTGGTACTGATCACCTATTAACAGTGCTGGACAGCACTGACTAATATTGCCAGCCACCACCAGTCAACAGGAGGTGGTGTCAAAGACACCAGTGTTAACAGTTCTTTGTGAGTTGTTGGCACAGACCTACGACAAACAGCTTTTTGTGACACAGGCCCTTGTCTTATAGACCTTATAGACCTTCTTACAGGAGATGTCAAAGATAGGGCCAGAGGCAGGTGAAACAGACAACTGCTAAGGTCTTGGCATCTCTTCTTTATTCAGAGGTCAGGAACTAAATTTCAAGCTGACTCCTGTGTGTTTTATATCCCCTATCAGAGTCCCTCCCCCAACAAGCCTGAGTGGGTCATTTTAAATCCCAAGTGACTCGTTGGACCATTTAGCACCAATCAGTTATCTTGTTTTTTATCTAAATAATTAACTAATAGATAGGCTTGAACCTAAGTGGTTCATTTAGCTCATACCTGATTGGTTCATTCTACAATCCCGGCACCAAATGTAAAAGGGAAAACTTGATGCCTGCACAGACACTACCTGCCCTGATTTCAGGGCAGACTCACGGGCTGTGGGCTCTGGAGAGCTGTAGCACTGGAGCTGGCCTACTGGACACCCCAAACCTCCCCACAGCCCTGAGCCTGGAGGTGTGAGCTAGCTCTTGCTTCTGCTAGAGCCTGCTATGGCACAGGTCAACCTTGGTGCTTCAGCTCTAGTGGGGCTGCAAGTCCTGGTGTAGCATGGTAGAGGAACCACTGCCATCTGCCATCACTGCGTGTTTCTGCCAGCAGCCTGAGCTCCAATGGGGCCACTGGTGGCAGGTGATAAAATGCATACCACCTGTCACTTGCACTGCCCGGAAACAGCATGTTTACAGGGAGGGTCTCCAGAACCCTGATGAAGGAGCACCTCTGGCGCTCAAGCCCAGCTATCACTGGGGCCCTTGACAAGCCCAGCCTACTGAAGCAAGCCTCTATTTAGCTACCCTGTGGGCTCCTGCTGCAGGGAAGCCTGGGTGCTGCCCAGAGGGGTTGCTCTGGATGACCAACAGGAAACTGCTTTGCCAGTAGAGCCTTAGGAGCTTTGTACTCAAACTCTGCTTGCCCAGGGGAAGTCCACAGGCAGTATGCTCTGGCAGTGAGTGGGAACCACCTCTGCTGCCACAGCTTTTAGAGTGCCATACTGGATACAACTGCACACACTGGGGCAGGGGTGGCCCTCAGCCTCCAGCCATCGCTGGCTGGAGAAAAGTCAGTCTGGCCCCATGGCTTCTGCTGCAGGGTTCCAGTTTCAGGACTACAAAGGACAGGAGGACTGTTTTGTGGATGATGGAACTGCTGTGTATTCTTGCTATTCTGTTACACAGATCTGCATTTATGTAAAACCTCTTAGAACTGTACACACACATGCATACAAGTCACTTTTAATGTATTTTTCTCTAAAAAATAAAGGGAGGCCATCTTCCAGTATCATCTGCCTTTAGACCTGTAACATAAACCCCTGCTAGAGAAAAAGGGACACTAAGGTCTGCCTACAGTAGTAGAAGGGGAAAAACACAATAAAATACATGTTGAATTTCAGTAAATCATCCCACAGTTGCTGCATAAACACTAAGGTTTTTACACCTAGTTATAAACAAAATAATTTCAGTTCATCTTTGATTACTAACTTCCTAAAGGGTTTTCATCTTGCTCCAGCTGAGAAGCCATGGTGGGGGTGCTGATGTATGAAGTCCAGTTCCTTGTCACCCTGCAGCATCCCACACTGGTCTCAGAAACATGAGGGCACCCCCACCCCTTAAATGACGGTCAGTTGGTCACCTCTTGCAGGAGGTCACTGAGGAGAGGAGAGATATGGGTGCAGACATTCGAGAAACAAGGGAGCACTGAAGACCAGTAACCTAGATTTCTCTCTGAAATGAAAGGCAGTCCTGCATGCTCCTGAATGTCTTGACAGTTCAAACTGAGCATGAACCCTATACCCCTTTCATTAGGAAATGTTATTATTAGTCACACAACCACCCAGTGATCCATTAGTTAGCTGAGTGAATCATGTGATTTTCTAGCAAAGCTAGACATTCCAGGAAATAATTCACATACGCACTAGCTTCTTCTTTTCTGAAATGTTTGAGATCCTGGGCGAGAGGAAACATTGACAATAGTCTTTAAAAAGGTTCAGGTTCTTTGCTTTGGTTAGTGATCTTTTGCTGTACAAAAGCTTTTTAGTTTGATGTAATTCCAGTTGTTTATCATTTCCTTCTTCTTTTTTTTTTTTTTGCCTTGAAGATTCACAGGTAAACTGGTGGTGGGAATTTTACAGGGAATACACAATGATGAAAAAATAATTATAAGAAAAAAACAAAATCTTCTTTGTAACAGGTTATAATTATACCAGTTCATCACTCATTAACAAATTGAATAAATTGTTTACTTATTTCATTTAAAAAAAGGTTCAAGTTCTTTTGGGAGCTCCTTGTTCTAGTCTGACTTGCAAGTACAGAGCAGGTCAGTAGAAAGAGGTTAATGCTTTTCTTGGTCTTGCTAGAAAATGCTGCAGGTCACCCAGACAAAAAAGGGCTAATTACCTACAGACATGATTTTGCCTTTTCATTATAAAAGATAAACAAATAGGCACAGTCTAAAAGAGTTTTCCACAGCAGGCACATGGAGATGATGAGTCCATCTACCCAGCACTTGGGGTGAATGGCCAGCGGTGTGAGATGAGCCCCCCAGGACCCCACACACAGTAGGGGAAGTTCTGAACAGAGACCCCCCCCCCCACCAGGCACACTCATCCCACTAGCACCGTGAAGAATTAGTGGCAGGCCTATAGGACAGAAGGGAGGAGTGCACACTTATATTCAAAGAGAAAGAAAACAGAAAAAAGAAAAAGAAAAACTTCATAGAATGCTATTTAGAAATCCCTACCTGCTCAGAAAAAAAAAAAAAAAAAAAGATTGAAAGTCTAATAAAGGGGGAACACCTCAAAGAATGTATTTTCAAAAACCATGACAACTGGCAAGCTCGTAACTACCTTGACACAGAAATACTCTCCATTAAACAAATACTGCAATTAGCAGAACAAAGAAGGTTAGCACACTGGGCTCAACACAACACAAATGTACACACAGGAGGATATCAGACAGAACCTGGAGGGTCATGACAAATTCCTGGGGAATGTATGCTTTTTCTTTAAGTTACAGAAGTTTATAATTTTGAGGTATTTGCATATTTTGCCATTCTAAGTGGTTTCCTTTTGTGGGACAATTATTATATTTTTTTAAAAATTATTTTTAGTGACCTTAAAGTTTAAGGAAGAAAAATTTAAAAAGCCCAGGATATTTTCTTACCACTTCACTTCCAGTCATACAGGTCCTGGGGTTTATTCTCTGTGGACACTGGAAATGTGTCTCTGTCCCTGTCCCACCAAGAAGGGTGTTTGCTTTTGTAAATAATCTTTTGCTACTCCAAAATTAGTATTTCTTGGGCACACATCATGTACTGGGCACACTCCTAAGCACTAGGAAGTTTGATTGGGTAAGAAGCACTGCTGTTACTTCTTTGTTAAAGATAAGGAAATAGAGGCACAGAGAGGTTAAGTAATTTTCCCAAAATCACAGAGCTGGTAAGTGAACTCTCATAGAGGTGTAACTCCAGACCTTGAACTACCAAAGTTTACATCCTCCTTCATACCTACTAACAGCATGTAGACATACAGAGTAGTTTTAATTTAAAAAAAAGTTTTTCCATGAATAAGTACAGGAATCTGAAATCCAAAATATATGAGAAAACCTCTTCTACTTGTAAACCAACCATAAAGTCCAAATGTTGTGTGAGAATTTTATATATTAGTAAACCTAATTATAAGAAAAGAACATTAATTTGAATATTCTCCCAAATTAAAAAGCAACACTTCAACTGAACAGTCATGGTCTCTACCAAGCTGTATCCATTGTTATAAAAATGAGACATTTTTTCCCATACAAAGGATATAACCTTTTATGTTTCAAGTTGGCTACAAAGAAAATAAAGAGAATAAAATAACATAGCTTACAAAACCTACTTAGAAAACTGTAAGAACAATTAGCTCCCTTCTCTTTACTATCCCATCTTCTATCTGAAATTCCAGTCATGGAATTAGGAGTCTAACAGCACATCACACAAGCCCCGCTGATCTCTGGGGACCTCTCTGATGGTGCAAGGGGTTAAGGCGCAGCACTATGAAGCTGTCCAAAGCCACTGCAGCACAAGTTCGATCCCTGGGGGAGGTGACCCACATGGCACAGCAAGCAGACCTCTCCTGTCTCGCTCACTGCTCCCTGCAGCAGTGTACTTCAGTCAGTCTTCCTGTTCTGTTCCCCACTCTGTCTATGGTGAATCCTCTCACCCCCCCCCCCCCCGCCACCCAACACCTCTGGCCTGTAGCCCTGTTCTTGTATACATAAATAAATCTTTAAAAAAAAAAAAAAGACCTGTTGATCCTTATACATGGCACATATTTGAGAGTCCAGAGAATACAACAGAGGACTGAATATTTTGGGTTTCGACTTCTAAAGAACAAGCCTGCCGTGAAGGTCAGTGTCAACAATTCAATGGCCTGAAAAAGCAGATTCAGAACTGCCAAGAACTAATCATCTTAATTGTAGATAAAATTCACCAGTGTGAGAAATCAGGCCAAGGGGGAATTCTGCTTTGCTGTCACTTGAAGTTCATGCCAAACAAAATAAACTAAACTGTTACCATCCTGGCCTGGTATAAAGTTTCCTCTGAGTCAAATGGGATCACTGAATAGTAAAGAGATTGAAGATGGAACCTGTAGAGTTTCAGTTCTTGAATCTTGATGCACTGCAGGTCCAAAGTTTCCAAACTCCAGTGACTGTGGCCCAGGGGAGTCTTACCCCAGCTCCTCCAGGAAGAATCCGCTCCTCCAGGAAGCATCCGGCTATCCTCCTATAGAACATGTCCAACCCTGCTGGTCCCTGTAAACATCCCACCCAGCTGACTTATCCAGGGAGCATAACAGGAAAAAAAATCAGGAAGGAGCCACGCTCCTTCTTTCTGCCAAGCTCTGTCTTCCATCAGCCCATGAGCTCCAGGAGCTGTATGCTTAATAGGCATCAGGCATCGACTACTTGAATGAGTCCAGTATCCAAAGACTTTGCTAAAAAGCAATCCTACTTTAAAGTCGCAGAATTTCTGGGTTTTGTGGTACCTTAAGTTAAGTCTTGTCCATATCTTAAATGACTTGGGAAAATTATTCTCACTTGGCAAATGGGGAAAATGAGGAAAGACATTTGGAAAGACATTTCTAAAAACACCTAAGGAAATAGATATCAGTAAAACTAACAATCTGTATTCATACCTCAGCCCTCCATGCACAACTGAACCATTCCCTATGTTTCTCCTTTGGGTCATTCTGGAACCATCACTGGTTCCATCACACCAAGACCATAAACAGAGGAAGAGCAGTTTGGTGTGGTCCATGGAAGACAGAAGCCTGGTGTGGAGTTTGTTGAGTTTGAAGTATCTGTGAGGCAAGGAGGTAGAAATGAGCAAGGGTAGCTGGATACTGTACATGTGAAAAGTACATATGAACCTTTCGGAAACAGCAGAAAGTACATGTGAACATGAACAGCTGAAAAGCTTTACACCTGAAGGTACCAGAAAGTATCCTTTCCCCTAATTCTTCAGACAAAAGCCATAGTTCATCGGATACAAGGTGCCATTGGTTCTAAGACAAAGACTAAGAAAGAAAAAAACTGCCTTGAAATAGACACATTGCTAAGACAGCACTGATTCTAAATGCACCCCTAGTTCAGCTGTTCTAAAGTGCAAAATAAAAAGGTGTATATTAGAATAGATGAAATACAATAAGCTTTTTTACTGATAGGTTTTTAGACTGCAGTTAATACAGGGTGGACACTAGCTTTTTGCAACATTTTACTCTGATATCTTTCAAATTACAGAAAAGTTGCAAGAACAGTACAAAGAAGTCTCAAGCACCCTTTACCCAGCTAGCTTCACCAACTAATAGTTATCTCTTTACCCAATTTATCATGGCCATGTTATCATGTTTTCTTCCTCTCTCTTTCCCCCCATTTCAGATTAAAATTCAGATTTCATGCCGTTTTATCCCTAAATACTTCAATCTGTATTTATTAAACTTAAACTCAAGGACACAGTATATTAAACTTAAACTCAATGGTCACAGTATAATTATCAAATACAGGAAATCTGCCACTGATGCAATACTACTGCCTAATCCATCAATTACACTCAAATACTGCCCACTGCTCCATAGAGTCCTTTGTAACCACTTCCTCTCCCTTCCAGGGTCCAATCGAGGGTCAGCACTGTGAATGGTTATCAGCACCCTCTCAGCTGGAACAGTTTCTCAGTCTTCATGTTTCTTGATTTTAAATTTTTTAAGAATATAGAAGTCTGTTATTTTTGTAGAAGTGGAGTTTGCTATCTTCACATAACGAGATTCAGGTTATGGTGAGAACACCTGCCTCTCAATGCCTCCTATCAGTGATATTTCAAAGTTAATTTTTATTAACTTTGATCACTTAGTAAAGATGGAGTGTGCAGCAGGGCTGTCACCTTTTATGATAATTTAAATTCTGAGAATTTCACGTAGTAAAAGTTATAAATATCAAAGTCTTATTTTATGTGTGCACTTTGAAATGAGAATTCAGAATAAATTAAGAACTGCTTACTTACAAAGCCACACAGCAGTGGTGTGAACTATTGACTATTTTCCTATTTTTGCAGAGAGCAGGGTCTGGGAAGCTTGAATTATGCAGGACCTCTGCAAATACCCTGTTATAAGCAGTTTTCTGAGTGCTACCAGCAGTGAGAACAGGCCATTAATACAGACCATAGAGCTCAGAAACTGGGCCTGTGTTTTCTGGCTGAGTCAGGGGGCTAAACCCCACTTCCTTTTGTTTAGGTCCTTGATGAGAGGGCACCTTGAGGAAGCCTGACCACAAAACCAAGCTCACCTGAACCCAGGCTGCTACTGGACAAGCTGTAAGGTATTGCCCGTCCATCTGCAGATAAGCACCCTGAGTGTGCAGGGAAGGGTCTCCTCTGCTCAAGGTCCTGTCATCTCGCCCAAGGTGGGAACCGGGTGCTGCTGCTGTCTACTTCCATCAACATAGCTGGAAGCCAGAAGTACCTGAGGCACCTCCTCCTCAGGCTACCATGAACTGTCCCTGGGATGTCAAAGTCTCCACTGAGCAGGCTGCCTTGTTGATCTGCAAGTAATGTTCAACTGCTTAGGAATTTCCTGTTCCCTTGAAACTAAACTCCAAATTAGTAAATGTTACCCTATATCATTTGATGCTGGTTCTTATGTTTAAGGTCTGAGGCCATTCCAAGACCCCTATGTGAATGGTGCCAGCCCTAACTGATAAACATCTACAAATGGACAATTCTTCACTGAAACTTTAAAAACTTAAGAGATTGCAAAGAATCATTTCCTTTCATATCTTTAACAGTAAGTGATGACCACTTGTAGAAACTCCCACAAACAATATCTTAATCTGTTAAAGAAGCAGATGCCAAAATAAGGTCACTGGGTTAAGATGGGGTCACATCACAAAAAGATTCTCAGGGGACCCCCCTGGCGGCACAATGGGTTGAGCGCCGCATTGTGAAGCATCTGCTGCACAGCAGCACGAGCTCGATTCCTGGCCAGGGAGGGGACCCACATGGTTGTGCTGCCAATCAGAGTCTCCTGCCCACTTCCTCCATTTCTGCTGACAGAGCTCTGAATTTGGGCCTCCCTGGTAGCACAGCAGGGCAAGTTTGATCCCCAGCCAGGAAGGGGACCCACATGGCAAGGCGGACCTCTCCTGCCTAGCCTGTTGCTCCCCTCAGCAGTGTATTTTTTTTTATAAAGATTTATTTATTTATACATACAAGAGCTGGGGTACAGGCCAGAGTCCAGGGAGGTGAGAGGATTCACCAGACAGAGTGGGGAGCAGAACAGGCAGACTGACTGAAACACACTGCTGAAGGCAGCAGCAGACCAGGCAGGAGAGGTCTGCTGCACCATGTGGGTCCCCCCCTCCCTGGCCGGCAGCAGGGATTGAACTGGTGCTGCAGTGGCTGTGGTTTGCTTCATAGTCAGTTGTTCAACCCGCTGCGCCACCAGGGAGGCCCAGCAGTGTATTTTAGTTGATCTGCCTGTTCTGCTCCCCACTTTGTCTCCAGTGAATCCTCTCACCTCCCATGACTCTGGCCTCTACCCCAGCTCTTGTATGCATAAATAAATCTTAAAAAAAAATATTTCTCAGTTTCTTCACACGAAATACAAAGTATATCCCAACAACAGCTGGCGGGTTACCAGTGCTTCTTGAACCTGAGTGTGGAATTACCTGGAAGACTTTGGTTTATTTGAGACACAAAGAGTTTCAACTCAAGCGAGACTGTGCACCAGTCTGAAAAATGTGTACTGTCCCTTGTGTAGTGAGAACAACATAGGGTTGACAGAGATAACACAGGGTAAAAACACAGAAAATGCTTAAGACTCCTCAGTCCCACAGTCCACGGACAGCAGCCCTTGGTGGAGAACTCTCATCAGGAAGCTCCAAGGTATCCCAGGGAGGGAGAAGGAAAGTCCTCTGCTCCTACCACCCTCCAAATAGCTCCAGGTAGAGTCTGACCCAAAGTTTTGGCCTCCTGCTTGTGATTAACCAAATCTCTGGCCTTAAGCCTGAATCTCTAATTTGTACTTGAAGCCAAGGACTATGCTTAGCCTTGAGTCTAGAGTCTCGTTTTGGCCATTACCACTCCACCTTTAAAAAGTGACCAAGGAATCAGACCGCAAATGGCTGTGGTGCTGGAAATATTCTTCTAGCAATGAGGGTGACATTTCTTGTACTTAGGAGTCATGCCAGACCCCTCTCCACCACTGAGACTTCCAGTTCAGGGGTGAGGTCAGGACATCATTTTTTGCCTCCTTTTTTGAGACCCTCTTTGAGCCAGGGAAGGAAAGAGAGACGTAACAACCACCTCTTCATGTAAGATTCAAAGAGTTAAGTGTCCAAGGTAGAAAGAAAGAGGTCAGAAGGACCTCTCACATAACCCCAAGTACCATCTTAAAAACAAAAGAACCCAAAAACCACCCACTAATCAGCATCTGATGTCATTCACCATAAAACAGTAGGATCTGAATATTTTGAATATTTATGGTTAGGACTTTGCAACTCTTCTATTACTCTATTTTCCATGACCAAATGTTCACAAGGATGCAGAACAAAGGACACACTAATACTAAGCGATTTACAACATGCTGTCAGCAAATGACTGAGTTGATTCATCCACCTCTGAGCAGTCCTACAAACTGCAATGTATGGGATAAATGGGAGTTAGAGGAAGTTTCCCATAAAAGTTAATATAAACTATTCAATTAAAAAAATGTTAAGGGGGGCCTCCCTGGTGGTGCAGTGGAAGCAACCTACTATGAAGCAAACCGCAGCTACTGCAGCACGAGTTTGATCCCTGCTGCCAGCCAGGGGGGTGACCCACATGGCGCAGCAGACCTCTCCTGCTGTGCCCGCTGCTCCCCTCAGCAGTGTACTTCGGTTTATCTGCCTGTTCTGCTCCCCGCTTTCTGTGGTGAATCCTCTTACCCCCCACACCTCTGGCCGGTACCCCAGTGTTTGTATGCATAAATAAATAAATCTTTAAAAAAAAAATGTTAAGGGGCCTCCCTGGTGGCACAGGGCATTAAGCACTGCACTATGAAGCATCCGCAGCCACTGCAGCACTAGTTCAATGCCCAACCAGGAGGTGACCCACATGGCACAACAGACCTCTCCTATCTCACATGCTGCTCCCCTCAGCAGTGTACTTCAGTCAATCTGCCTGTTCTGTTCCCCACTCTGACTCTGGTGAATCCTCTCACCCTCCACACCTCTGACCTAGTCCCCAGTTCTTGTATGCATAAATAAATCTTTAAAAAATGTTAAAATCCAAACTTTTCCTCTGAAAAAAATGCTCTTTCTAATTTGATATTGATGGTGTTGAATGTTAGCTTAAGTTCTAGTTCTTTGGAAAAGGCTACTTTTCTCATTCTACAGAAACTATTACCCTCTAACTTTTATTGAATCTGATCTATATACAAACACACACATCCCACTTATATTTGTGAATGTATATCATTAGCAAATAGTTAACTTTACTATTAATTTGCAAATAATGTCTAATTTGCTAATGTAGACATCACCAAGAGATGACGTCTAAAACAGAAAAGGGACAGGACAGTGGCAGACTTCTTCTCTTCACAATTTTTTTTTAATATATACACACACACACTCAGAGCACACAGGTCAAAAAACTACAAGGCTGCTGACTTAGTGCTTTGAGTAACAGGCCAGTTTTCACTCTTTTTTTTAGTTTTCTTTTATAAGTATGCCAAGTTCAATGTGAAAAACTTGGAAATCGCAGCAAAGCACTCTAAAGAGAAACTCAACTGTCACTCAGAGCCCCTCATTCTTACTGACAGTGCTAGTGGTGGGACCTCGAGCATCACTTGGCCTTCAGCCCTCCAGCTTCAGAATTGTCCGTGGACCTCCTCTCTGTTCCAGAACCTAAGTCTCCTAAAGCAGAAAAAACGCAAGCCACCCTTTGCTAACTTTCCTCCTGTGCAAACAAATGGTGCTACACCGCTTCTAACAACACAGAATTAATACAAGAGCACCATTTATGAGTGTGAAACTCCCAGGTTGAACACACTCCCACATGACTTGTAACTAACACTAATGGGAGGAAAGGGGCAATTCTTCAAAAACAACTAGTACAACAGATAACACTGGCAACAAATTTGTGCCCCGGTATCGCGTCCCACACAAACTATTTTTCCAAGTGTAAACTCGTATTTCAACAAAAGTTAGCAGTAACAATGATTTTCTCCATAGTGGGATGAAATCTTATTTACAGGACATGGCTCTGCAGAATAATCTGACGGCTCAAATGAATGGGTCCCTCGCATTTTGCAGATGACAGAGAAAGCTGCAGGAACTTGGCAGTCCCGCGGTGGACAGCCACAGCACCAGGCCGCCAGGCGTCTCAACAGGAATGCTAGCGCTGCAGATAGCCACGACCTCCAAGGTTCTCGCCCAACGGTTTAACCTCTCTGTATCACAAACGAAAACCCCGACCAGGTCCCAAAGTCACAGCAGGAGTTTTAACCATTCTAGCAAAGGGGCTGGGAAACTGCAAGCTCTGATCCAAGTATCGTCACCACTTCGGAAACGGTCACGACTGTAGGACCAGTTTTTAAACGCTTGGTCAAGCAGCTGGGCTCCCACGGGATACCTTAAAGCAACCCCTCCTATTCTCTCACCCTCCTATTACCCCTCCCCCCACTAACACACACACACACACACACACAGGGTCCTGCAGAGTGACGGGGAAAGTCGGACACCGCATCAGACCTAACCAAACTGTGGCTCCCATCCCCAAGGCTAAGGGTGGACGCGCACAGGGGCCGGTATGGGGCGGACGCCGAGTTCTCAACCCACGACCCCACTCGGCCCAAGACCTGGTGAGCCTCGGATAATATGGCCCCCAACTGTCGACCCTCCCGGCGCGCGCGAACACACACACACACACACACACACAGTCTCGGTGCTCCACGGCTCCATCAGAAGTGCTAGCTGGCCGCCTCGGCCGGCACGTGCGGCTGAGGGTGGGTTCAGCAGCCGCAACGCGCCCGACTCACCTGGTCAAGGGGCGCTCGGGTCTCCGCTGGCGCACGGAGCCTGGGACGCCGCCGAAGGTGCGCGGGGCGGGCTAGCCGCTCCCACTGCGCGTCCCGCGGGTCGCCCTTTGTGTCTAGAGGCCTCGGAGCCGCGCTCCTCCCAGCCGCCAGGTACCGCCCCCTGGCTCTCCCAGAGCTGCGCCAGGCGCTGCGCACCCCACGGGGCGGGGACCGAAGATAGGGGCGGGGCCTGGGGGAGGGGCGGGCTGACGGTGCAGAGATGGGTGTAGAGGGGCGCTGGGTGGGCGGAGCTCCAAAGCCCGCGTGTCTTTGGGAAGTTCAGGTGTCAGGCCGTGAAGCTGCTCTCTCCTATCACGGTAAAGACTTGTCCTCTGCGTGGGATCTGGCTTTTCACAGCTACTGATGTGACATTCTCTTCTGGAAACAACCCGAGGAAGCATGCCAGACAATGGTAATATTCCAGATTCAGCTGAGACTTAAAAATTTGGTTACTGACTTTTCATTATATATTCAATCATGAATAATCATTGAGCACCTGCTACTATCAGACATTGTTTTAGGGGCTGAGAATGCAGTAGTGACAAAAAGGAACAGGGTGTTGGGAGCAGTCGAGGGAGGGAACCCCTGCCCCTTGTGGAGTTTACACCCCATAAAAAAATTTAAAAACAAATGAAATATACAAAAATATTAGATACTTATAAATACTAGGGAGCAGCAACATAAAAGAGGGGGTTAAGAAATACAGGAGGTCTATGTTTATAGCAACACTCTTTACAATAGATAAGACCTGGAAACAACCTAAATGCCCAAAAACAGATGAGTGGATCGGGAAGCTGTGGTACATATACTCGATGGAATACTCCTCAGCAATCAGAAATGAAAAACTAGACTCATTCATGGGAACATGGATGGATCTGGAAGGGATGATGCTCAGCGAAGTCAGAAGGCAAAAGAAAAATACCAGATGGTTCCTCCCCTAAGAGGAATATAAGGGAACCAAATAAGGATCAAGGAAAGGAATAAGAACAATAATAATAATAACAATAAAGACACGAAACCAAAAATGAAAAGACAAGGACAAATTGGGGACACTTGGTGGGGAGGGAAGAGGGGCAGGGTTGAGGGCAGATGGGAGCACGGGGGACTGAGTTGATGGTGCACTGGTGAGATGGTGATGGGAATACATGGAGATTACAACTGATGTCAAATATATATAAATAAAAAATGTTAATAAAGAAAAAAATACAGTAGATTAGCCAGGAAGGACAACAGGATGATGAGTTTTTAACGAAGAGGTGGAGAAAGGAGACAAGGGAACAGCTGGCTGACGCTCTGAAACGGCGGGGGAGTTTCACAGTGTCTGGAAAGAGAGAACCTGGAGGAGCTTGGCCTGTGAGATCAGAAAGGGTGAAAGTCACAAAGGGGTGTAAGGTCTTGGCACCCTTTTAAGGACATGGCTCTTCTCTTAAGTGTCTAACAGAAGGCGCTAGTTTCCTGACTTAAAATCATTCTGCCAGTGGATGAGAGGTGGGGGAGAGGGGGAAAGAGCAGGAAAGGGCAGGAGAACAGAAACCATTAAGAATTAACCGCAATAATTATGCTGAAAGGTGGACGAGGGTGGAGATGGTTTGATAATATGTAATATTTAGGGATTCCAAAAAAAAACAAGATATACCTTCATATTGGAGATGGGTTTCAGGAAAGAGGAAGAAAGATGGCTCCAAGGTTTTGGCCCGAGCAACCACAGTTACTAATTTTGTCCTGGGTTATTTCTGTGTATGTCCTCATTTTAAACCTCACAACAATCCCAGCCATGCTTGCACCATCACCATTTATTTAGCAGAGGAGCAAAATGAAGTTCACACAGTTGGATGACATGTTGGGGTCCTTACCATTTTCAAGTGCCAAATCTGACCCCAGAACCCACACTCAGGCTGGCTGGTGAATGCTGAGACTAGACCTGGGGCTGCGCCCTCCTTCCCCCTGCTCTCCACATTCATGTTGCCCGCCCATGCGGGGGCACCTGAGCTTCCTCAATTTGACCCCAGTCTCCAACAACACAGTCAGATGCGGTGGGAGCAAACTGCTCCACCCTCAGTGGGAACTGAAGGGATGAACTAGAGGGAGCCCACTCTGAAACCAGGAAAAGAAAGGGCTCTTGAGACCCCTCTAGTCAAGATTGAAAAGAGGAAGCCACAGACACTGGTGAGAGCAAGCAACGAGTCAGCAATTATTGAGTGGTTAAAAGAGAGCCCTAGGGGGCATTCTCTGGGCATAAGGGAAACTTGAAAAAGTGCAGGGACTATGGCTTTATATAGGTTTTAGGAATGGTGTTTGAGAACAAAGAAATTAAACTTTATTCACTGAAAAAGTAAGGACACGGCTTTGGCTAAAATCCATCTGTTCTTGCCTGTTGTGGGCACCAATCAACTGCAGCTCAGTGACTGTGCAGGGCATGTGACCACTACCAAGGTGAACATGTCATGGAGGCTGTGTGCGCCCACAGCTCCAGTTTGAACCGGTCTGGTTTCAAGGTCTGCAACTATTTTCTCCTGGGTGTGCGACTCCCTCTTTTCCCATAGCTGCCAACTTGATAAGCTGTGGAAAGCTAGCTCAGAAATAGTAAAAGGGAAACAAACAAAAAACATCACTGATCTAAAGGAATTTATGGCAGTAGGTACCCAGGGCCTAGAATCATTAGCTTTTTTAACCTCTTGTTTACCAGTCCTCAGGAATAGCAAGATTTTGTTCTTGTCCTTGCACCCTTCCTGTCTCATTTGCATCTCTCTCCCAAGCTGACCCATCCCATCTCCACACTCTCGACACTGTTGGCCAACCTAGACTTCTCAGGCTACTCCATTCTCCTTCGCCATCCCATCCATACTCCTCGCCTCAGGCCTCTTCCTCCTACACCTGTCCACACTGCAAGGAAAGTGCTCTTGCCGTTGACCCCACTGACCGCCCAGTTATCAAATCACAGGTTTGTCTTCATTACCTTTGCAGCTCCAGGGCACCAGCCAGCTCTACTCTGACCCCTCTGACCTTTCCTTCTCAAAGTGCCCATGACCTCCTTGCCCCTTCCCGAAATGTTGGCATTCATAGGTCCTAGACATGGGTCTCTGCTCTGTTTGCCATGTCCGAGTGGTTCCATATTGTCCTCTGTCTGAAGTCACCAATCCCCAGCTGATGCAGCCTGCACAGTCTGTGTAGTCCTGCTCTCATTCCCGTTCTCTCTCTCCTACTATTAACACCAAACGTCCAACTGCCAGCTAAATAATTGATTTCTTTGTCTCACAAACAGTTCAGACTCAAGTCTTATTGTTGGGTTTGGGGGTTCCTGCATTAGGAGTTCCTTGGTTCTTGATTATGGACTTCCCTGGCATGTCTTTAGCAAAAGCAAAAGCTAAGATTATTTAGAGATAAAGTGAAAGGACACCCAGGGAGATATCTGGGCAGGCAGAATCCTTGGTAAGAACAACTGGAGGCTCTGGCCTGAAATGTGGTACGGAGGCTGCTCACTCCGTCCCATCTGGGATGCATTGTGCAAGGCACTCCTGGGGTGTTGGTTTACTGGTCTGGGCAGCTGTTGCTAAGTTACTCTGTAACCAGGTCCTTGCAGTGTGGACTGCAGGGCAAAACTGACATTTTTCTCATTGCTGCTTAAGCAGCAGGAACCCTTAGAAAAACTCAACCCAGGCCTCCATGGTGGCTCAGTGGGTTAGTAACACATTATGAAACAAACCACAGCCACTGCAGCACGAATTCGATCCCTGCCCCCGGCCATGGGGGTGACCCACATGGCACAGCAGACCTCTCCTGCCACACCCACTGCTCCCCTTAGCCATTTCAGTCGATCTGCCTATTCTGTTTCTCACTCTTTCTGGTGAATCCTCTCACTCCCAGCACCTCTGGCCTGTTACCCAGTTCTTATATTCATAAATAAAACAAATCTTTTGGCGAGGATGTGGAGAAAAAGGAACTCTCCTACACTGCTGGTGGGAATGCAAGCTGGTCCAACCATTATGGAAAGCAGTATGGCGGTTCCTCAGTCTACTAAGAATGGAACTTCCACATGATCCAGCAATCCCACTCCTAGGAATATACCCAAAAGACACAAATACACTGATACAAAAGAATACCTGCACCCCTATGTTTATAGCAGCACTCTACAATAGGTAAGACCTGGAAACAACCTAAATGCCCAAAAACAGATGAGTGGATCGGGAAGCTGTGGTACATATACTCGATGGAATACTCCTCAGCAATCAAAAAAGATAAACTAGATGCATTCATAGGAACATAGATGGAGCTGGAAGGGATGATGCTCAGCGAAGTAAGTCAGAAGGCAAAAGAAAAATACTGGATGATTTCCCCCCTAGGAGGAATATAAGGGAACCAAATAAGGATCAAGGAAAAGAATAATAACAATAACAGTAATAACAACACAACAAAAACAAAAAGACAAGGACAAACTGTGGATACTTGGTGGAGAGGGAGAGGGAGAGGGTTGAGGACAGATGGGAGCACGAGGGACTGAGGTGATGGTGCACTGGTAAAAAGGTAATGGGGAATCCATGGCGATATAATTGATATCAAATATATATAAATAAAGAAGGAAAGAAAGAAAAAGAAAAACCCATTCATGCCCAAAGCTGCTGCCTGTGGACAGTTCCTGCCTCTGATACCAGCTCAGTTAAATGGACCAGGCAGGAGAAATTGAGGAGGGTGGGGAGCCCTAGAAGTGGATATAAGGAAGCACAGGAGAGATCCCTGGATCCAAAGAGGCTGATTCCAGCCTAGGTTCGTCACACTCGTACCCAGTTTTGGGGACTTATCTTTGTGGAGAAAAGCTGAAAAGTTCTGCAGGTAACAGAGTGGCTGAATCTCTCTCTGGATTGTTACTCTTATCACCTGGAGAGAGCACAAAGACCCCGGTCTAGTGTCTCCCAGAGCTGCTGTTGGTGTTCATCTGATCATTCAGCATTGCCTCTGGGTGTTGGTGCCTTCTATTGTCCAGTGCTGTTCATCCTGGCCTTCGGATTGTTAGTGCAGCTGCTGCAGTGTAGTCTCAGCAGCCTGGCTTGTGAGCACCTCCGGGTGCCAAGTTTCCAGGCCCTCACTGGTGTGAAGGTGCCACGTTGGAAGAGTGACCTTTTGTTTGGGACTTCTAAACACTGTGGACACTATCTAGGGTGAGAGAGCCAGCCATTTATGGTCTGAGTAACTCTTTGTTTCTCCTGTTTGTTAAATAAACCCCACTGTTGTTGTTCCCTGAACCTGAGTAGTCTTGCATCTGTGCATGTGGGTGAAGAATTAGTGACCTGTCTCTGTTGGGCACTGTCCTTGATGAGCAGAGTTCCCCTGTAGCCCTGCCTCAACTCCCCCTTCTACTGTGCTCCCAGGGTATAGTTTCATCAGCTGGTTGGGACCAGGGAGACCATTAGGCCCAAGTTGTGATATCAACCTGTTCTGCCCTCCCTTGGGAGGGTGATAATGTCTAGGAGTTTTTCCAGATATTGCTTGTCTGGTTTAAAAGAATTGCCTTATTGTCTAGAAATTGGCCAATTTTGAGGAATTGCCCCACTCTGGGTGCTTCTTGCTCTTCTCAGGTTTTATTAACTGCCTGTACATGGGGGTGGGTGGACTCTTCACTTCTCTGCTCTGCTCTGCTCTGCTCTGCTCTGCTCTGCTCTTCTCCTTTGGCTCTCCCTGGGCTGAATCAGCTCTGGCAAGTGTTTCCTGGGCTCCTAGGTGTAGTTGGCTGTTTCATTTACTTTCGGATCACCCTCTTTGTCCTCAGTGTCTAACAGTGTCAGACTGAAATATTCTTTCCCCTAGAATATTCTTCTGTGGAATCCCCATCTTAGTGAAGGTTTCATTCAGCCCTTCAATCTCAATCTTTTCCTCACATTTACTCAGTAGCTGAGTTCTATTGATCTCCATTCTTTCTCCCTTCCTCTCTCTTACCGCAGAACCACACCATCCCCCAATCCCAGTGTCAGGCCCTCCAAATCCCTGAAATGCCTCCATAAGAGGCCTGTTTGTGCACCGAAGATACTACCTCCGTGTAGTGACAAGGCAGGCTTCTCAAATGTGCATCTGTCTCGCTCCTCTTCTGCCTAAAGGTCCCCTGTGACGTTGTCTAGCAGGTCCTTCCTTCCAGACCCGGCCTTGCCACTTTTCTGGCCTCACCTCTCATCACTGGTATGTGTTTATTCCCAGAATTCTTGGAAAAGGGCACAGACCATGGGCTCTTCTTGCTCCATGGCTTTGCAAGCAGCCCCAAGTACCTCTCTTCCAGCTTTTAACACTCGACACTGAACATGCCTCATTTCTGCTCCCTCTCCCTGTCTTCCCAGGATGCCCCATTACTTCTGTCAGTGCTTGTGGCACTCCTCATAACTTTATTTATTTATTTTACAAATTTGCTCTTCTTCATGGAAAAATTTGAGTCTTTTGAGTCTTCATGGGCAAAGACTATCTTCTCTGTGCCTCCCTCACCCCTGTGCTGGAATCCAGCAGGCATTGTTTGCATGGAGTGGATCACACTAATGTCTTCTCCCTCTTTGAGCCCTAAGAGGTGCTCCCCATCCTTTCCCACCCCGCATGTGGAAGGGGAAGCCTTATTAGCACAGCAATACATCAGAATAATGAGAGGAGCTACATGGTGTCTAGCATGAGGACATTGTATTTATCCATTGCAGGGACTCTACTTTGAAGGATGTGGGGAATCTGGGGCTGTGTCTGATTGAGTCAAGCTTGACTATTTCTCTTATCCCCTACAATCAAGATAGCTCATCACATCCAGATAGCTCTCCTTTTTTTTTTTTTTAAGATTTTATTTATTTATGCATATAAGAGCTGGGCTACAGGCCAGAGTCCAGGAAGGTGAAAGGATCCACCAGAGACAGAGCCAGGAACAGAACAGGCAGACTGACTGAAACACGCTGCTGAAGGGAGCAGCGAGGCAGGAGAAGTCTGCTGCGCCATGTGAGGCCCCTCCCTGGCCGGCCGCAGGGATCGAACTCATGCTGCAGTGGCTGCGGGTCGCTTCACAGTGCGTTGCTTAACCCACTGCGCCACCAGGGAGGCCCCAGATAGCTCTCCTTTTAAAAATTGATTCATTTTGGGCCCTCCCCTGGTGGCGCAGTGGGTTAAGCAACACACTAGGAAGCAAAACGCAGCCACTGCAGCACGAGTTCGATCCCTGCCGTGGCCAGGGAGGTGACCTCCGTGGCCAGGGAGGTGACCTACGTGGCGTGGCAGACCTCTCCTGCCTTGCCCACTGCTCCCCTCAGCAGTGCGTTTCAGTCAATCTGCCTGTTCTGCTCCCCGGCTCTGTCTCTGGTGGATCCTCTCATCCCCTGGTGGATCCTCTCACCCCTGGCACTTCTGGCCTGTACTCCAGTTTCTTAATATGAATGAAAAAAATAAATCTTTTTAAAAAATTGATTCATTTTGAGTTAACATTGTATGTATGGGAGCTTGAAAAGGTCGTTTGCAGTTTCCATGTACTTCTTTCCAAATACCAGCATCTTAGTATAACATGGAATAGTTATTAGAACCAGGAATTTAACATCAGTGCACTGCTGTAAACTACAGACCATTTTTATTTTTACCAGTTTTTTCATACTGTCCTTTTTTATTTTTTTTTTCTTGTTCCAGGCCCCTATCCAGAATCCCACCATTGCTTTTCTACCCACACCACTATCATCTCTAGCCTGTGAGATATCCTCTTAGTCCTTCTGTTTTCAACCTTTGTTTTTGCCTCTCTATATCCTATAATACTTAAGCTTTTTTTTTAGCTTATTAGTTTTGTGACCATCTAGTTTCAGTCTTCAGTTTTTTTCATCAGGTCTTCATTTTTCCTTTCATCTCATATTGTTGTATTGAACCCTTGTTTATGAACGAACATTATGTACTTCTTAAGATACGTAGTTCTAGTGGGGACTTTCTTTTTATTCTTAGCTTCAGTTCCTTATATTTTCCATGGTTGTTTTCCCTTTTCCTTTGGGAAAAGAGAGAGGAACCATAATGTCTTTGCATGGGCTCCATTGTGTTTTTGCACAAATAACCCTTCTAAGCCCCTTTCTACCCTAACATGGTGTGGATGGCTTTTTGGTTTCCAATCTACTGTAACTGATATCAGCTGGATTTCCTTGATGAGCTAATTGTTTTCGGTTTGAAGTCTGGATATTCTGTAATCTCTTTCTCTTTTTTGTATGTGGAGGAGGGTGGGGGGTGGTAAGAAGTGGTCTGGTAACCAAAGAGCATGGCTAGCTGATGTTGGGCAGGATGAGAGGTGAACTGAGTGGGTATATTCTTGTTAAATTACATAGGATCTGTGCTCACGTAAGAGCTTTGAGGACTGTCTTGTATTATTTCTCTGCTGTTTCCCTTGACCCAGAAAAGACTTTATCCCTGTGGGGAAAGGGAGAATTAAATCTACCTACCAATTCAGCAGTTTTCACTTTGCACATTTAATACTTTTCTCCCCTGTAGACATTTCCAATCTCAGTCAGAAGATAAATGGAAAACTTGAAGACAATCACTTGTGTTGATTCTGTCCATTTTGGACCTAACTTCCAGTATATTTGCCAAGATACAGGGGCTTTATTCCTAGTGAAAAAGTGCCCAGTTAAATGTGTGATC
This sequence comes from Galemys pyrenaicus, assembly GCA_019455555.1. Taxonomy (NCBI): domain Eukaryota; kingdom Metazoa; phylum Chordata; class Mammalia; order Eulipotyphla; family Talpidae; genus Galemys; species Galemys pyrenaicus. Next base: position 856,757 of record JAGFMF010011442.1, read on the forward strand.
CCCAAAAGAGAAAGAAAATGAGTAACTGTGTCAACTAGTCAACTAGCAGTCTTTATTTAGCACATTATATAAGAATATTGGGGTCTCATTTTATTTGAAACCTCACAGCCACTAGACTCAATTTCCCTCAGTTGTTTAGAAAAAGCTGCTGAGTATGCTCCTGCTTGTCTGCTGCTGTCCTGGGTCAACTACCCAGCTGAGTTTCTTCCCTCAAATGTAGCAACCATTACCCCCACTTTCCAGACATGAGACGTGTACTGCACACTTAAGTTCTTAGAACTCAAGACACCATCAGTAAACTCAACTGAAAAAAAAATAAAATAAAACAACAGGCAGAAAGCAACAAGACCTAATGTTTTAGCTGAGAAAGTAGGCAAAAGTACATAGGTATGACTGGCATGTGAAAAGAAGTGATAGAATTTAGTTGCAAACTGAACAGTGGAGAGAGAGGCAAGGAGAAATTAGAATCAGAAGTGCCTGGAAGGTGTCTTGCTTAAGTGGAAGCTGTGTTATTGTACGAAAGTTAAGTTTTCACCATGATTGCCAATGGAACACTGAGTTGTAATTGTCTTATATACAAAGCAATGTGTAAAATTAACCAGAGATGGGACTCAAAGGTAGACTCTGGTGCCTTCATTTAGAAACACAGCTTACCTACAGCCTGGATTTAGAAGAAAACTCAACAGCAATAGTAACTGAAGCTGGGAAAATCCTGTTGGGTAGTTTGTAAGTCTTAACCTGTAGGAAACACTTACCCACCTTTGGTCACCTCTTAGTTACTCTGTCTGGGAGACTAATGATGCAAGAGAAAGAAACATGACCTCTTCAGGTCACACTAGATCAGCATAGCCTTGATATATGTGAAAGAGAACCCTGGCTCCAGAATTCTAAACATTACTCATGACATAAGAGATGTCTTAGTAAGTTAAATCCATAGCTCTGTCCCCAAATATTTCTCCTCTTCTCTATGTGCTGTGACAAAATAACCTGTCACTAGCCCCCAAGCCTGTTTTAATCACAAACTCCTTTCCTCATGGCCATTGATGAGGCTGTATTTATTCAATGTGGAGTCCAGACTCACCAGTCCTCATGTAGGATCCCTCCCTGGCATCCCAAGCCACCTTTCCAACTTTACCTACCACCTGCCTTGAGGAGCCCTAGCTCCAGCAAAGCAGTACGCCAGCTGCCTCTGAAGCGGTCTATGTTTTTGCCACCTCATGCCTCTTCTGCATCTATTTGAGTCTGTTGTTGAAAGTGACTCAACTCTGATCACTTCTGAGAAGACACCCACAGTACCTGTTGTGCCACCATGGAGTTAGCAGTCCTAGTCTGTGGCCATCTGGTGTCCTGCTCTGTCACTGAAGTTCTGTGTTACTATCTGAAGTGCCTCTGGTAGCTCCTTTCTGAATCTCAACCAGATTGTAAATCCCCAGAGTCAGACTTGATTTTCATGTGTTTACACCCCCACAACAACTATAGAAGCTGGTAAACAGTAAGGTGTCCTTAATTTTTATTAATTTTAGGGTTCATTTTGCTTCTAGGAATGGTTTCAATTAATGGGGACTGGAAAAACACAATTTTTCTTTGTAATTTATACATCTAAAATTTCCCAAATAGCTTATCATGAAATTGCCAACTATAAATTCCAATGTCATATAGGAAGCTGAGACATGCCAGCAAATTCTGAGATGATAGTGCTTTGACAATTGGCCTAAGACAATGCATTTGTTTCACCATGTTATTTATTCATGTTCATTTTCAAGAGTCAGTTTAATTAAAAAAACAACAAATAACTTCACAGGAAACTTTATCCTTATGCCTTATTCATGGTTCTTGGGGAGTTATGGCTAAGTGCTAACCTCAGAACAGATTCATTTATGGTTGTTGTTTCATTGCTCTCTGATAGCCATGATAACCCACATATATACCCAGTTTAATCCATCCTGAATATACCTGACCCTTTCAATAAATTTTTCCTTCTTTTTCTTTTAATAAGAATTTGTAGAACAGACAGTTCTCATGTACTTGTCACCTAGTTTCCATTCCTTAATATTAAGATCTTGCATAAAATAGTACCGTAATAAGAATCAGGAAATTAACTATAGTTAGTACAACTATTAGCTAAATTCCAAACTTTATTTGGATTTCAGCAGTGATTTTACTTTTCCAACACCCCATTTGGAATCCCACGTGACATTTAATAATCATTGCTCAGACCCTCAAGCCTTTGATAGTTTCCCAGACTTTTCTTTTTTTAATGATTTTGACATTTATGAAGAGCACTGGTTGGGCATTTCATAGGATGTGGCTTTTCTGTGCTTTTTCATAGTTTTATGAGCTTTGGGGAAGAACATGAAGAGATGAAATGCCTTTCTCATCGCTTCACATCAGTGGGTACCAGACAGCACCTGACCCTACTAGTGATGTGAATCTCGATCATTTGTTCAGATGCTGAATGCCAGATCTCTCCACCGCAGTTTGTTTTCCCTTTCCATACTCTTGTCTCTGGAGGCAAGTTACTAAGTCCAGCTTACACTCCAGAAGGAGAGGCTTAAATTCTACCTCCTAGAGGGGGAATACATTATTTAGAAGGAATATCTGTCTCTTCTATATTTCTTTTCTTCAATCTTTATTTTGGTTTATAAGAAGACAGTTTACTATAGCAGAAAATAATTTGAGAAGTCCTGTTCATAGACAGTGACTATGATGATTCCCCTTGTAGAGGATGCTATCAGAGAGTATGGGGTGACATATTCAATCTGCCCTATTTTCATTCCTGAGCACACAAAGGCTCGGAGAGATAACAGTGCCCTAGGTCTAGGAACCTTGGTCCAGTTTCCTCCTGGGCCTGGACTTTGACGCAGAAGGCAGTGATAGAGTTCCTGGCACCTCTGGGCCACATCCTGAGTGGCAGCATGGCAGCATATAAAGAGGATTCATCTAGGTCAGCCTTCATCTTCATCCCACCAGTTACACCAGTTACCAGCAGATGGTTTCCTTGTCAGAAAGATCAGTGACATGGTAACAAAATGTCATTGGAGGATGCAAAAAACATGGCAGACACGAAATACATTTTCTCCTTTAACCACCTGAGGTTTGAGGCTGGTGGCCTAGTCTTCCTTTTTTTCCATTTCCTTGCAAGATACCATTTCTGTGCGGCTTCTACAAACTCTGCCACCAGAAAGAGTTAAATCACTTATCAGTATGGACTCATGTATATTTTTTAGACTTTTATTATATCCAAAGTATACATTTCACTGCTCAAATTTTTCCAGCTTTGGCCACTGAGAGTTCTTTGAGATTGCTTTCTGTGTCCCTTTTACTTGTATTCCTCTGAGGACCCCATTCTTTTGCTTTTGAAGCACTCCTTAGCTTTCAGTACTGTAAACTGCTCCAGACTCATACTTTCCTTGCTTATTATCAACCATGTCTCCAAGAACCCTCATTCCTTTCATTGGAAAATGGTATTTAGAAATCAAGAACTGGGTGAGGGTGTGCTCTGCTCTGGGAGATCCCACTATTTCCAGGCATGCTCAATGCACAGCTTTGAGAAATATATGTAGGTATGTATGTATGTATATATATATATACATACACATATATATACATACATATATCTATATATACACACATAATCACAACTGTCAGTGTTTAGCTAGCTACCCACCTACCTAGTTACTTAAACCTTAAACTGAATGAGTTCAAACAAATGTTTTTAACTTAAATCCAACACCACAAAGTTTTATTCTAGCATTTCCTCATTGTTTCTTTTGTACCGTGTTTCTTTAATGGTAAGAAAACTGCATCCACTATCTGCCATTTATTTATTTATTTTTGTTATTATTAAATTAATTTATTTATATATATTTGACATTAATTGTAGTCTCCATGGAGTTCCCACTACCATTTCACGAGTGCACCATCATCTTAGTCCCTTCTAATCTTTTTACCTTCATCCCAGTTCCTCCCCGCCAACCCTTCAAGGCACCTTTGAATTGTTTTTGTCTTTTTGTTCTTACTGTGTTTTATTTTTTTGATTATTGTTGTTTCTTTTCCTTGAGCCCCACTTTTTTGTTTGTTTCTTTCTTTATATTCCTCCTACAGGTGAAACCATCCGATATTTTCTCTTAACTTTTGACTTATTTCACTGAGCATAATTCCTTCTAGCTCCATCCATGTTTCTACAAATGACTCTAGTTTATCTTTTTTGATTCCTGAATAGTATTCCATTATGTATATGTTGCACATCTTCTTGACCCAGTCATTTATTTTGGGGCATTTAAGTTGTTTCCAGGTCTTACCAATTATAAATAGTGCTGCAATAAACATAGAGGTACACATATTTTTTTGGATTGGTGTTTTTGTGTCCTTTGGGTGGATTCCTAGGAGTGGGA
>JAGFMF010011442.1:861272-874054 GCA_019455555.1 Galemys pyrenaicus
ATCTGCTTATCTTCTCTCTCATTTTTATTGCTTTGGGGATGCATCTTCAAAGGCGTTACTGAGATGTATGTCTTGTAGCATTTTACCTATGTTTTCTTCTATATATTTTATGGCTTCAGGTCTTACATTCAAATCTTTTATCCATTTTGAGTTGATTTTTGTGCATGGTGTAAGGTAGTGGTCTAGTTTCATTTTCTTGCATGTGGCAATCCAGTTTTGCCAGCACCATTTATTGAATAAGCTGTCCTTGTTCCATTGCATATTCTTTCCTCCTCTGTCAAAGATCAGGTGTCCATAAATGTGTGGTTTTACTTCTGGGTTTTCTATACAGTTCCATTAGTCTGTGTGTCTGTCTTTGTTCCAGTACCAAGCTGTTTTAATTACTATTCCTCTGTAGTCAAGTTTGAAGCCTGGGAGTGTGATACTTCCAATCCCCTTCGTTTTAGTCAGGAGAGTTTTGGCTAACCGAGGTCTTTTGTGTCTCCATATGAATTTCATCAATATTTGGTCTATTCCTTGAAGAATGTCATTGAGATTTTTATTGGTATAGCATTGAATCTGTAAATTGCTTTTGGTAGGATAGCCATTTTGATAATGTTGATTCTTCCTATCCATGAGCAAGGGACAGCTTTCCATTTCTTCATGTCATCTTGTATTTCTTTTAATAATGTTTTATAATTTTCTCTATATAGGTCTCTTGCTCCTTTTAAGTTTATTCCCAAGTATTTGATTTTTTTTACCTCAATTGTGAAAGGAATATTTTTCTTGATTTCTTCTTCAGATTTGTATATAGGAAGTTTGTAATATAGGAAGGCTACTGACTTTTGTGCGTTGATCTTGTAACCCGCTACTTTGCTAAACTGGTTGATCATTTTAATTAGATTTTCTGTAGAGCTTTTAGCGTTTTCCAAGTATATTATCATATCATCTGCAAATAGTGGTAGCTTTACTTCTTCTTTCCCTACTTGGACACCTTGTATGTCTTTTTCCTGCCTTACTACTCTGGCTAGGACTTCCAGTATTGTATTGAATAGTAGGGGAGAGAGTGGGCATCCTTGTCTTGTTCCTGATCTTAAAGGGAATGTTCTCAGTTTTTCACCATTGAGGATAATATTGGCTGTGGGTTTGTCATATATAGCTTTTATCATGTTGAGGTATGGTCCTTCTATTCCAAGGGTTTCGAGGGTCTTTGTCATGAATGGATGTTGAACTTTGTCAAATGCCTTCTCTGCATCAATTGGAATGATCATGCGGTTCTTATCCTTCCTTTTGTTGATGTGTTGGATTATACCGATTGATTTTCAGATATTGAACCATCCTGTGCCTCTGGGATAAATCCCACTTGGTCATGATGTATTATCCCTTTGATGCATTGTTGGATTCTGTTGGCTAGAATTTTATTGAGGATTTTTGCATCAGTGTTCAGTAGAGAGATTGGCCTGTAGTTCTCTTCCTTTGTGTTGTCCTTATTTGGTTTTGGTATTAGTGTAATGTTGGCTTCATAGAACGTATTTGGTAGAATTCCTTCTTCCTCAATTTTTTGAAAGAGTTTGTGAAAGATAGGTACTAGTTCGTTTCTGAATGTTTGGTAGAATTCATTTGTGAAGCTGTCTGGTCCTGGGCTTTTGTTTTGGGGGAGTGCTTTGATTACTGCTTCAATCTCACTGCTCGTAATTGGCCTGTTTAAGTGTTCTATTCCTTCTTTGTTTAGTTTTTGTATGGCTATATCGTTCCAGAAACTTTTCCATCTCTTCTAAATTGTTGAGCTTGTTAGCATAGAGCTGTTCATGCTATTGCCTGATTATTCTTCTAATCTCTTCTGGGTCTGTTGTGATTTCCCCTCTTTCGTTTGTGATCTTACTTGTGTTTTTTCCTGTTTTTCCTTTGTTAGTCTGGCTAGAGGTTTATCTATTTTATTTTTTCAAAGAACCAATTTTGGTTTCATTGATCTTTAGGGTTTCTTTTATTTCTATTTCATTTATTTCTGTTTTAATTTTTATTATTTCTAAGTTTCTACTGCTTTTTGGATTCTTTTGTTGTTCTTTTTCTAGTTCATTGAGATGGGAGCTTAGGTTGTTTCTTTGAGTTTTTCTTGTTTGTTGATGTGGGCCTGGATTGGTATAAACTCCCATCTTATTACTGCTTTTGCTGCGTCCCTATTGCTCTCACCTTTCTCTACTTCTGTTGAAACACCGTGTCTCAACTGTTTTTATCTTGTTGGGAAGTTGCCATTAATTTATCCTTTATTGGTTGTCTTTACAAGTGAATTTTCTCCTGGCGTCCTTTCACTGCCTTGTTAGTTCTCACTTTATTTATGCTTATAATTTCTGCTTTCTCTCAGTTTCAAATCTCAGGCAGGGCCAGAGGTTCGGCGGGAACATATGCCCCACTGCTCACCTCTGTCTGCTTGATCTGCTTTTTTCAGTCAAACTCAGCAGACTGGCATATGCTCTCCCTCTGCTCTGCAGTTTCCCTGGTTGCGAGGTCCCCTTTCAGGCTCCAGGTATCAGGAGTGTGGGAATCCTGGCCCTGGGGCAACTTCTAGCTCACCTCTGTGTGCTGAAATTGCCTTCAGTATTCCATATAGCGTCTTTGTGGGGCCCCTAATCCAGACCTCCATGCCCTGCAATGATGGCACCTGGCAAGCTCTTTCCTGAGCTACTAGCACCTGCCTAAACCAGACATCCCCTCTTAGTTCCCAGACTCAGGCAGGGTGAGAGGTTTGGCTGGCCCACCCACATGGCCCAGTGCTCACCCCTGTCTGCTTAACCTGCTTTTTCCTAGTTAAACTCAGAGGTCTGTGTTGTAACTTATCTTAAGCTTCTTGCCTTGCGGTAATGGCATTTGGCGTGTGCTCTCCCACTGCCACCATACTTCTTGCTATATATCAGGATGTCAAAATTAAAGCTGTGGTCCAAATCAGTAAATATCAGATACCCAAGTTTTCAAGGTAGTTAATCAGAAATTTGTTTCCAGATTTTTGACCTACTTCACCCATTTCACAAATATTAAAGACTTGAGAAAATGGAATTGGAAGTGGAGGTTAACTTACAGTATTTCTTTGGGGAGAGCTTCTGTATCTTGTCATCTTCTTGGCAGTGTTAGAGGGACTACAAACCTAGAGAGTAAAATACGATGGAACAATTCAAATAAGAGAAGTTGACATACATTTTCTGCAGAAATCACATAAGACCAAGGGATCTATGTCAAGAGAATCGAGGGCAGTGGAGGGCAGGGGGTAGGGTGTAATTCACTTCTCATTGATAATGGGGCAAGACCATGGAAGAGAGGCTGGCTGGAGCCATTTAGAGATCTCAGAGGACTGTCTGGGAGACAAAGGGGACTCCACTGGTGAGTCAGTGATGCAGAGGCCAGCCAGACAACTGGGGCCACAGGAGCAGCCTTCTGGAGAGGGGACCAGGAGCAGCAGCTGGAGGGGCAGACTGAAAGGGCCCCTGCAAATGACCACAGGTATTTAAGGGTGAAAATCCGTTGGGCCTATAGGCTGTCGATCTAATTCGTAACAGCAGATGCTCCCTAGCCAACCTATCATCCTGTACCCCAGCTTGCTAGGAGCCTAGTATAGAAGTCAGCCCACTCCATTCCTACAGAAGGTCAGAAAGCACAGAACTGGGAGGGGCAGTGTCAGGTAGGGTACTGGGGACCCTGGTTCAGAGATTGAAGTGTGGTTTAATTGTTGTGTGAATCGAGACTGAGTCTGTGACTCAAAAGTATCATTTCCTAGTAATGAGCAGAAAAGGTTGGAGTTTCATATAGTCTTTGTCCACTGGCAGGAGAAGACTTCCGTTGCTTGAGATGCCAAAGAACAGTTAAGTGACAGAAAGTTTCATTTTGCTAACATCCCATTGTGGTTCTTGTTTAGCTCACTGGTTATATGCATTTCCCATGAAGTTCTTCTGGTTTTTATGTCTGTCTATCTGAACCTGATCCTTACATTTTGTTTACCCTGCAAGAGTATCCAACACTTCACTGGGGGGGGGGCGGTTAACTCTTGCTGGGGATAGGCACAGTGGTGAACCTGAGAGTACACTTGGGGCAACCCATGTGCAGGCACTGGGGGATCCTGCACACGTCACTTCACCAGTTTTGTGTGCACTGAGTGCGCCACCTGCTCTTTGGTTCTACATTGTTTATCATTCTTAGAGGGAGGAGTCAACCCACTGAATTCCCACAAATTTTCCTCTTTGCAGGAGTTAAAGCAGGGCTGTTTGCAGAAGTGCTCTTTTATTTTACTGACATCTACTGGACACTTAGTGCAGTACATGCTTTATGGTTTCCAAAGTGCATCTTACCATTTTATGGTGGCACAAGGGGTTAAGCACAGCACATGAAGCATCCGCAGCCACTGCAGCACAAGTTCAATCCCCGGCCAGGGAGGTGACCCAAATGGAGCAGCAAACCTCTCCTGCCTCACCCGCGATTCCCCTCAGCAGTGTGTTTCAGTCAATCTGCCTGTTCTGTTCCCGCTGTCTCTGGTGAATCCTCTCACCCCCCACACCTCTGGCATGTACCCCAGTTGTTGTATGCATAAATAAATGAATCTTAAAAAAAAATCACAGGTCTCAAGGTTGGAGATGAAAAAAAATTAAATGCACATCTGTGAAACCATAACCACTACCTAGTTCCAGGGCATTTCTACTATACATAAAGCGACTTTGTACCCAGTAAGCAGGCACTTTCTTCACTCCCCCATTTCAATAAAATTGATAAACATGATTTCTTTAAACTATTTTATTTTCTATCAGAGGAAACAACTGTATTGTCATATATGTGAAGACTGGTTAAAATGTATTTTATTCCACCTAAATTTTTGCCCTACTGCCAAGAGTAATTTTTAAGAAAATATAATCAACACACATCCTGGTCAGAAAGATTTAAAAAATTTTTTTACAATGTTTGCTTTCTTTTCTAGATGTAGTCTCCATAGAGTTTCCACCACCAATTCACGCATGCACCATCACCGAAGTCCCTTGTGGTCTTCTTGTCCCAGCCTTGTTCCCACTGCCTCCCTCCTTCCCTATAGATGAATCTGATTTGTAGTTGTCTTTTTATTTTTTTTGTTTTGTTTGTTGTGGTTTTGTTATGTTTTCCCCTTTGAGTCTATATAATCTCCCTGTAAGTGAGATTATTCGGTATTTTTCTTTTTACTTCTGAGCATCATCCCAAGTTCTATCCATGTTTCCACAAATGGCTCTAGTTTATCTTTTTAGATTGCTGAATATTCCATTTTGTATATATGCATTTCTTGATCCAGTCATCTATTTTGGGGCATTTGAGTTGATACCATGTCTTAACTATTATAAATAATGCTGCAATAAACATGGGGGTGCATATATTCTTTTGATGTTTTTGTGTCCTTTGGGTAAATTCCTAGGAGTGAGACTGCTGGGTCATATGGTAGCTCCCTTTTTAGCAGACCGAGGAACCTCCATACAGATTCCCATAGAGATTGGACTAGCAGTGCAGCAGTTCCTTTTTTACCACACCCCTGCCAATATATTTGTTGGTAGTTTTTTTAATATGTGCCATTCTTACTGGTGTCAGGTGGTATCTCATGATGGTTTTAATTTGCATTTCCCTTATTATGAGAGATGTTGAACATTTTTTTCATATGCCTGTTGGCCATTTGCATTTCCTCTTTGGAGAAGTGTCTCTTTTTAAAATTAGATTTATTTAATTATATTTGACATCCTTTGTTGTCCCCAGGGAGTTCCCATTTCACCCGTGCACCATCACCTCAGTCCCTTGTGCTCTTTCTACCCTTTCACAGTCTCTGCCCCATCCTCCCCCCTGAATGATCCCTTTATCTTTGACCTTTTGTTCTTGTTGAGTTTGTTTGCTTTGGTTGTAATTGCTCATTTCCTTGAGCTTTCTTCTTATTATTCTTTTTTTTCTTTAGAATACCTGTACCCTCATGTTTATTGCAGCACTATTTACAATTGGGAAAACCTGGAAACAACCCAAATGCCCAAAAGTAGATGACTGGATCAAGATGTGGTACATATACACAATGAAATACTATTCAACAATCAAAAATGATAAATTAGAGTCATTTATAGAAACATGGATGGAGCTGGAAGGAATTATACTCAGTGCAACGTCAGAAGGCAAGAGAAAAATATTGGATGGCTTCACTTTTAGGATGAATGTAAAGGAACAACTACTAAAAGAAAGTGGAGAAGTGTCTTTTAAGTTCTTCTGGTCAGAAGGATTTTATTTTTTTTTTTTTAAAGATTTATTTATTTATGCACACAAGCACTGGGGTACAGGCCAGAGGTGTGGGGGGTGAGAGGATTCACCACAGACAGAGTGGGGAGCAGAACAGGCAGATGAACGGAAGTACACTGCTGAGGGGAGCAGCAGGCACAGCAGGAGAGGTCTGCTGCACCATGTGGGGCCCCTCTCTGGCCGGCAGCAGGGATTGAACTTGTGCTGCAGTGGCTGCGGTCTGCTTCATAGTGCGTTGCTTAACCCACTGCGCCACCAGGGAGGCCCGTCAGAAGGATTTTAATGACAATGAGGTCTAACAGAGTAATTGCCTTGGGAGAGATTATAGGAATAGTCAATCAGAATGTCTATGTCCAAGCAATGTTGAAAATTCAGGAACAAAGGAGAAAAATGAGACATATCACCATGATGAGAATGAAGCCAAATGTCATCTATAAGGACTCAGAAAAAGAACTTGGGGAAGAGATTTTAAGAAATAAGTTGCATATATAATTCAAAACAAAACTAGAAGAAAAAAAAAAAGCTGCAGGAAAGCTTTCAGTCTTTAGCTCACCTGAGCAGTTTCTCAAGCTGTGAGTGGTGACTGTATGACAGAGGACTGGGTTTGTGCATCTTGGGCAACAATGAACGTAAAAGCAAAGAACAGTTTCTATATTGAGGTGATAGAAGGAAATTCACATCTCATAATTTTCTTATTCAAAACTAACTAAAACTCTAACAAAGGAATTTACACACACATACGAACCAACAAACAGGTGTCAAAAACAAACTGAAGATGGAAAGAATGGACAAGTGGCAAAGAATTTTAGTAGAACATTAAATCACAACCAACAATGGTGAAAGCTGAGAAATGGGGAGATGTGCAGCAGATGCAGACTCCTCCAAAGATTCAGGCACTAATATCAGGAACTTCAGTTGTGGAGAAAGAACTGAATTAAGGATGGGGTAAAAGGTGTTAAGAACACAAATGGATCCCTAGATCATTACCCCCACTCTAATGTGAAGTCCTCACCCCACAGAAATTGGGATGCTTCTCTGGAGAACAGTAAAAGAGAGGCTCAAGACTGGGGGACACCACACACAATTGGGCTCAAGTACAACTGAACCAGAAATTAAGTGACCATACACATGCAATGCACACTTCTCCTTCCCATTCATCTTCCAGGTGCTGATGTCAGAAATCTACCTGGAAGTAAAACAAGACCAAGGTTTATCTCCTGGGTAACAGATCAACCAAGGGAATAAAACTTATGTACGAATAATGAAAGATTACTGGGCACTGAGGAACAGTTTTAATGTGGACAATTAAACCCAAACAGATTAGAGCACATTGGAAGAAATAGTGGATTCAGCAGTAACAAAAACTTTTTAGCAGAGATAATATCCCACTTAGAAAACAAAGTCAGAATGTTATTAAAAAGGAATTTCAAGACCAAAAACAGGTCTTGAAATTTTTTTAAAAAATTGTTATACAGGGAGGGACATCAACAAGATTAGATGAAGAAACCTCCTTGAAAGCATTACAAATGCCAGAGATGGAAAAATAGGAGAGAAAAGACAAAACAAGGTAGAACAGAGGTGCACCATCTGAATAGAAGTACCAGAAAAAACAAGCAGGAAGAAGTGGGCAAGCAATTATAAATGAAGGAAACACATTTTCCAGGACTGAAAACATACCCTCACCAGGATACCCAGGTACCTCACCAAGATACACAGGACCACCAAGGAAAACTAAAACTTTAAGACCTTCAAGAGACAAAAAGAAACTGGTCACCTAAAAATGGCTGCTGGAAGATCAAAGAACAAGGACTTTGAAATCCTGAATGAAAAATATAGCCAATCACATGCCTTTCAATATCATTAATCAAAGGAGCGTAAAGGCAGTTTTCTGACACTTGCAATCTTTGTATGCGTGCCACCAAAGGGAGTAAGTCAAATTAGGAAGTGCACATAACACATACACTAGAAAATCCAATACAAAAGGCACAAGGAAACCACCAGAATGGTGATATACACCAAGGAGAAGGCACCCAGTCAGAATGGAGAAGTGGTAGGGTTCAACCCTCCTCTCAGTGAATCCAGAGTCACAGGACCAATGAAACCAAATGGTTATCAAAAAACCCAACAAGATTGACAGCGGATGATCATGCCCATGAAGATGTATCTTCCTAACAAAAATGACTTGATTTCAGACTTCGTTTTGGTTTCCTAAAAATGAAGTGCAGGAATAAAAAATCTGGTGGATTACAGTTCTACTTAGACATACATAACATTGAACTTTAGGGGAGCTGGGTCCCTGGCAAAGGTATGAAACTTTTGTCATTCACCCTTTTACTTGTGTACTACAAATTAATGGTACTTGTCCAAAAATGGGTATAATTTCCAATTAGAAAAGGATGGAATGAAAAATTTCTGAGCACGTAGTTTTATGAAACTTGTAAATATATAACATGTACATATCAATATTTATTGACTAATACATTCACTATACATGTGTTTAATGAGCCGTGATGCAAGTATTTGTGTGGACTGCTAAAAAACTTAAAAGTGTTAAACTAATTACCTCTGAAACTATAAACTTTTTCAATACCAGCTGGAACCTGGGCACTGCCAGATCTAAGATGTTCATGAGTCAGTCAGTAAATATGTTTATGAAATTGCAAGGCTTCATCTTGGTGTTAATATTCCAGGTGCGATGTCTACGTGTGTCAACTCTGGGCCCTCCTCTGTGTTTGGGAGAGCTTCTCGACAATTGAGAATTTATGGTTTTGTATAAGCATAAAAAAGCTGACAAAAATTACATCATTTTTTAATTTTAAGGATTATTTTAAAACTAAGACATTATTTAAAAAAATTATAGGTCTAGTCCAAGATTTCTTAGTCTCTTTTGTAACATTCCACTCAGAAGGTAGAAAACCAAAAATTCTTCCCTAAGGAAGGGTTCAAAAGGCATGTAATATTGTATTACTGCCTTGCATGCAAACTGTGAAGAAAAGGAAACGCAATTATTTCATTTTCCTCTCCCCAGGATTAGTTTTGGTCACTAACATCCTAGGAGCTACCTTTTTTTTTTTTTTTTTAAAGATTTATTTATGCATACAAGCACTGGGATACAGGCCAGAGGTGGGGGGGGGGGGGGGGGGGGGGNATTTATTTATGCATACAAGCACTGGGATACAGGCCAGAGGTGGGGGGGGGGGGGGGTGAGAGGATTCACCAGAGAGCAGGGAGCAGAACAGGCAGATCAACAGAAGTACACTGCTGAGGGGAGCAGCGGGCACAGCAGGGGAGGTCTGCCGAGCCATGTGGGTCCCCTCCCTGGCTGGCAGCAGGGATCGAACTCGGGCTGCAGTGGCTGAGGTTTGCTTCATAGTGCATTGCTTAACCCACTGAGCCACCAGGGAGACCCCTAGGAGCTATCTTGTTGAGATCTGACACTATGATTTATGGACAAGCCATCTTTTCTACGTTCTAGTTAACACTGTTAATGCAATGTTGCCTTATATCCATCCTGTGTAACAGATAAAAGGACAAGCCCTCACCAACAATCTACTGAAGAAATCAGGCATACAATTATTTTCTGGTCAAGATCATTCAACTTAACAGTTTTTAAAAAGCTAAAATATAACTTAGGTCACATGGGCATCATACCTGGAACATACCCTATTCATATATGTTCAGTTTCATAGCTAGGGCACTCTGGGACAGTCAAGGACAAAATCACATCTTAAAAAATCAACAGAAGTAAAAGCAACAGGGCGTTCAGCCAATGGCAGAGAACTGTTTTTGTTAAGACAGGCAATAACTGGTAAAATGAACAGGCTTACAGACATGGGTAATTTGGAATCTAAGTATCATAAGTTAGGGTAATTGGAGTCATAGGTATACATATTCCAACAGGCTATATTTTGCATTAATAGTTTCTCATTCAAAGGTTAATCCAAATAACTATTTTCTCCTAAATCATTTTACTCCAAGCTTGGTTAATCATGAGACATTTCATCCTTTTAGTCTAGAGTATTTTCTAATTGCAAGAGGTCTTGCTATGGAGTCATTAATTGATAAGCTCAAAGTGAAAACTGGACATAGATTTTTGTAAGATAGTATTTCCCTAAATTTTAAAAATAGAAGACTTAATAGCCAAATATTAAAATGGCTCTCTGAAAATTGTCCATGACAAAACCTATTTTTTCGCTAGTTTTCATCACATGGTTGAAAGTATTTGTTAGAGGATGGATGTTGGGGGTTGGGGATGGTTAAATCACACAAGGCAATTCCCCTGCTGTATCCAGAAGGAAAACTTGGTATAATGCTGCTTGTACTTTTCACCAAGATTGCTTAATCCCCTCAATCCCACTGTGTATCTAGAAGATAATAAATACACCTTCGTATGAGGTATTTTACTCTTTTCCTCTAACAGGAACCTATAAGCTAATCCTGAATAGATAAGGACATGAAAAAGGAGCACCACATGCTAATTTTAACAGCCTTTTTTAAACCAGAAGAATCTTTCATGTAAGCACATGTATATAAGAAAATCTGGGGGACCCCCAAAACAGGCCATGCAGAAAAATTAGACTTATAAACATACATCTGAAATGGCCAAAATATGGTATATATGTTTCTTAAAATATTTACAATAATTTCACTGTGAATACATTCATTTTCATGTGACTTAGTACTTATTTCATATTAATGAGATCTAATGGTTCTTACAAATTCTACTATATCTATGTTCTAGAGTGTCTTTTAAAAAATATTTTAAAGCCAGAACATAAAACCTGTATTTGTACATCCTTATGTAGTTTACCTTGTGTGGTATTTTCACAGATCCAAGATAGCAAAAGATGTCACTGATTAACAAAAAATGTATTTCAAGCCTTCTGGATCACACCACTAAAAGTAACTTTTATTAATGTACAGTGCATTTTCAAGTATAACACTAGTCAACGATTGGTTGGCCTGCCATTGAATCATAAGTAAAATTATTCTTAGAACTGAATCATGGAATGTTTTAACCTTTTAAATTCAAACCCTGTTCTCTGACCCTGAAATTTTTAATCATGCCCTTTCATGAACATTCAGAGGACACACTGACTTTGCAATCTATACTTTGTAAGACAGCAGGTAACTCAAGCACAGAAGAGATTATATAATGTGGCACAGGCGATGACTTCAGTGGCACTGTTCCATTTTTATTTATCCAGACTGTTGCTTTTAGTCCTGCATTGAGGCCTCCTTGTATATCGGTTTCCAGTGTGTCACCAACCATCACACAATCTATAGGCTGTACCTTGAGGAGATCACAGCAGTAATAAAATATGGAAGGTGCTGGCTTCTCTTCTTTCTGCTCTCCACCCACAACAATAGCGTCAAAATAGGACTGACAGGCACAAGCCTCAATTTTTTCTCTCTGGGTCTGTCTGTCTCCATTTGTTAGTAAAAGTAGGCGGACTTCCTTTCGAAGTTCTGTGAGCATGTCTTTGACATCGTCTGCTAGTGTCATATGCTGTAAACGAGTAGATTTCCACAGGAAATAACATTCTTCAGCCAACTTTCGGTTGGCTGCACCGCCCTTTGTTTCTTGGATTGCTTCTTCCCAGTGTGAAGTCCTTAGATCAGTAATGCATGTACTGGAAGGATGGAAACATTCCTTGCTGAGTTTAACTTGAACTTTGTCACAGATGATTTCAGCCTCTTCTTTAAAAAGGTATTTTGATTTCAAGAGCTTTATCACCTAAATAAAGGTAAATAACTTCATTAATATTATTTGTCTATAAGTCTTGCTCTGGGAAGCTTTAATTTGTAAACCCAGAGCAGAGATTCCACCTTCACTTATGTCTTAAGGCAGCTCTATTACCTCACTATTTGGGGTGGGAATTGGTCTTACTTTTTAAAGAACACCAGAAACAAGCTCACCCAACCTCTATAGGCAACTCATTCATATTTCAATAGAAGTTGTCTATTCTGAAGAGTCTTCACATACATATAATAAAAACCCTTCATTTGGTGTTTTAGTCCTCCACTTTTTATCCTGGTCATGAAGACATGAAAATAAAACTTGTACTTACATTTTAAATGTTCCATTAAAACACTTAAAAATTATTTAAATTATTCCCAGAGGTAACTCTGGTCATCTAACCTTTTGTCATCTGAATCCATTTTATGTTTTAAAGGCCTAAATTGACCACAATGTAAAATGGGACCCAATTTTGTACTGCTAAAGTTCCCAGTCATTCTCTTTGTTCTGCTGGTTATGAATCCCTCATCAGAATTAAGCCCTCCCTCTTACATCCCTGCAATAACTTCTCAGCTTTCATTACATTAAGTTCTCTGTTTGGCTCATCTTCTGATATTTACTGAAGTGGCAATCTTATGTTAAATGATGAATATGCATTATTTCTAATGCTTTCTATAACTCTTCAAGGAAGTTCTTTTTTTTTTATTTATGCATACAAGCACTGGGGTACAGGCCAGAGGTGTGGGGGGTGAGAGGATTCACCACAGAGAGCGGGGAGCAGAACAGGCAGATC
>JAGFMF010011442.1:874104-893430 GCA_019455555.1 Galemys pyrenaicus
TCCCCTCCCTGGCTGGCAGCAGGGATCGAACTCGTGCTGCAGTGGCTGCGGTTTGCTTCATAGTGCGCTGCTTAACCCACTGCGCCACCAGGGAGGCCCCGGAAGTTCTTTTTAGATGAGAAAGTTCAGCACTGTTAAGATTCATACCTGCCTACTTCCAAAGCCCACATACTTGCTTTTACTGTGCTATACTAATAAGCACTGGAGACTGGGGCTCTTGTCTTTATGGCACTCTCTGGAGAGGGAAATAAGCAAGTATGCAGACACCACACATGCTGGGTTCATGACAGTCATGTGAACTGCGGAAATCAAATGGAAGGAGCAAGTCATTCCACAGATTACTTAGAAAGGTTTGGCAGAAATAACATTTAAATCCAAGGACTTATCAAGCACATGAGGTGGGGACTGGAAGAAGACCAAATCTTTCTAGACAGAAGGAACAAAGGCGCAGAGTTTTCAATGTTGTGAACTGACCGAAAAAGTGTGTCAATGGCTTCAAATTGCAGGTACTTGTGCTTCTCTGCATAGGCGATTTGGCCACAGTGAACACAGGCTGAGGCCTATAAATTGCTCTGAAAGCAGCTTTCTACCAAAAAATTAGGGATAAATCTCATAGCTTTCTTAACCCCAGGGAGGGACTTATTTGGCACACTGTCTTTCAGAGTATCTTGACTGTTCATACCAAGTTACCTGCCTGTTAAAACAACCTGTATTAGATTTGTCTCCCCCTACAGTGCTTCCTGGGATCAATTCCTAAATAAACTACCTGCACCCGAAGTCGCTGTTGTAGGAACACGGGACAAACTCAACCACGCCAAGGCAATTTTGGATCTTTGAAGATGAATGGCTGGGACTAAAAACTTGAGACATCCTCTTTTCTGCTCAGCATGTAAGAATCACTTATTTAGAAGGCAAAGGAAAAAAATTTGTAGGCTATTTGTGCTAATCAGAAAATGTAATCATTAAGAGACAGCTCATTAAACCTAGATATATCAGCCCTAAGATTGAAGGCAAAATTCTGAAAAGTTTTGATACATAAAGCTACATTTCAATTTACAAATCAAGATGTTGTGATGTCACCTTTTTTTTTTTGAATACCAATTGACTTACTTGTATGCTATGATTGAAGATCACTCTATAAAGTTTGAGCTACACAAAACACAAGCCAGTAAGACTCTAAGATGCTTGAGCACAAACAGGAGTCAGCTCATGGTTAGCAGAAAGCTACATGAGTAAAATCCAATTTCCTGTTACTGCAATTCACAATTCATTAAGCATATTCTCTGGGCTCTGTAAAAGTAGAATTGGTTCACCTTAAAGGCAGGTTTGTATAAAGGCAAGGCATACTACTCTGGCTGCAAAACTTCTTCCTATTATATCTCCTGAATTAACTTTCCATTTTGTCCCACATAGCAACCACTTACAGATTCGTTTGTGATAACAATAAGCATTTTAATAATATTACTATCTTTGGGGGGGGGGGCAGTTTATCAGTCATTTACATACTAACATTTGTTTCAAACTCAAAAAACAACCTAAGTTGAATTAGCATGCACCACTAATACAAATTCTCCTAACACAAGCACTGAGAGAATGGGAGTTTTGAGTGAATTCAAAGTGGAGGAAAAATATCTTTAACTTGGAAGGTATGATGACAATTTGTGCAAGGAAAAAGCAGGTTTAAAATGCATTCTGAGTAGAATGAGTCTGCCGAGTACTAGTAAGTGTGAAGGGGCACCAAGATAGTGTGAGAGGGCTGTTCAATTTGTAGACAAAGATTCCCTCTATTAGACACTAACAAGGTTTCTGTGAAAGCTTTCATGAGTTGAAACACATTAAAGGGAAAAAGCAATTCTAATTTACATGGAAACATTTTTGAGAACCCTCAGATCCCAGAAAAACCTACCAAATCATATCAAATACCACATGAAACCTAAAATAATGCTAACATATAGCATTTATCATATACACAATAAATACACAGCCTAGGAAGAAGCTTGGCGCAGCCCACTCACTGCTCAGTGTGTGCTAAAAACCACCCATAAACTCTAATTCTAGCTTTTCGGCTATTGCCAAAAATGGGAAAATTCTCTTTAGATTTCTTTAATTAGCAAAACTAGGTACTAAATAGGTCTTTTGTAAAAGCGAAGTGGTGTAAACTTTGAAAATGGTGGGATACCTTTAATATAAACTCAAACTTTACTCAAAACTCTAAGGCCATATGTATCTCAATATACACAAAAAGGACACTATTCTAACCCACTGCTTTCTGAACCCAGAATTAACATCAGTACTAGTGTTTAACTGTGATCAGGAAGATTTTTTCAAGGCCAGAATGGGAACCACAGAACACTTTATGACACAATTTTTACAGAATGAGGTAGCTGAATTCCAAAAACTTCATAAATACATGCTTGAAAAGATGACTGGCAAAATGCAGACTAACATCTCAAGCTGCACTCCTGTTATTTTCAGTTTTTGCCCAAACATCATTTACTCAGTATGACCCAATCTGACCAACCTATTGTATTTTAAACTAATTAGCTCCACCCTTATTAAAGCTGATATAGTCAGTATGTGAATCCTTCCCCCACCCAAGGCAACACCTTCTCCCATTTATAAACCATTCAGAGCTATTTATGAAAGCTGTCATGTTACTTCTGAATATCCCAACACAGGTGGTATTGTATTCCTATGTGAGAAAGTGTTCCTTGCTAGTCAAAAGCACACACTTCAATTCTGCTAATAGTATATTTATAATGGAAGTGGTAACTGAATCAAGTCTGGAGACCTTGATTTTCATCTATTCTATTTTCAATCAGCATTTGTCATATGTCAAAGATGAATAAGACACTTTCTTTTTATGAAGCTCATAGTTGTGGGGATCTGAGTTGCAAAAATTAATTGTAATTATCCTTTGACAAGTACATTAAGAGATATTTGAACAAATTATAGTGCTGGTAAAAGGGAGGGTGTAAAGACCAGGGAGAAATCCGATCTGAATTCTGTTTTAGCAATTTCACTGAGGTGAGAACTTGGAGGATTGAACTGTGTGTAATCAACCTAGAGTCAAGACCACGGCAGCAGTCTGGATGAGATGAGTTCAGCTTTAACTAGAGCAGGGGAGATGATTTTCTCCTTAAAGCTGAAGGCAGAGGAAAGAAAGGGTGAATAGAGGCTTGGAGATCATGGAAAAGTTCTGTAAAGGCACACAAATAAGGACAGAAAGATGTTTCTGAGTGAAGCTTCACGAAAGGAATGCCCCGTGCAGCTCTAACTTTTGCTCAGAAATCTGCTGAGGCTCACACCACGGCAGGGAGCGTTCACGGAAGAGTTCACACGGTGAAAATTCTCTGGAGTCCATCAGACATCACTGGCAAGCACCAGCTGGCAGCTGTGGAGCTTCCTTAAAGAGCTATGCAACGGGTGGCGACCCTCCCCCGGGGTCAATCACGAAGAGCCCGGCGCCAGCACTCGATCTCGCTGCTCCACAGCGCTGCCAAAACGCCAGAAGTGCTGTCGCATGGTGTGGCCGTCTCTCAGTGCGGCAACTCTGCTTCGCGGCAGACTGGGCGGGCTTCCTCCGGGGCTCAAAGGGCTGGAACCGATTTCCCGAACCAGCCTCCAGAGCCTCCGTGCGGAGCGAAGGCTGCGTCCCAAGCCGGTAATCCCTGGCCCACTCGCTCTACGCCTCTTCCCGCAAGGGGAGAGTGCTGGAGGCCGCGCGGCCGGGCCGCAGGGGCTCCCCGGAAGGATCCGGCCCGGGCGAGGCGTCGGCAGCGGGAAGCGGGAGGTGGGGTGAGGGCCGCCGGGGACCGGCTGCGGCGCCGGCGGAGTGGGGCTGCGGGGCAGGACGTTACCTCTGACATGCCTTTCCTGCTCGCCCCGGCCGTGTCGATCAGCGTGTTGTCCAGGTCCAAGAAAACGGCCTGCACCCGGCTCGGCCCCATAACGCCGAGCCGAGCGCCGAGGCACCGCGCGCCACGCCGGCTCGCGCCTCCGTCCGCGCACGCTGACGCCGAGTCCCGCGTCGCGGTGCGTCCGCGCTGTCCCGGAAGTCCCGCAGAGGGCTCGCGCTGCGAGCCCGAGGACGGCCAGGTCACGCGAGACTTGGAGCGGTGGTGCGCGGGCGGGGCGGTGGCTGTTTCCTGGAGGGGCCGAAGGCTTGTTTGAACCGTTAGAGGACCAGTGGTCCTCTGTAGTGCGTTTTCCAAGCGTGTGCCCTCTTCCTGCTTCTCTCTTGTTGTTTCGCGCTCCGTGGGGAGGACGCTGCAGCTGCCTGGGGGAGTTGGCGTCCCATCGCGCTTAGCGAGCTCTCTTTCCCAGCAGGCGGGAAGTGTGAGGTCTTTGAAATGGCTCCCTTCTTTCGCTTGTCCTAAAATAGGCGGGAAGTGTGACTGTACTGCGGCTAAGGGACAGGTTAGCAGGGGGAGTATCAGAGAGGAATAAAGGAGTGATAGCTTGTGGTTTAATGCAGAGGAACCAAATAAGGGATCAGAGGGAGAAAAGTAACTATAATAAAGTAAAAATCAAAATCATCAGGAAAACACAGGGTTGGTCCTTTCCTGATACTAGATCAGAACCTTGTGGTGTCTCCTCCATTCTATATCCTCCACCAACCACATTTAAGCAGAGTAAAGTATTAATACCCAATACAAAAACCTTAAGGAACGCGTGCTTTAAACTGTAACAGGGTGGCCCCCAGGAAAGGGGAAAGTTCCAAAATCCCAGTTCCGCCCTAAGTGGGTGGAGCTAAGCAGGGATAAGAAAATTCTGCAGAGAGGAGATAGGAGGACAGAAGGAAGGGAGGAAAAAGAAAGCAGGCTGGAGAGCAGCAAGGAGATGTGGAGGAGGCATGTGAAGCAGAGGGACATGTGAAAAAACTTTGCTTGCTTTTTAGCCTTAAACTGGTTAAAACAGACCCGTGGGGAGCTTAATAATGGCAGCTTTCCTCTTAATTTTAATTTGCTCTTTCCTCCCGAATTTGTCTAACTTTTTCTGACCCTTTTCTATGGGTCTCTACTAAAAGGCTTTTTAGACTTGTGGCAGGCTTTTTGGGCCTTGCTTTGGGCTAATCCTATTTGGCTAAATATTTACTCTCAAGGAAATGGGTAACTTTTAATGCTTAACTTAGTAACTATATTCTTTGTCCTTTCTATATTGTACCCTACTTGTATTAAAGTTTCTTTCCATTAAAAGTCTTATATGTTTATCTTAATGTGGCAAATAGCAAAACCCATTCAAAAAGGGCAGGTTTGGGGTTCTAAAGTACCCCTCTCCCTGTCCTGTAACAAAATCATTACATTTTGAATTCGTTTTTGTTTACAATTTTAGAAGTAATCTCAAAATTTAGAATTTGTTATAGGCTCCATTTATAATTAATCCACCAGAGGCAAAAAGCAAGAACTGACACAGAAATCTCTTGATTTTCATTTAAAATTTTTGGCCATATGAACTAATTTTAGGAACTAGTTATTTCATTTATATTTTTGAAGACAATATTTGTGAAGACATTGAGAAACTACAATTCAGTTAACGTCAGTTCTTTAACAACAACTCCTTTAAATTAAACATGTCTTAAATTTGTACCTTTAAGAGTGACTCTAAACTTTTAAGAATTTAAGTTTGACACATTCAACTAAGTTTTTAATATCCTTTTTGTATCAATGAGGTTTTTAATAAGATAGAAGCTAAAATCCTTACACAGAACAAGTATCCAGTTTTAAGCATTACTTTACCTAGTGTGCCAGGCAGCCACACTGGAGCCTATGAGCATTGCACAGGATGTCCCTGGTGGGAGGAGGCTCCGAGGTAAGTGAGTGTTGGGTTCTAGTCTCTGTGCCTCTTTGTGAAGCTCTTTACAACAGACCTCAAGTACTCTTGCTCTAAAACAGCAAGGAAGCTTCCTCCTACCTCTGAGCCCAAACACCTGAGCATGTGTACCCTTGATAGTAGGGCTGGAGGAATGACACTGAGGGTGCATGCTTGTGTGATTAGCTCTGTGACTCCAGGTGAGTCACTCATGTGTGCACTCAGGAAACACCATGATTGCAATGAACTTCAGTTACTCTGTGTTCTTTTCATCGAGTGCCCTTGTGAGTCTAGGAATCCAAGCACATGCCAAGAGCAGTTGGAAGGAGTTTATAGGAGAATAAGGTGCATCTTTAGTTGTACCAAAGGGAACAACAGAATACTCTTTCTTTAAAAAAAAAAAAAAAAAAGATTTTGCTTATTTATGCATATGAGAGCTGGGGTGCAGGCCAGAGGCCTGGGGGTTGAGAGGATTCACCAGAGACAGAGTGGGGGACAGAACAGGCAGAATGACTGAAATAGACTGCTGAGGGGAGCAGCAGGCGACACAGGAGAGGTCTGCTGTGCAATGTGGCACCTCCTTGGACATTGAACTAGTGCTGCAGTGGATGCAGAAGCCCCGCAGTGCAGAGATGAACTGATTGCACCACCAGGGGGTACCACAATAACAGAATCCTCTTAATCAACCATATTTATGCAGAAGGTGGTGAAGGAATGGGACCTCCTGGGTGACCCTCAGGTTAAATCTGAACGATAAAGTTTCTACAGCCTAGGTTGTATTCCTGACCATAGAACTTATCCACAGATGGCACATCAGACCTCTCCTTCGTCACCTGCTGTCCACTTTAGCATTTCTATAAATCTACTTGTTCCACTCCTTACTGTGTCTCTGGTGAAACCCCATACCCCTGCACCTCTTGCCTGCACCACATTTCTTAACCCAAAAAAATACATGAGAAAAACAAAAGAAGAAACCAGGAGGAAACATTTGAGTGTAACTTGAAAACTGTGCCAGAGTTTTGTAGGCAAAGGAGTCAGTCAACATTACAAGCAGGTTTGAGAACTACAAGGCCCCATGAGAAATTACTAGCTTTGCATTCTAGCATATGAGTTCTGGGTGTCTGTGTTTCAGAATCAGCCTGTGCATCTCCTACATGAAGTTCACTACTAGCCCTACAAAGTTGTCCTTCACCATGCTAATACAAAAAACCTCGATTAACCAAAGCTCTCCTGACTAAAACCAAAGGGAATGGAGGTATCACATTCCCAGACTTCAAACTTTACTACAAAGCAATAATGATTAAAATAGCTTGGTAATGGGACATAGACACTCGGACCAATGAAACCGAAAAGAAAGCCCAGAAGTAAAATCACATATTTATGGACACTTGATCTTTGAGAAAAGAGCAAACAATATGCAATGGGACAAGGACAGCTTATTCAATAAATGATGCTGGCAAAACTGGTCTGTCACATGCAAAAAACCGAAACTAGACCACTTCCTCACACCATGTACAAAAATCCACTCAAAATGGATAAAAGAACTGAATGTAAGACATGAAACCATAAAATATATAGAAGAAAACATAGGTAAAACATTACAACATATACATCTCAGTAATGCCTTTAAAGATGCATTCCCCCAAAGCACTAAAAATGAAAGAGAAGATAAACAGCTGAGATTACATCAAATTAAAAAGCTTCTGTACAGCAAAAGAAACATTAACCAAAACAAAGAGACACACCACCAATTGGAAAAAAATCTTTGCACTACATACAACTAACAAGGGACAGATCACAAAGATATACAAAGAACTCACTAGACTCAAGAAAAACAAAGCAAACAACCTAGTCAAAAAATGGACAGAAGAACTTAAAAGACTCTTCTCCAATTAGGACATGCAAATGGCCAACAGGCACATGAGAAAATGCTCAACATCTCTCATAATCAGGGAAATGCAAATTAAAACCACAATGAGATACCACCTACACCAGTAAGAATGGCACATATCAAAAAACCTAACAGCAACAGATGTGGTGAGGATGTAGAGAACAAGGAACTCTACTACACTGCTGGTGGGAATGCAGGTTAATCCAACCACTATGGAAAGCTGTATGGATGTTCCTTAGTCCACTAAAAACAGAGCTACTGTATGACCCAGCAATCCCACTCCTAGGAATCCACCCAAAGGACACAAAAACACCAATCCAAAAAAATATGTGTACCTCTATGTTTATTGCAGCACTATTTATAATTGGTAAGATCTGGAAACAACCTAAATGCCCCAAAATAGATGACTGGATCAGAAGATGTGGTACATATACACAATGGAATGCTATTCAGGAATCAAAAAAGATAAACTAGAGTCATTTGTAGAAACATGGATAGAACTAGTAGAATTATGCTCAGTGAAATAAGTCAAAAGGCAAGAGAAAAATATTGGCTGGTTTCACTAGTAGGAAGAATATGAAGAAACAAACAAACAAACAAAAAATGGGATTGAAGAAAAAGAACAACAACAACAACAACAAAAAAAACCAAAAATGCAAAGACAGTTCAAACACACTTTAAGGGGGTAGGAGAAGGACTGGAATGAAGGTAGAGAAAGTAGAAGGGACTGAGGTGATGGTGCACTGGTGAAATGGTGGTGGGAACACCATGGGGACTACAGTTGATGTCAAATATGTATAAATTAATAAAAAAAAATTTTAAAGGAATACACTAATGGAATACTATACAGCACTCAAAAAGATAAACTGGATAAAAGAAACATGGATGAAGCTGGAAGGTGGTATTCTCAGTGAAATAAGTCAAAAGGCAAGAGAAAATGGATGGTTCCACTTTTAGGAGGATTATAAAGGAGGAAAAAAAGGTCTCAAGGAAAAGAACAGTAACAAAGAAAACACAACAAGAACAAAACACAAAGAAATAGAGGGACTTTGTGGGGGTTGGGAGAGACTGGGATGAAGGCAAAAAGAGCACAAGGGACTGAGGTGATGGTGCACTGGTAAATTGGTGGTGGGAATTCCATGGGGACTACAATTGATGTCAAATATATATAAATAAATTAATAGTATATATATAATAATTTACTACTTTAAGCAAAAATAAAGGGGTAATGATATGCTTAAGTCACAGGACTGATTTGAGATCTTAAAAGAAAATTGAAAGTTGAAGAAATGGATATTAAAATAGCATTCCATTAAATCTGTATTTGGTTCATACAAATGCATGGAAATAAATACATAATAAAATTTAAGAAATGTCTAATGATACAGAAAAATATTCTGTATGAGCACTAGAAATGGGATTTCTGATTTATCAATATAAAAAATATGACTATGCAAAATAAAGATAGACTGTGAATGACTGTATAAATTTAATCAGTGAGGAAAAAAAAAATCATCCTGGCCTGATTTTATGACTGATTTTCAAATACAATTTTGGAAACAAGTTTATTTTCTGTCTACTTTAATCATTGTATTCTTAGTACATGATCAGTGCTCATGTAGGTTGTATTCAATTAATATTCACAGTATGAATGAAAGCATTATATAAATCAAATAGTTATACACTGATGCTGCAGATGTAAACAAATCTGAAGTTTTTCATTATACACTTATATTGTTTTACAAAAATATGTATACACAGCTACATAAAAATATAGATAGTTAAAAATTAGATTTATGGACCTCATGGCAGCACAAAGGGCTAAATCTGAGCACTATCGAGCTATTGTCAGCCACTTCAACATGAATTCAATCCCTGCCCAGCAGACCTGTCCTGCCTTGTCCACTGCTCCCCTCCCCAGTATATTCCAGAAGATCTTCCTGTCTGACTCCCTACTCTGTCCCTGGTGACTCCTCTTCCCTCCCCCTCACCACGCACCTCAGGCCTACACCCCAGCTTTTGCGTGCATAGGTAAATACATTTAAAAATATAGATTCAGGGGCCTCACTGGTGTTGCAGTGGGTTAAGCAACACACTATGAAACAAACCACAGCCACTGCAGCACGAGTTCGATCCCTACTGCCAGCCAGGGAGGGGACCCACATGGCATAGCAGACTCTCCTGCCTCGCCTGCTGCTACCCTTGGCAGTGTGTTTTGGTCAGTCTGCCTGTTCTGCTCCCCACAATGTCTGGTGAATCCTCTCACCTTCCATGACTCTGGCCTGTACCCCAGCTCTTGTATGCATAAATAAATAAATCTTTAAAAAATATATATATAGATTCAAATTTTTATTTGAGGACTGACAAAGTAGTTGTCTGACTTAGTGATTAGCTAAAAAAAGGTATAGACAATGTGCTCTAATTTGAAAAGGGTGATTATTTGAGAACATTATATAATACAGTCACTTTATGTGTAGAAAGTAACCAGCAATACCAACCCACAGATAAAGTATAAATGGCAGATTTTTTTCTTTACCTTTTAGATGATTTTTAAAATTTATTTTTAAGATTTATTTTTATTTATGCATACTAGAGCTTGGGTGTAGGCCAGAGGTGTGGGGAGAGAAGGGATGAGAGGGTTCACCAGAGACAGAGTGGGGAGCAAAACATGTAGATCTACCAAAATACACTGCTGAGAACAGTAGTGGGCCAAACAGGAGAGGCCTGCTACACCATGTAGATTAGCTCCCTGGCCTGGGACTGAACTGGTGTTGTAGGGGCAATAGCTTCATAGTGCTGAGAATGAACCCCCTTGTGCCACCAGAGAGACCCATCATTTGGAAAATTTTAATGGAAATAAAAAGCAGCATCAGATATGATTTGAGAGATTATTATTTGGTTATTGTCATTCAGATCTTCAAAGGTTTATTTTTGTAACATTTCAGAATTTATGCTCACAGATGTTACTGTTTGAAACTGAATAATGCATAAAGAAAGAAAATAAATGAACTTTTTTTTTCCCACCAAGTGTGTTTGTACTCAAGTTTGGGCTAAATACCAATATATACCTCAGCAAAGCAGCTGAAGTGAAAGTAGCTGCTTTGCATATCTAGGTGTTTCATAGATTATATAAAAAATAGAGTGATAGTCTGACATTCTGAACTGATAACACTATAGACTTCATAGTAGCTTTTAATTCTTTAGGGAGGGGATAAAAGACAATAAGGTGCCATCTCTTAAAATCCTTTATTTGTTCATTCAAAATTATTGATTTAACAAATATTTGTTGAGGGCTTCTATAGCTTATGTTCTGCCTCACTTTACTCAGGTAAATAATAGTGAATAGAAAAAAATTTTCTTTAATGAAGAGAAAAGAAAGATTTAACCAAAAGAGGCTATATAACAGGGTAAAAGAGACAAAAAAGGAAATTGGACATCTTACAAATTTTATAAAGGGAATTTAATTCTATGTATATAATTAATATTATATATATACGATATAGATGCATTTTAAGCTAAATGCTATTATGCCTTGAAAATTATTGAAGTAGCGTGTATTCATATAAAATATAATCATCATATCTTCTTAAAAAGTTTGATAAATGTAATTTGAGAAAACATGATACAATTTGTAAAGTACAATCATACCATGGTACATATCTGAATAAAAGTACTTTAAAAAATGTAAGAACTCTTTTTATTTCTGGTTATAATATTATGAGAGAAGTTTTTTTTTTAATCTATTGCATATTTGCAGAGTATATAGCTCACTATAAATTGGGTTTAGAATACCCTTTAAATTATATTTAGAATACATGAAAGTTGCAGAAAATATTCATTGGAAGCTCAATATTTGGAGAGGTTTAAGGAAACTACTGAACTCTAGTTAACATTTAATTTACTCTATATTAGAATTTGAGGGAATTGCGTTTTCCTTATTTATTTCTAAATCTAGGATTCTCCTGCTGTTTTTTTTTTTTTTTAAAGATTTGTTTATGCATAAAGAGCTGGGGTACAGGCCACAGTCCAGGGTGGTGAGAGGATTCACCAGACAGAGTGGGGAGCAGAACAGGCAGACTGACTGAAACATACTGCCTAGGGCAGCAGCAGGGGAGGCAGGAGAGGTCTGCTGTGCTATGTGAGCCACGCCCCCAGCCTGCTGCAGAGATCGAACTAGTGCTGCAGTGGCTATAGTTTGCTTCATAGTGTGTTGCTTAACCCACTGTGCCACAGGGAGGGCCCTCTCCTGCTGTTTGTACCATTTATTGACCATTTCTATCTTTATCTAAAATCTCTTTTTCAGTTAATATTCAGAAGATGACAAAAATTAGCATTACATAGCTGTGTATTGTCCCTAAAGAAATGCACTGGGATATTAGGTATTCAGTTTTTGTTTGTTTTTTTTTTTTTAAATTACACATCATTACATTTAATGACAAATGGTGGTTTCCCACAGACACCGACGTGTTTACCCTAAAATCCAGGGCACTCCTGCCCAGGTAAGGAAGTGTACATCACGCCAGACTCCCGGCCCCAGCCCATTCACATGGAAGCTCGTTTCATATCATTGGGCAAAGAATGTCCTAATATACAATAGGCACCAGAACTATCAAAAATGGGGAAAAAAAGCCAGAATCCTGTCCTACATCGTGATCAAAAATAATTTAGGTAGACTAAACACTTTATGTGACAAAATTCTAGAATACAGGTGTGCTGGGCCCCTTTATGACCTCGATACAGAAAACAATTTTTCAAAGACTAAAACACAAAAAGCATGAAGGGAAAGAATGATATTTAAAAACTTTCAGACTAGAAAATACTTTTAAAAAGCTTAAGAGGTGGACTAAGGAGAAGATAATTGGAAAACACTAAAAAATGAGAATATTATTGTTCAGAGTATTTATAGACTCCCTACAAATCTAAGAAAGATCAGCAGGGAAAAAAATGGGCTAAAAACATGTACAAACCATAAGATTTATGAGAACAAATCACCACAAAGTCTATTTTTATGTTCCAGGTTACTAGTAATCAAGAAAGGTAAAATAATAATACCATTCGACACCTCAAAGTTGCTAAAATTTGGAAGTCTGTAGACTAGGTATGTTTCAAAGAAAGAAAAATGGAAATTGTGCAACACTTGTTTATTATGGTTACAGGAGGTGGCGGGCTGGAGGCTGTGTGGGCCGAGCGCTCAGTCAAAGGTGTCCATCAGGCAGCAGCAGCAGAGAGCGGTCCAGCACGCGGCCAGGGCTGCCTCGCAGCCCACGTTGCTGTTCTTTTTCTGTTCCATCATGTACACTGTGGTTTTAGGTGGCTCCTGGGGTCCGCCCTGCCAGTCATATTGTGGATATCCTTGGTAGGGGTACCCCTGAGGTGGTGGGTAGGGCCCTCCCACTGGACCCGGGGGGTAGGGCCCAGGCCCCATAGGTTGTGGATAAGGTGCATATGGAGCCGATGGACCAGGGCCTGGGTATGGTGGAGGGTTCTCCGGGTTCATCCTGCGAGGTGTACCCCTTCCCCCCTGTGTGTGTCCGGGCCGTGTCCGTCGCGCCTCACCTCCTCCCCCCACGAACTGGCTCCGCGCTGTTTCGGTCCGACCTGACGCGACCAAAGGAAACCTCAAAGACTAGCTGCACCTGCTCCCAAGCAGAAAGGAGCCACCGGCTCCTGACGTCACGGCCGCCGCGAGCGTTGAGTCTAGGTATTCGGTTTTGATGTTCTAACTGCCCCATGATAATTGTTTGTCTTGCTTTCCTGGACAAACAGCCATGTTACACGTTGAAGGAAAAGTAAAATAGAGGTACTGAAATTGACAAACTAAATACAAGTTGGAGGTTAAAATGTTGGGATAATACAGAAGAATTGTCTTAAAATTTTTGTTAAGGTAAAAGAAGATTGATAAGTTGTAGTCAAATATTGATATAAAATACTGAGAAGTCCAAGTGTGAAATAAGTGTAAGGTTAGAGTTATAAAATCTTTTTATATTAGAGTTTCTTTATAAAAACTACCTCTCTGATTATGACTAACCCTTTTGAGGAAAACTGCACAGACTATAAGTAAAATACTCCCTAGAAAAAAACTTAGAGGAAACTGGGGAATTACTTTTTATCATGAAGTTCATCTTTCTTGTTGAGAATTTACTTTCAGTATAGTTGAGAACAAAGGGAAATTGAGTTCATTATCAATCTACAGTCAATTCTGATTTACTAGGTCAACTGCCTTTGATAACTGCCCTCTAAGAAGGGTTGAAGCCAATCTCCTAAGACCTTCAAACTCAGTATCAAGCACTAAGCAGCTCTTCAAAACACACATAACTCATAAAAGAACCAACTGATTTGATTAGAAGACTATAGAGACTATACTGTACTGTAGAACTTTGTGTGGACTTTTCTGATTTTAGAGTACTGACTGATTTTTCAGAAGAAAGCTCCATGGAAATGACATAAAAATCAAGATTTAGTTAAAATTTAAAGCATTATGATATTCAACATCATTTCTATGCAATGCTTAATATTGATTTGTGCATTTCATGGGGCAAATATAGTGAAGGACATTCAAAATTATTACAAGGACCTCCCTGTTAGCACAATAGGTTGAGCAATGCACTATGAAGCATCCAGAGCCACTGTAGAATGAGTTAAATCCCCAGCCAGGGAGGTGACCCACATGGCACAGTAGACCTCTCCTGCCTTGCCTGCTGCTCCCCTCAGCAATGTATTTTAATCAGTGTGCCTGTTCTGTTCTTCATTCTGTCTCTGGTGGATCCTCTCACTTCCTGTGTCTCTGGCCTGTACCCCAGTTCTTGTATGCCTAAATAAATAAATCTTTAAAAAATTATGACAATTATATTTATGTGAACATTCAAATTCACAAAATACAACTGTGAGATGTTGTAGTTTTCAACTTAGTTTCCCAAACAGCACTCTTAGTAGTTGTCTTATTGCTATTTGATAGTGAAACAGGGGGCAGGGGAGGTGGCCACTCTGACTGAGACAGGGGCCAGAGGAGGGCCCGAGGCCAGAGAGCCCCCCAAAAAAAGAAAAAGAAGATTTATTTGTTGGGGGGGCTCCCTGGTGGTACAAGGGGTAAAGCAATACACAATTTTAACCCACATGGTACCACAGGCCTCTCCTGCCTTACTTGCTGCTCCCCTCAGCAGTGTATTTCAGTTGATCTGCCTATTCTGCTCCCCACTCTGTCTCTGGTGAATCCTCTCACCTCCCTCAACTCTGGCCTATACCCCAGCTCTTGTATGCATACATAAATCATTAAAAAGAGAACAAATTGTCCCAGTCATAAAAACCCAAAACAACAACAAAAAACCCAGAAGAGTTAAAGGGACACTACTCCAAAGAAGACAGAAAGTTGGCCGATAGTCACATAAAAAAAGTGTAAATAAACTTTTACTCATAAACTGTTGTATAATGTCTCCATAAAGAATATTATGTTTGGATTTGCTGACAGTTTGATCTGCTAAAAAAAGAGAGGTTAGATACGTAAATGACTGACAGATAGATAGACAAATAGAACAAAGCTACTAAACATCAAAGAAAAATCCCAACAATAACTTTGTTGTAAATTTGAGGTCATTGGGTAACACTACAAAGCTGATGGTTTTGATAGTCAGGATGTGGATGTGGATGTGGAAATCTTAATGAAGAAGACAAATATGAACTTAGATATTAAGACTAAGAAGCATTAACTAGGTTAAGAACAGAGATGGGGAGGCGGAGCATGTGCTCTAGATAGAAGAAGCAACACGTAGAAAGGCTCAGTATAGTTAGACTCTGGTATTTAAATGGAACTGGAAAGAGGCAGCAAAGATCAGAAAATGAGATGCAGAGTCTAATGTTATTCATGTTAAGGATCTTGATCTTGGCTATAGGAATAGTAGGTAGAATTTGACAGTATAAATGGAAAGATTAAATTATTATATTTGAATTTGTAAATCATTGTTCTTCTTGGAGCCTGGATAAGAGGATCAGTAAAAGTCAATATATACATAATAATTACAAAGCTGTAGTTCAGGTAAGAAAATGGTAGTTGTAGGCCTTCTTGGTGGTGCAAGGGGTTGAGCACTGCATTGTGGGGCTTCTGCAATGTCTGCAGAAGACATTGCAGTACGAGTTTGATTCCTGGCCTCTCCTGCTTCATCCACTGCTCCCCTCAGCAGTGTACTTCAGTGGATCTGCCTGTTCTACTCCCCACTGTCTCTGACGAATCCTCTCACTGTCCCACCACCTCTGGACTACCCCAGCTCTTGTATGCATAAATAAAAAATCTTAAAAAAAAAAAAGAAAATGGTAGTTGTTTTAACTAAAGTGTTTGTTGCTGATATGGACAAATATGAATTATTTTCATAGAATCATTTATAAGGAAAACCATATTGGTAAAATTTAAGTGGAATGTACAAGAGAAAAATGTTAGGAAGAAATCTTAATTTTTATTTGTGATGAAGTATATAGTTATGGCTGTGGTAGAAAGTGAATTCTTCACAGGATATTTTTTTCTTTCTAGTTTCCATTTTCACTTGAAAAAAGGATGGAGCAATGGTTATGATTTTTGATTAATATAGGTTTTAATTGTAACAAATCTAAGGTTCAAAGAAGCAAATATCATATGGATAATATCTAAAGCTTTGATGACTCAAATGAAGAAATGCATGTGTGGATCATAATTATGTAAATGAAATATTCAGAATAGGGGAAATTTCATGGGAAATTTAAATGTTAAAGAAAGACAAGGAATAAGCTGTCACTTAATAAAAGGAAGAGACTGAATTTTCTAAGAAAAAATGATTAATAATAGCCAGAAACACAGGAAGGAAAAGAGAGATTAGAGTTTCTAAGACTGTAAAAATTTTAAGAAACAAAGTGTGAAAGAATGGAAAGATGTGAACAAAAAAGACCACTAAGTTTAGTAATAAGGATGCAATTAAAAAGTTCAGGAAACACTGCTTGGGTAAATGGATGAAGAAATTATAAGAGAGACAGGTGCAGAGAGACAGGTGGCATATTAAGTTCTTCCCTTCTGATGCCCTTGCCCCTCACTAAACATGTATTCTAACTAAATGAATCACTTTTTAATTTATCGGGCTAGAAAATGTAATATGTTGTAGAAAACTAAAACATTGGAGAAAATAATTAATATTTATTATGTACTTCCTGGACCCATGGAATTAAACCAACTCAAGTATTAATGTATCACACTATTAATATGCTAATGTTTTAGGATCTTTTTACCCTACTGGGTATCTTATATAAGATGTGGCTACAGACTAATATGGATACCTTAACTTTTAAAAATCCATTATGTACTTCAAAATTAGTCCCATAATTGTATTATCACTATGGAAGTATTGGCTACCTTTCAGCATAAAATATAAATGGGTCTGACTTTTTTCATTAATATTTGATGGCACATGGTTTAATATTGAATTAAAGCAGAACCCTTGGGTGGTTGTAAAAAGGATACTTTATGAATGCAAATTCAACCAGGGAATGATAAAATAAGTTTTAGTTTTAGTTCTTTTAGGTGCATATTACTTACTAGACTCTTAAAAGCAATATTCAATTAAATTAGAAAGTCTTTATTACTATGATGGAAAAATGATCAACATCTCCCTGTTTAGCATTGTTCTACAAATGTGGCTCACAAAGAATCAACAATATCTTATCATTTTTGCCCACAACTTCGCCCCTGTCTTTATTAATACAATGTGTGATGTTGACATATATTTGAGTTCTCAAATTTTCTAAAGGAGATTGATAGGCTCTATCCATGCAATGGAATAACATGTCAAGTGGGGGAACTTCCATTATCTCTTTTCCCTTTCCTTTACTATTCTTTTCATAGCAAAGACATTGTGTTTGTTTCATTTGGTGTAGGGAATAAATGCCTAAAAATAAACTCTGCTGCTTACATTAGAAGGCCCCACGACATGTTACTATATATTTACTGTGCTTAACTTTTAAAAAAGAGAACTGTTTTAAAAAGGATTTATTTGTTGGGATCCAGACAAAAAATGGGCAGAATACCTAAAAAGACATTTCTCCAAAGAGGAAATGCAAATGGCCAACAGGCATATGAAAAAATGCTCAACATCTCTTGTAATCAGAGAAATACAAATCAAAACAACTGTGAGATACCACCTCACACCAGTGAGAATGGCACATATCAAAAAAATTAGCAACAACAAATGTTGGTGAGGATATGGAGAAAAAGGAACTCTCTTACACTGCTGGTGGGAATGCAAGATGGTCCAACCATTATGGAAAGCAGTGTGGTGGTTCCTCAGACGACTAAAAATGGAACTCCCATAAGATCCAGCAATCCCATTCCTAGAAATATACCTAAAGAACACAAAAACACTGATTCAAAAGAATACCTGCACCCCTCTGTTTACTGCAGCAATATTTACAATAGGTAAGACCTAGAAACAACCTAAATGCCTCAACATAGATGACTGGATCAAGAAGATGTGGTACATATACATGATGGAATTTTGATTGCTATTTAGCAATCAAAAAAGATGAACTAGAGTCATTTTGTAGAAACATAGATGGAGCTAGAAGTGATTATGCTCAGCAAAATAAGTCAGAAGGCAAAAGAAAAATAATGGATGGTTTCACTCCTAGGAGGAATGTAACGGAACCAAATAAGGGACCAAGGAAAAGAATAACAATAATGAAAAAACACAACACAACACAACAAAAAGACAAGGATAAATCAGAAACACTTTGTGTTGTAGAGAGTAGGGAACAGGATGAGGGCAGAAAGAGCAAAAGGACTGAGGTGATAGTGAACTGGTAGTGGGAAATTGGAACCACAATTGATGTCAAATATATATAAGTAAAAAAATTATAAGAAAAAGAAGATTTATTTGTTGGGGGGGGGCTCCCTGGTGGTACAAGGGGTAAAGCAATACAGAATTTTAACCCACATGGTACCACAGGCCTCTCCTGCCTTACCTGCTGCTCCCCTCAGCAGTGTATTTCAGTCAATCTACCTGTTCTGCTCCCCACTCTGTCTCTGATAAATCCTCTTACCCCCTGTACCTCTGACCTATACCTCAGTTCTTGTATGCATAATAAAATAATAAATAAATAAAAATAAATCTTTAAAAAATCTTTAAAAAACTCTAAGTAAATCCTTAAAAAGAGAGATTTACTTATTTGTGCATACATAAGCTGGGGTGCAGGCCAGAGGTGCAGGGGGTGAGAGGGTTCACCAGAGACAGAGTGGGGAGCAGAAAAGGCAGATCGACTGAAACACACTGCTGAGGGGAGCAGCAGGTGAGGCAGGAGAGGTCTGCTGCACCATGTGGATTCCTTTCCTGGCCAGGGATCAAACTGGTACTGCAGTGGCTGCAGATAGCTTCATAGTGCTGTGATTTAACTCCTTGTTCCACCAGTGTGGCCTCTAGAAAAGAGAACTTCAAAAACACAAAAAAAAACAAAAAAAAAAACCCACATTTTTTCTTAACTAAACTGTAGGTTTGTTGTAGACACCCTAAACTGGGTTTCAGATAGGAGAACTGAATATATATGTCCTCTGGTTTTTTTTTTTTTAAAGATTTATTTGTTTATGCATACAAGCACTGGGGTACAGGCCAGAGGTGTGG
>JAGFMF010011442.1:916887-928887 GCA_019455555.1 Galemys pyrenaicus
CAGTCAGTCTGCCTGTTCTGCTCCCCACTCTGTCTGGTGAATCCTCTCACCTCCCTGAACTCTGGCCTGTACCCCAGCTCTTGTATGCATAAATAAATAAATCTAAAAAAAAAAAATTGAATTCCTAACTATGGCATTATGTTCTGAAAATATGGATTTGGATTAAAGGACAAAAGCAGAGTCAGTATCCTGATGTCATGAGTTAGATTCTGAATTGGTAACAGAAGTATGTGACTGAAGAATACAAGAAATACTGAAGGAGATTCTCATGCTGAAGTGAAAGGACACTAGGTAGTCACCCAAATCCACATGAACAAATAACACTGGTAAAGGTAACAGCACTTTTCTGTTTATAGATCTAGATATATTTGAGATATAATTTTAGAAATAATTCCGTGGAATGTCACGTGCATATAGAGTACTATATGCATTCTTGTGGCTTTTTTTTTTTAAAGATTTATTTATTTATGCATACACGCACTGGGGTACAGGCCAGAGGTGTTGGGGGGGTGAGAGGATTCACCACAGAGAGCGGGGAGCAGAACAGGCAGATCAACAGAAGTACACTGCTGAGGGGAGCAGCGGGCACAGCAGAGAGGTCTGCCGCGCCATGTGGGTCCCCACCCCGGCTGGCGGCAGGGATCGAACTCATGCTGCAGTGACTGCGGTTTGCTTCATAGTGCGTTGCTTAACCCACTGCGCCACCAGGGAGGCCCTCTTGTGGCTTTTTATGTGTGCAGGAAAGACCTGCAAAACCACTAGATGTTCACCTTTCAGTGACTTTGAGGGTTGCATGAACAGGGTGTAATGTGTACACAGAGTTACCTACCTGGGTTGAAGTCATGCCCCAATGCAAACACAGAGCCCCATGACCAACACTGGGAGGCTTATTTGTTTTAATAGTTTAAGGAAATCTCTGTCTGATTATTAGCTGCTTATTAAAGTAATTGAGCAGAGACTTCAGTGGCTACTCATTGGAGAGAGTACAGACAGCTTATAACCATTCCAAAAGATGCCTGAACTGACAACTACAATAAGCAGAAATAACATCAAATGCTGGGGGAGAGGGAGAGTCTGATTTCTAGTGTTGCAACCTTATATATTTTTAATGTACGGTTGTAAGTAATGTATTAAGAGATATGCAAGAAAACAACAAAGTATACATGGGGAGGGGGAGATACTCCTATAATTTGACACTTTCTTTAATAAGCCCAGATTTTGGACTTACCAAAGATTTTTTCCTAGTTTGTTTTTTTCTTTCTTTATATATATTTGACATCAATTGTAATCTCCACAGATTCCCCATCACCATTTTACCAGTGTACCATCACCTCAGTCCCTTGTGCTCTTATCTGCCCTCAACCCTCTCCCTTCCCACAAAGTGTCCCCAATTTGTCCTTGTCTTTTTGTTTTTGTTGTGTTGTTGTTGTTATTATTATTATTATTCTTTTTCTTGATCCTTATTAGGGTCCCTTATATTCTTCCTAGGGGGGAAATTATCTGGTATTTTTCTTTTGCCTTCTGACTTATTTCGCTGAGCACAATCCCTTCCAGCTCCAGCCATGTTTCTATGAATGACTCTAGTTTATATTTTTTGATTGCTGAATGGTATTCCATCGTGTATATGTACCACAGCTTCCCGATCCACTCATCTGTTTTTGGGCATTTAGGTTGTTTCCAGGTCTTACCTATTGTAAATAGTGCTGCTGTAAACATAGGGATGCAGTATTCTTTTGAATCAGTGTTTTTGTGTCGTTAGGGTAGATTCCTAGGAGTAGGATTGCTGGATCATATAGAAGTTCTAGTCTTAGCAGTTTGAGGAACCTCCATACTGCTTTCCATAATGGTTAGACCAAGCATTCCCACCAGCAGTGTAAGAGAGTTCCTTTTTCTCCACATCCTCGCCAACATTTGTTGTTGCTAATTTTTTTGATATGTGCCATTCTCACTGGGGTGAGGTGGTATCTCATAGTGGTTTTGATTTGCATTTCTCTGATTTCAAGAGAAGTTGAGCATTTTTGGCCATTTATATTTCCTCTTTGGAGAATTGCCTTTTTAGCTCTTTTGCCCATTTTTTAATTGGATTTTTACTTTGTTTTTTTAGTCTGGTTAACTCTTTGTGTATCTTCGTGATAAGTCCCTTGTCAGTAGTGTTGTGTGCAAAGATTGTCTCCCAGTTGATGGCTTGTGGCTTTGTTTTGGTTAGCAAGCCCAGAAAAAGACTTTGAAATAGCTTCTTTAAATATGCTCAAAGAGGGGCATCCCTGGTGGTGCAAGAGGTTAAACCTCAGCACTGTGAAGCTATTGACAGCCACTGAAGCATGAGAGAGCCCAGGACAGGGAGTCCCATATGGTGCAGCCTGTCTTGCCTGCTGTTCTGTTCAGCAGTGTATTTCAGTAGATCAGCCTGTTTTGCTCCCCACTCTGTCTCTGGTGAATACTCACCCTTCCACACCTCTGGCCTCTACCCCATTCTTGGATACATAAATAAATAAAATCTAAAAATAAAAAATATGCCCAAAGAATAAAAGGAAACCAAGTCCAAAGGACTAAAGGAAAATATGAGAGTGATATCTTACCAAGTAGAGAATATAAAAAAATAGGCAGAAATGATAAAAACAGAACCAAGTAGAAAGTCTGGATTTAAAATTTACAATAATTGAGTGAAAAATTCAGAAGTGATTCAACGGCAAATTTGATCAAACAGAAGAAAGAATTTCTGAACATAAAGGTAGGTCAATTGCAAGTATTCAGTCTGAGGAACAGAGGAAAAAAGATAAATGAAAACAAATTCAGACTGACAGGCATAACAACATAAGATAATAGGAGCACTGGGAAGAGAAAAGAGAGAAAGGAACAGAAAAATATTTGAAAACATAAACGCATAGTATTCCTCAAATCTAATGGAAAACATTAATCTATATATTTAATAAGCTCTACAAATACAAAGTTGGATAATTTCAAAGATCATTACTTAGATATATGGTCAAGCTGTTTCAACAAAAGACAACCTTGAAGACAAAACAAACGTAACTTCATATATATATATAGAGAGATTCTTGATAATATTAATAGTTAACTTCCCTGCAGAAAGTGTGGAGGCCAGTTTAATTATAACATTGAAAGAGAAAAAACCTATGAACCAAGAATTCTATATCCAGCAAGTTTACCCTTAAAAAAAAAAGCAAAGGTAATACTGTTACAGGGCAACCCTAATATAAAATGGGTTTGTCTGACTGGGTCCTCACCCACGCACTTGAAAGGCACTTATAATAAGCACCAACTGCAGGCACACACAACAAAGGTTAATAAAGGGTTTTATTTACAAAAGGAAGGGAAATAAAATAATGAAATAGCACAAGGAGAAGAGAGCGATACAAATCCATAAATGTCCTACCAGATCCTCTGTGTTGGAACCCAATGGCACACTGATTGCTGGCTCTGAACAAAGAGAGCCCTAAAGGACCACATGTCTGGTTTTATACTCAGCCTGGCTGCTTAATTCCACTTTCAGGTCCTAGTGATCCAAGAACTACAAATCCCATAAAGTCATTATTGAAGAGCGGATCACTATAGGATTTATAGTTTGGGGATATTGTTGGTCTGGAGTGGGGGTTGGAGTCCATAAACCTAGTTGTGTAATGCCTTCAGGACTACCTTTCCCCCTAACAATACTAAGAATTTAACAGATAATTAAAAACTGAGAAAATTCATTATTAGATGATCTACCTACACTACAAAAAATATTGAAAATGAAAGAATACTTTATGAACATCTCACAAATACACATAGAGGTTGCAGGGAAGCTGTTGGAATGGCAATGAGTGTATTTTGCATGTGTGACTACACAAATTTGGGGAGGGTCAGTGAATGAGTTGTGTCCACTGAGTTGTGTTCTCCTCCAGTGCATATATTGAAATCCTAACTACCTCAGATTATGACTGTATTTCGATATAGAATTTTTAAAAAGATGCCCCAAGTGAGTTAAGGCTATTATGGTGGTTCTGAATGCAATCTGACTGGTGTCCTTATAGGAAAGACACCAAGGCAGTATCCACAGTGGTCACTGTGTGAAGAGGCAGTAAGAGGAAAGCTATTTATGAGCCAAGGACAGAAACCTTGGAGGAAACCAAGACTGTTCACATGCTGAACCTTGAACTTATAATCTTCAGAACTATGAGGAAATTAGTGTCTCTTGTTTAATCTCCCAGACTGTACCATTTTGTTATGGTGGCAAGAGTTGATTAAACAGTGAGTTACCTGGGAATGAAAGGCAGGGGACACAGAAAGTATTATTTAATTCATTCAAAAAACTGGGACCTATTTTTATGGAAGGAGAGGAATACTGATATTGTGGAATACTGTTATATTTGTTTTCACCACCCCTGAATGCTTCTGCAGGCTGAGATTACCTTTTTTAAAAAGGTCTATGTAATACTTTAAGCCTGAGAAACACTGAGTTGGAAAAACATCAGCACTTATGGGCAAAGTTGTGTTTTACCTCCTCTGTGAGTGCTTTAGTGATTCAGAGATGAACTTCTATAATTATTCAATTGTTCAATGAATAACTATTGCAAACCAACTGTGTCAGGTAGGCTAGGTAGGCTAGATCTAAAGAAATTGGGTAAAGGTAAGAATTGAACTGCACCTAAAGAGGGTGCAGGAATTGGAGTGGATGGTGGGAATTTGGTGGGAAGACACTGCAGGTAACCCTTAATAGTTAGCATGGTATTCAGTCCAAGCTTAATATTACAGTTTAGGGATCACAAAATGACAGTCATCCATAACATGTGTAACTATGATGTGTTTGGTAAGTTCATTGTTCTAAAAATAATGTAATTGACAATTACAAATAATTGTAATTGTTGGGAATACATTTAGTTTTTAATTTGTCCATAATCCCAGTCTTCCTTATTGTCTTATACTGGGCTATTCACTTAGACATTGATTCATGCCTGGACCATGAAGACACTGGTGTTGGCGCTCCCTTCGAAGCACTGTATACCATAAGAGACAATGATAAGGGCTGCCTGCATCACCCCAAAGTTGTTTTTTCCTTTTTTTCCATTTTTTCTGTTCTTTTTGCCATTGTGATAGAGACTTTTTCCTGAAATGATAGGATTTGTCCGGAGAGTTTGCTTGAAAAATAAATAATGTTTCTATTGATTATAGGGACTTTTCTAAATTATTTGTGGGACACAGAAAGAGGAAAAATAGCAATAAGGAACTGAAGGAATGTGGCAGATATAAACCAGGAACTACCAAACTATGGCAAGAACCAAGGAAAACTGGGTCAAATGTGCATAGCTCATCAGCAACAATTATTGCAGACTTGGGCTTTGACGGTCAGGAGGGTTTCTAGAGGATAATGGTAGGAGAGATTTTGAGTAGACTTACCATTTTAATAGCACAACTTTTAGTGGATTTTCTTAGATGATTTTATTTGATAAATTGTTTCTAGTTTTTTGATAACCAAAACTTTCCCAATGCTTTAAACTTTGATTCAGAGCAATTATGTAGATATTAAACTAAAATCACAAAATTTAGGAAAGAGCTATCTCTAGGTATCTAGTTAGCAGGACTTTTAAGACTCACATTAAACACACACTCCATGTCCTAACCACCTTTCTTTCTTTCACTTCTCTAACATACTCTTCCTTCCTTAAATGTTTGTCCAGGGCCAATTGTATTGGATGTTGCACCAAGTTTCAGGGCTGTAAAACTGAATATGACATATACATGTGTTAGGGGGAAGGTAGTCCTGAATGGGATTACACAGATGGGTTTGTGGACTCCAAACCCCACTCCAGACCACCAGTGTTCCAGAACCACAAATCCAATTATCGAAGAGTGGATCACTGGGACCTGAGGGTGGAGTTAAGCAGCCAGGATGGCTATAAAACCAGAGAAGTGAGCCTTGGGGTCCCTCTTCTTTTGGAGCCTTCTCACTTGACTCAGAGCCAGCTCTCAACGTGCCATTGCATTCCAGTTCAGAAGATCTGGTAGGATATTTACAGATTTGTATCCCTCTCTTTCCCTTGGTGTTATTTCTACTTTATTCCCCTTCTTTTATAAAATAAAAACCCCTTAATAACTTTTGTCATGTGTGCCTGAAGTTGGGACTTATTATAAAAGTCTTCTGAGTGCACGGGTGAGGACCCAGTCAGGGAAACCCATTTTATATTAGGGTTGCCCTGTAACACATGCAGTCAAAGTGATTACAAGTTTTGAGGTAGAAGAGGTTGTAAAACAGAAACGTGTCAATACCAAATTATTCCAGCTATGAAAGAGAGAAAGGCAGTTACTGAACAGTCATGTCTTGTTCATTGTAACCTCATAGGAGACCTCATCTGACTAAAATATACAATCTAGACTCTTCTAGGAACAGAGGCTGCTGCAATGATTCATCAGTGAAATGCAGCCAGAGGGTGATCCCCAGCAGCAAGGGTATGTCAT
The DNA here is from genome assembly GCA_019455555.1 of Galemys pyrenaicus. Taxonomy (NCBI): domain Eukaryota; kingdom Metazoa; phylum Chordata; class Mammalia; order Eulipotyphla; family Talpidae; genus Galemys; species Galemys pyrenaicus. The sequence continues at coordinate 923,344 of JAGFMF010011442.1, forward strand.
GTTCTGGCCTGGTGCTCAGAGATAGCAACTTTCTAGTCATATTAAACATATTTGATGCCAAACATGAATTAAGGGACATTCACTCGGAAAGTAAAACCAAAGTCCAAATGCACTTTGAGTTACTTTTTGAGAAATTCTTAGTGGCAATCAGAGTCAAAGAAAAGGATGGTTTTAGTTTTCCTTTCTGATTAGTTATATCAAGAGGAAACCATTCTCAAACACTGGAACAAAGTAAGCCACTAATATGTCCAGAAGTTTGTACTTCCCTAGCTTACAGAATGCATGTTTATAGAATGGGGAGAAGCATCACAACAGAGTGACTGGATGCCATTTTTCCCACTTACATGCAGCTGTCTTGGACTACAATTCCTGGCATGCTATGAACAAGACTTTCTGAAATGGGAACAGCTGGGAAGTCAAAGAAGCAAAGTAGATATATATTTGAGGTGAAATGAAGGAAGGAGAGAGATGTGGAAGAAAGAAACTTGGAGGAGAGACACATGGGTGAGATACATGAAGAGGTTGCTTCTGGGGCTTCAGCATTTTGACAGAAACAATGGTAGCTGTTATGCTGACCTAGGGTAGATTATATGGCACAGTTTTATTTCAGGTCTTTCCTATCCCAACTCTGGTAATGGTCTAGTCTCTTTCTTGCAGTTTTCTGCCAGAAGGCACCTTGGCCTTGTGACAAGCTACTGGGCTTCAGTCACACACTTTGGGTCCAGCCTGTTTGCTGGGCATTTACCATGTGGGCATGGATATTTTCAGAGTTTAATTGAGAATCTTGTTTATTTGAAATTCTTTTTTCTCCTCTCTCTCTCTGTACACCAATTTAAGATTTTCATTCTGTTTTCTTTGCCTTTGTGCATGTGATGACCAGACTCTTAGAACATGCAAAAGAGTTTTTTTTCCCCTTTAACAATTTGGGGGCCCATAGTCACACTGTTACATCTGCATTAAGACAATGAAGTCACTGAGTCCTTTGTGAGCATAGAAATACTACCTTTAAAGGAATGGTTCCATTAGGGTAAAAAGTGTATATGAGTTTTGATGTCAGAAAAAGCTCAGTCTAGTTTCACCTTCTACTGTTTAACAGGTTTGGGAGGATTGACTTTTGACTATTGAATGGTCGTATAACTGTGCAACTCAGCAATCCCAAACTGTTCAGGGATAAATGCTACAAAAGAGTTCTGCCATCTGCAAACACAAAGGGGAAAAAAAGCAGGTTTTTAGTGTGAAAGATCTTTAACTAGTATGCATAGAGAGAGAACAGAAAAAGAGGATATTTCCAATAAAACAATGAAAAATTAACTGTTCCTTCTTGGGCAAATGCCCTGCCAAATAGGTACCATGCAAGTGTGGAAACTGAGGCCCAAAATTTTGCCACAAGTCTATGACATCCTCTGGTGGAGAACCACAGAAAGGGTGTAGTTAGGCAGGTCTCAGATGCTGAGACAGGAGAGAACCAAAATCCAAACAGTATCATATAATCTATCTTGAGATCAAGATAACAGCTGTCACTGTCTCTGCTAAGGACTAGGAGCAACCTCTCCACATGCCTCTCTTGTAATCCTCTCTCCAAGTAACTCTCCTTCAAGTGTGTCTATCCCAGGTGTCTCCCCATCCACTTTCCTTCCACTTCAATTTATATATTCACCTGGCCAGTTGCCCCCACATTTAGCATGGCATGCTGGGAATGATGGCCCAAAGTGACTGTATGTAAGTAGGGGTGGGGAAAATGTCTCCCATTCATTGCGCTACTGGGCTCCTCCCCTTTTCTTTCCTTTTTAAAAAAATATATTTATTATTTTCTGACATCATGGGTCATCTTTATAGTTGTTACTCTTAGGTGCAGCCTCCCATCAATAATCCACCTACCGACCATGACCCAACTCCCCTGTGTCCCCCTCCCCTGCCCAGTCACCCTATTCCTGGAGACTTGTCCTTTTCCTGTGCGAGGACCTGGGCTCCTAGACCGCAGTAGACCAGTCTGGTCTAATCGCTAGGAACAAGTGTGAGGCAGGTAGCAAGGCATAGCCATTCAGCATCCTCTTGTAGTGCAGGTGTGTGTTTTCCAGACTCCTTGATTTTGGAATTTCCTGTGGTATAGGAGACTGGCGACTTTCTCTAGACCAGTGTGATCTCTGGGTTCTTTGCCTCCTCATCTGTACTGATTGTTCCATCCATTCTGATAACTGTCATACGATGCTGCTTCTGAGTTTTATAATTCTGGCATTGGGAACCCTGCTTCCCAACAATGGAGAAATTTCCTACCAAAGGAGAAGGTCCCACTTAGTGGGGACAGTCTCCAGTAGTTGGTTGGTCCAGCTCTTCCCATCTCCTTTCATAGTCTCCAGGCCTGTCCTGGGTCCCCAGTCACATCTCTGGTGTTTTCCTCCCCCTGTTGGAAAAGAAGCCTCCCCCATGCTGCCTGCATCTCTGGATAAGGAGTTTGGTTCACCAGCCTGGGAAGATAGTGTAGGCTTGTTTAGCAAGTGTATGTGGTCTTTCTGTCTTTTTCATGGCAATAAAACTTCCCCAGAGAGGGAATATATAATAGGTTTATGCTCAATCTTCTTCTTAGGTGTAGACTTGCTCCCAAGAGGGACTTTATGGCAGTCTCATTTCCTAGGAGTTGTTGCTTTTAGGTATTTAATGGAAACCCTTTGAAGACATCCAAATGTGTTCAGTTAAAAATTAACCTCAGGGCCTCCCTGGTGGTGCTGGGGTTAAGTCTCAGCACTATTAAGCTATCATCAGCCACTGTGCCATTAGTTTGATCCCTGGGCAGGGAGCTAACCCATATGGTACAGCAGACCTCTCCTGTCTAGCCCACTGCTCCCTTCAGCAGTTTATTTCAGTACATCCACCTGTTCTGCTCCCCACTGTTTCTGGTGACTCCTCCCACCCACCCACCCTGGTACCTCTGACCTACCTCACATTCTTATATGCATAAATAAATAAAAATGAATTTTTAAAATAAATAAACCTCACAACAACTCCAGATACTTATATCTAGTCACTCCTCCTTTTCCCATTTTCAAAGTCATTTACTCAGTAGCAGACTAATGTCCTCACAGTTGATGATTAAGGACCATAGCTACTCATCCTAACATAGACTTCAGCTTCTGGTGTTGCTGTCTATTTACTCAAAAGTAGAAGAAAACTAGACAGATGGAAAAGTTAAGGGTATATAAAGGACATGATGTCCCAACTCTGATTTCCACAAGGGATGACTCTTGCAGTATAGTATTGTTAGAAAGGTATGAGTTCAAAAACGACCAAGACTCAGACTGGATGCAAAAGTAAGTCTGGATTTATTGTTAGCTTGAGCTACAATAACCCCCGGAGTGGAACCGTCACAGCGGCCTCGCCCAGGAGGGGTTGGGACCCCGGTGGGTTAGTACAGCTGCTTTTTATGATTATACATGGCGGGGGGCTGGTGCCTGAGTCACATGAGGCAGCTTGGCCCATCATTACCAAATAAGGACTAGAGTTCTGGTTTTCCAGACCAGGCTGGTGGGCTTGGACCTTGAGACAACAAACTCCTGGGTTCGGCAGACATTCCATGAGATTTAACAATGGGACTTAACATTCCCCCCTTTTTCTTGTACTAGACCTAATTTTAGGTCACAAGTCGCTGTATGGATCTTCAGGGGCTGCACGCAACTGATGGTATTGTTGCCTAAGGACCAGTGCATGTACCATTTCAAATCGGGCGTGCACAAAAGTAAGCAAGCGGTTAATGATACAAAGGCCAAAGGTTAGCATTAGCAGCAAGAGCACAATGGGGCCCACCAGGGCAGATACCCATGGCCCCCATGGCCATGGGCACCTGCCCTCTGCCTGGTGTTATTGCAGAAAGGAAGGTTTCATAATCACGATAGGTTACATGGGGGCCATCCCACTACCACAGGATCCAATTTCTTTGAGAGGTCCAAAGAATTGGAGCAAGGCAGAGTAAGTGGCCCCTATTCACCAAGAAGGTGATCTTTTTATCTGCCACTTCTAGGGTCACCCGGGGCTCATCCATAGAAATAGCAAATAGGGGAGCCTGTCTCACCTCTGGGTTTCTTCTCATGTACCAGGTTCTTCATATTTGCAAGCAGCTGAAGATCAAGCCTGTCCTCCATCATGGCCTGTGGTTTGGGCTGGCCCTCTCCCTCTCTGGAGAGTGGGACAGTCCCTCCATCAGTGCCCTGTGAGATGGCACTGAAGGCATGGCCCTGGGGACAGCTTTTTAGATACTTGCGGACTCGCGGCTGAGTTGTTCTGGTTGCTGGCAGTGGAAGTAAGCTGGCAGCCCACTAAGAGGGTGAGGTCCCGAATGCCCTGTGGCATATGGGACCTTGGATGAGTCTGAGGTGGCAGGGTACTGACCGTGGCAACTGCCATATACTGGGCCTTTCTCCTGTCTTTCTCCCTTTCTTTTCTCGGGCTAAGTAGTCCCCTTCATGTCATAGGCCTTGAAGGCCATGTTCAAAAGTGTTAAAAAAATCATAGACCCTTGACTTTAGTCTCTGGAGCCTGAGCCTGATGTCAGAGCAAGACTAAAATGCTTATTCTTTTACAGTCTTGGGTTCTAAATTAGTATACCTTTTTATAACTCAGCAAATCTAGTCTAAAATGATGTAGATTTCTATTGGACTTGTGAGTACTTTCCTCAGCCCTTTTATAACTGACTGGCTTAACAATTGTCTATTGTATATCCCAATATTAGGTATCTAAAATAACATTAGGTTTTAAGAAGTCTTGAGTATTTTCAGAACAATCTAATTAGTTTACATTTAACATGAGAATACTTTTTGAGGTATCAAAATACCCACATTGACTCAGTTTGTTTTTCACAATGAAAACAAATTTACCAGGTATCTTAAGTCCCTTTAAGACAAAAACTTTACTATTTCAGAATAAAATTGATGAATTAACTTTCAGGTGTTTTCAAAACACTTAATTACTCAGAATGACAGCAATTTTAAGAAATCTGTTTTTAAACAAGGCTCAGCAATGCTAATAGAGCTTTTCAAAAAATCCTTCAGACCTTCAACACTTTCTTTTGCTTTTGTACCATTCTAAAGACAATCATCCCACCTTAAATCACTTTCAGGACCTTCGAAATATCTATTTTCAATCCACTCTTTCCTATTTAAACACACACCCTTACTTTACTCGCATTGAGTATTATATCCTAGTCTTTAATCTCTAGATTGTGAGTCATAATAGCTGCTAGGGTATTATCCTCTTAGACTAGACAACTTACACATAAACATCTTCAAATGACATTAAATTTTAGTTTTGTTAAATAAAGAAAAAGTAAACCTGAAAGTTCAGTAATTTTATAACTTTAAATGACTAAATTTTATTACTAAACTTAGCTAAACCTTAATTTTAGAAGAGATTTAAGTGATGATGAAAAGAACAAACTTAAGATTATTAGAGTCAGAATTTGTCTAAACTTAGCTGACTGAAACTTGAAAAACGACCTACAGGCCTTATCTAGTAGGTCAGCTGATCCCATACCTTAGGCTCTCCTGGACAGTTAAG
>JAGFMF010011442.1:929181-940134 GCA_019455555.1 Galemys pyrenaicus
AGCATGCTGGCGTAACTAAAGCTCTACATGACCATTGCAGCCCTGTGTCCGCTCTTTGTTCTTTTGGGGTGCCCACGGAAACTCGGTACTTTACAAGATAACACCCTATACATTTTCTGTACACAGGTAAGTAACTTTTCCATAGTTTTAGATGCCACCTTGAATTTTCATTTAAAACCTTTGGCCATGTGAACTAATTTTAGGAAACAGCCACTTCACCAATATTTGCCAAGCTGAGAAACTACAGTTTAGTAAATTTTAGTTCTTTAGTAACAACTCCTTAAACATGTGTTAAATCTGTACCTTTAAGAGTGACTCTTTAAACCTTTATAAGTTTAAGTTCAACACATCCATGTACCCAAGTTTTCAATACCCTTTTTGTATCCAGGAGGTTTCCATAGATAGAAACTAAAAATCCTTACATAGAACAAGTGTCCAGTTTTAACCATTGTTTAACCTAAGGACCAAAACCACATTTTAAAATCAGGCAGTTTGTACTAACTTTCTTAGATAAGTAAACATACTTGAGTTTGTGTTTTTAACTAACTATCCTTTAGCTTTACATTGTTTTTGTTGTGTCACCGAAACCAAGCACATTTTTTTAAGACAGACACTTTTTCTTTTGGAACCATGCATGGGATGGATAGCAGAGGCAGATTAAGATCTTTTACATTTTGTCTGTTTATCGACTCTTATCAAGAACCTGAGGTTTGGAATTTAGCTTAAAGAAAGCTGCATTTCTACTTGATAAGCTATACCATTTTAGTTAAAGAAACTAAACTTTTTAGAAACCAATCAGCAATTTAAAAGTTTTTTTTTACTCAATCTACAAGCACTTTGTACAGCTTATTAGCAGGTCCAAAGTAACCCAGCAGTTTTACCTTAAACAGTCTCAAATTATGTACCCAGGAAACAAACCAGAAGAGTATCTTGAGGTGGACAGGAGAGTCCAGTTTCCCCACAGCTGGAAGGCAGCAGAGACATACCAACGATCTCAACACTGGAAAAAAAATACAGGCAGCTACTTGCTGAGACCAGAGGCAGTCCTCCACCAGCCAGTTGCAGTGGGTCCCTTACCTTAAAAGTCTAGCACTTTTACCTTTTGCCTTGGCTATGGCAAAAGATTTTTACCTGGAGAAATGTTACAGCTAAGAATACCATTTATGGGCCAGATTTTCTACTGGAGCCAGAGAGTATAAGGAAAGAGTATACATTTTTCTTTAGCTCCTGAACCGAATTTTTTAGCTAGTTTTTAAGAATGTGACTCTTCCAGGTCGAATGACAAGGTTAGGTTCTGGGCTGAGCTGGACATTACCCTAATAAAGGCTGGAGTTCCGTTTTTCCGGACCAGGCTGGTGGGCCTGGACCCTAAGACAATAAACTCCTGGGCTCGGCAGGACATTCCATGAGACTTAACAATGGGACTTAACAGTGTGGAAATAAATGAAGACTATCTGCATAAGAACAGGCAAAACTACTTACTCAGAACTTGCTATAGCAAGGGAGTCAGTCACCATCATTTCATCTGTCAGAGACCGAATACTTGACAGAACAGTGAAAAAGCCTTATGGTGGGCAAAAAGGGAAGACTTGGGTAGACCTTATTGGGGGTGCTATCTGCCTGGAGAGATGGAGGTGGGATATCTAGAAGTGGGTTGTCCAATGAGATTGGTGATGGAGTATTGGTGGCTTTCTCCAGTTGATACTGAATTGGAAATAGGGGCAAAAATTGGGAAGCTGTCAGTTATTAATCAAGCGCTGGTTATTTAGGGTCAATATTACAAGGGTTATTGTTTGGCTTCCTGGACTGTTTGCAAAAGATAGCAGTATTGTTGGGGTAAATGATGCCTTGAATGAATTCCACAAACACAGGTTTTATGGACTCCATATCCACATCAGACCAAAGACATCCAAGACACCAAGGGCTACAAATCGCATAATGTTATCACCACTGAAGGGAAGACTGCTGGAACTGAGAGTGGAGTTAAGTAGCCAGGCTTGGTATATAACCCGACATGTGGGCCTTAAGGGTCCTTGGTTTTCCACTGACTTTCAGTGTGCTCTTGGGGGCCCCCACTCAGCAGAACTGGTATTTATAAATTTATCACTCTTGCTGTCATTCCTTTCTTCATTTCCCTTTTTTTGTGAATAAACCCTTTATTAGCATTTTTGTGTGTGCCTGCATTTGAGTCTTGTTATTAGTTCATTTGAAGTGCTTGGATGAGGACCCACAGATAGGCTGACCCACTTCAGCAGGAAGATTCCAAGCACAGTAGCAGATTGAGTGAGACTGAATGAAAAAGAGAACTAACCCATCACAGAGAATTTTAGAATAATTAGGGAAAGAAGGTCTATATTCCCTGAGGCTTCACTCCACCTTACTCCCTTGCCCCTCCCTGGACTGGTTCCACGGGTCTGGAGTTCCAATTTATTTCTGTTCCTTTCCCCTGTAATACACTTTTTCTTTCTCTAAGCAAATACGCCTCTTTTTTCTTGCTTGTCTTGATTGTCAATAAAGTTCCTGCTGCGGCTTCATGAGACACCAACTCAGGGTGGTCTAGTGGCTGGGACTCAGCCTGACTCAGCGCTATCACCACAGCCGGGGGTCCATTCCTGGCTGGGGAACTAGACCTGAAATTAAGTTATCACTAGTAAAAAGGCAGAGCAAGGATTGATTTATTTACCTATTTTTAGAGCACATATAAATTTAATTATTGTGCATACAAATTTGTAAAATACTAACCATCCACAGACAAAGGAGATTTAAGGATTCTTCTTTATGTCTAAATATTATCTTCAACTATGAAATTTGGCTACCTACTCTCATCACTAGCCCATGAATTTAAAGTTTCATGTTTACCAAGTTTTCTTTTTTTTTCTTTAAAGATTTATTTATTTATGCATACAAGCACTGGGGTACAGGCCAGAGGTGTGGGGGAGGGTGAGAGGACTCACCACAGACAAAGCGGGGAGCAGAACAGGCAGATCAACAGAAGCACACTGCTGAGGGGAGCAGCGGGCACAGCAGGAGAGGTCCGCCGCGCCACGTGGGTACCACCCCTGGCCGGCAGCAGGGATCGAACTCGTGCTGCAGCAGCCGCGGTTTGCTTCACAGTGTGCCGCTTAACCCACTGCGCCACCAGGGAGGCCCTCATGTTTACCAAATTTTCAATGTCTGTTTATCCTTGCTGCGAAAGGAGAGAGTTCTTTAGAAAGTTTTCTTCACTTTAAATCTTAAAGACATAAATTGAGGACCCATAATTTATTTTAGTGCTTAACTGGAAGAAGATGTCACCATTATCACATACTCAAATATCAATTTTGAAGCTTCAGAAAGTCATCATTGTTCATAATAAAAGGCATTAGAGTTGATTGTTCACTATTGGCTTACAAAGATCACAATAGGAACTATGTGACAAGTCACTTTACTGACATTAGCTAGGATTGGCTAAAATTAGAGGTGAAAAAATTCATATATTAGAGGTGAAAAAATTCACTGACAGGAGGTATGAAATGGAACATATTTAATTGGAAATATGCTCAGAGCCTAATTTTCACTGGTATACAACACTCAGAAATTGGTATTTCTGACTCAAGCTTGTCATGCAGGGTTAGTTTTAAGAATACACTTAATATTATCAAGCTTCACTCAAAGAAAATCCTATTGAGTGTTATGGATGATTAAGTATGTACTCCTTCAATACCACCTTCAGCTAAATCACTCACAAATCTTTGCAAAGTTGCAATAAGAACAATGAATAGAAATTCAGGTATTTAAATTTTACACCTATGCAACTTGGGAACTCAAAACATTTGAGAAAAACTTTGGGCTGTCAACTAAAAAGAATACCTAAAGTTTAAACACTTATTTATTAATATAATTTAGTTATATATATATATATATAACATTATTGTTCATTTTTGTGCAGTGATTCCTGTCTCCTCTCGAGTGTAGTTCCCATGGAATTCCCACCAAAAATTCACCTGTGCACCAGCATCATATTCCGTTGTGTTTTACCCTCCCCCATTTTGATTTCTCTCCCCCCACCCCCTGAAAAATGTCTCTGATTTATAACTGCCTGTTAATTTTGTTTTATTTGTTAGTATTTTCCCCCTGGTCCCTTATTTGATGCCCTAAATTCCTCCTGTAAGTGAAACTATCCAATATTTCTCTTTTTCATTCTGATTTATTTCACTGAGGATAATCCTTCTAGCTCCATCGTGTTGTTGCAAATGGCATGAGTTTATCTTTTTTGATTGCTAAATAGTATTCCATTGTGTATATATACCACATCTTCTTGATCCAGTCATCTGTTTTGGGGCATTTATATTGTTTCCGTATCTTAGCTATTGTAGATAGTGATGCAATAAACATGGGAGTGCAGATATCCTTTTGAATTAATGTTTTTGTGTCCTTTGGATAGATTCCCATGAGTGGAATTGCTGTATCATATGGAAGCTTCATTTTTAGTAGTTTCAGAAAACTCCACACAGCTCCACACAGCTTTCCATAATGGTTGGACCAGTTTGTGCTCCCACCAGCAGTGTAGGAGAGTACCTTTTTCTATACATCCTTGTCAACATTTGTTGTTGCTAGTTTTTTTTTTTTAATATGTCCCCTTCTCACTGGTGGAAGGTGGTATATCATTGTGGTTTTGATTTGCATTTCCCTGATTATGAGGAATGTTGAACATTTTTTCATATACTTGTTGGCCATTTGCATTTTTTTCTTTGGAGAAATGTCTTTTTAGCACTTCTGTCCATTGTTTGATTGGATTGTTTACTTTGTTTTGTTGAGTCATGTGAATTCTTTGCATTTTTTGTCATCAGTTCTTTACCAGTTGTATAGAGTGCAAAAATTTTCTCCCAATATGTAGGATGTCTCTTTGTTTTGGCTAATGTCTCTTTCACTGTACAGAGCTTTTTAATTTGAGGTAATCCCATCTGTTTATCTTTTCCCTCACTCCTTTGCTTTGGGGGATTAGTCTTTAAAGATGTTGCTCAAATGAATGTTATATAGTATTTTACCTGTATTTTCTTCTATATATTTTATGGTTTTAGGTCTTATGTTCAATTCTTTTATCTATTTTCAGTTGATTTTTGTGCATGGTGTGTGGTAGTAGTCTAGTTCCATTCTTCTGAATGTGGTGGTTCAGTTTTCCCAGAACCATGTATTGAACAAATGGTGCTTGTCCTATTGAATACTCTTTGCTATTTTGTCAAAGACTAGTTGTATATGTGTAACTTTATTTCTGGGTTTTCTATTAGATTCCATTGGTCTATGTTTCTGTTTTTTCCTCCAGTACCATAATGGTTTTTTTTTAGTACCATAATGTTTTAATTATTATGGCTTTGTAATATAGTTTTAAGTCTGGGACTGTTATAGCTTCATTTGCCTTCTTTTTAATCAGGAGAGATTTTCTATTTGAGGTTTTTGTGGTTCCAGATGAATTTCATCAATATTTGTTCTATTTCTTTGAAGAATGTCATTAAGATTTTTATTGGGATTTTGTTCAATCTGTAAATTGCTTTAAGTAGGATGGCCACTTTAATGACGTTAAGTCTTCTAATCCATGAGCAGTGATTGTCTTTCCATTTCTTTGTGTCTTCTTCTATTTCTTTTAACAATGTTTAATAATTTTCTTTGTATATGTCACTCACCTCCTTGGTTTAGTTTTTTCCCTGGGCATTTGATTTTGTTTGTTTCAGTTGGTTTTCTTAAATTCTTCTTCAGATTGACAATTCTAAGTTCTCTATCTGGCAGGCAGAGAATTTCCTCCATGTCATTGTTGTGAGTTCTGGGGGCTATTTTCATTTTGTGATATGTCCTTCCCCAAAAGGCTGCTTGGTTATTTGTATTTTTCCTTCTCCCTATTGTTTGTTTCCTAATTTGTTCAATGTGTTGGGCCACTCTGCCACTGGTATTGGCAGTCATCTTTGTGGGGTGCTCCTTCTGGGGTGTTGGAAACTGGTGGTCAGACCAATTCTGGCATTTTACACCAGACTCCACAAGGATGGTGATGCTGTGGATGGGCTGATGGGTACTGTCCTTGAAGATCACTGAGTCTCTATATGCTGCTAGTGCCTTACCCTGCATGCCCATCTTACTTTTGTTTTTGTGAATCCACCTTGTCTTTACTCAGTTCCAAAAGGGGATTATAGGGCTGTTGGCTTACAACATCTCCTGGCAGGTCTACTCCTTCCTGGGACCCATAGTTCACCTTGATGGCAGAGTCCTCCCTCTCATGCTCAGTTCTGAAAGGGGGTTGTGGGCCTCCAGCAGCTTGTACAGCCCTCCACTTTTCTTGCTCACATTTGTTTGTGGAGCCTTGACTGCTCAGTTGCTGACTTTTAACATCCCAGCCTGCAGGACCACACTTTCCTCAGAACCACAGTTCACCTTGATGATGGTGTCCTCCTCCTAAAAACTTTTAAGGTGATGCATAGTTTTGAGTAAAAATATTTTTCCATCTCATCAAAAGGAAATAATTTGCATGCAGTTATATGAAAGTCTAAGCAAAAGTGAACCTGAAAATACCAGGTATATTAAATACCCGCCTAATATTTCTGATTCAGGCTCCATCTAAAGAGTTCAGAAATTCAGTTTGCTTATTTAAGAATTTAATGTAAAAGGAAAATTTTTGATGTGCTAAAGTACAAAATAGTACTCACCAGAGTCAGCTTTCAAGAGATAGTTAAGGAAAGCCATTTCCACTGTATCTATGCCATTTCTTAAAACTGTGAAAGGCAATGAAACTCATGTCTTAAGTAATTTTATTTTTTAAAAACAAGTGGGTTTTTTTAAAGGTTTATTTTTATTTATTTATGCATATAAGAACTAGGGTTTAGGCCAGAGGTGTGTGGGGGTGGTGGTGAAAGTATTCACCAGAGACAGAGAAGGGAGCAGAATAGGTGGATCTGCTGAAATACACTGCTGAGGGGAGCTTCTTGAGAGACAGGAGAGGTTTGCTGTGACTTGTGGGTCAATTCCCTGGCTGAGGATCAAATTCATGCTGCAATGACTGGTGATAGCTTGATAGTGCTGAGACTTAACCCTTTGTGCCACCAGGAAGGTTCTAAAAGCAAGGGGTTTTATAAAGTCTATTATTAGTTGATAAATCAATGTTAAAAAATATAGAACTGAATCAATGACCTTTATATAAAATAACATTAAATGATATGTGATTAATAACTGAATAGCATCCTAGTTTGATAGTCAGTTTTGTGGCTAGATCTCAAATTAGACATTATATCTAAGGTGAAAAGAAGAAAGTCATGCATACTAGCCAATTGTACATACTGGAAGGTGGGTTCAGGCTTATAAAAACTAAACTGTATGCTTTATTCTCCTCTCCTTGGTGGCTCTTTAAAATTATTTTTTTTAATATAAAAGAAAAATACTTAAAGGCTAAAGGAAATTTCTCAATGGTGGTAAAAAGCAACAATTAACTGGTTAAACCAATGAAAATCAAACCTTTAGCATATCTTTCACAACCCATTACATCCCTATTACCTCTCAAAAGGAATATATGAGGAATATTCTCTAGTTTGATATCTTAATGGGTTAATCAGCTTTCACTTCAATTTTGAAAATATTTGCCATTCTTAGTTCAAAGTAAAAACCCACAGTGGTGGTACACCAACAAAATAGGGTATAGTTTACAAAAAAAGAACAAAAATTTACAAAATATCTGCAGCAAGAATTACTAACGTTTAAAGAGTAAAAGGAATATAAATATATTTTCAAAGTTATAATTGCAAGAAGTAAAAAAAACTCCACTTTTTTTTAGGTTTTCCATACTGTAAAATAGTTAAAAGGTAAGTATGTGTACTACAATGGAATGACTTAAGTAAAAAAACCCTAGAGACAGTATTGAAACATAATCTCTCTGGTTTACAAATCTGTGCTGTTAACTTCTTTATATATATATATATATATATATATATATCCGTATCAATTTTTTATCCTAACTGGCTTAAACTACATATACGTTCCTACCCTCCCCACCCTTCATCACACACACAATTTGGAGGACTTTTAAGATAGCCTCTCCTACCCTGTCCATAAAAGCATTCCTCATTTTTATTGTTAAGCTGTCTTCTGAGCTTGTAACTTTGTTTACTTGAATCACACCTTTCTGGCAATTCACTTAGAATAGGGCTCCTTAAATCTGATTCCTGTTACCTCTTTGGGCAATATCCTGAAGAGTATTGTGCTGGACATTTCCCTGGAGGATTTTCTTATTTTATTTTTATGACAATGGCTAAATGTTTCTATACCCACTATCCTCTCCACCTTCAGGTATAGCCAGAGTCCAGCCATTTCTCTCTGCTCCCTGCTATTAGAAGTTACTCATCTCATGCTTGGATTGTTGCCTCAGCTTCCTCATCGTGCTCCAATTTCTGCCTTCCCTTATTCCTTCCTCACTCTGCCAGTCTGTTTCCTACAATGTGGTAATCCTTTTTTAAAGCCTGGGTTAGAACTTGTCACTCTTCAGTTGAAACCCCTCACATATCTTACTTCTTTCAGAACAAAATTCAAAATCTTTATAATGAACTACAAATTTGGGCACTCATTTCTTTCTTGCGCTCAAGTCTTACCACCTACATAGACGTGCACAGGGCTCCACCCCCTGATCCAGTGAGAATTCCTCAGACCACATTGCTCCTGACTCAGGGCTTTGGTGACTACATCTACATCCCCTCATGACCTTTATATCTCTGCTCCTGGCATTTGCCAGAGGCCTGGCCTCTGGTCTCCCCAGTAAGTGTTGATAAATATTTGCTGAATAAATGAAATATGTTCATAACTCAAAGACCCTATGTAGAGGAGTCTCAGTACTATCAAGCTATCACCAGCCACTGCAGTGTGAGTTTGATCCCCAGCCAGGGAGGGGACCCACATTGTACAGCAGACCTCTCCTGCCTTGCCCGCTGCTCCCCTCAGCAGTGTGTTTCAGTGGATCTTCCTGTCCTACTCTCTACTCTGACTGATGAATCCTCTCATTGCCTGCACCTCTGGCCTACACCCCAGCTCTTGTATGCATAAATAAATAACGCAAATATTTTTTAAAAATGAATAAATGACTACACCTACTAGTCCAACTTTTCCTTTATTCACTTCCTTTGGCAACACAAAAGCCCAAGGCTGTTCTCAGTCTGGCCCTCCCTTCTCAGGAGCAGCTGAGCAGGACTGGGGTGTGTCCAGTCCTGACCCAACAGATCAAAGAAGTTCTCCATTTTACAGATGAGATCTTTTACATTGTTATTGGAAAGAAAATTTGTATCTCTATTGCACAACTGCCAGGGGCAAAACCAAGGGGTGCACAGGTACCCTCAATTGATGAGGGAAAAACATTGTCCAGTCTAAGGATTTGTGCTCACCCATGCGCATAAAAGCAAAGCAATCAAATGCAGCGTGACCAAATATTTTTAATCGGTGAGAGGTTAAAAGGAGAGAGAGCCAGAGAGAGAGATTTGAAAATATACACACCTGATTAAATTCCAAAATCAACCGTCTCTTCTGGGCCCAAGAGCAGAGCTGCCAGAAGAAGGCATCCAAGGCAACCTCCCAGCAGGAAACACAAGTAAGAATTTGCCCAGGGCCCAAACGGCTAGGAGAGGAGGAGAGAACCAATAATCAAATGTATTACCCTGTTACTGGGTTTGTGGTTCCTAAATATTTCTGGATTTGGGGTTCCTTGGCCCTTGACTATGGTCATGAACGAATTCAAAGCTACTTCTAAGCAAGGCAAGTTTTATTTAGAGACAGCAACGGTAGAAGAGGTCCAGGTGGGCCAAGTCCAGGAAAGAACAACTGCTGAGTGGAGGGTGACTCCTGGCTTAAACGGGGTGCACGGGACTGCTCACTCCATCCTCCAGGGTTTACTGCACAGGCAGGAATTTCTAAGTCCTACCCCCTTCCATGGTGCTCCTGGGATAGTTTCATCAGCCCTGGCAGCAGATTTGAGGCAGCTGTCTGCCTTTCTACTCTCAAGGCACTTGTTCTCCTAGAGCTTTTCCACCTGCTGTAGGATTGGGGTGAGGAAGGATTGGGTACCTTTCTCCCCTTGACCATTTTGGGCTCTCTCCAGACTTCATTGGCTTTTGCAAGTGTTCCTGGGGTCATGGATATAGTTGGCCATTCAATTTTCTTTAGGTATCACCCTCCTTGCTCCAATTGCCTAACAACCCAAGTTGAATCCCACAGGTCAAGATGGTGGTTGCCATTGCCTTGCAAGAGAAGAACTGGGCTGCCTGCTGAAGAGCTGATGCCCAAAAAAGAACCAGAGACTGAAGTCAACTGAAGGGCTGCAAGTGGGCAGAGCAGGAGCAGGAGCAGGAGACTCCTGCTAGAGTGATTTCTGGCTCTGGCTCTTTTAAAAGTCTACCCTGAGGCTCAGCTCAGTCCCTGGGTTTTCACTGTCAGAAGTCTTGACTTTCTTCTGATTCCCCCCAGCTAGCTGTCTTCATCCTGGAAGCTGTGGATAGAGCTGCCAGACTCATAGCTCTCTTACACAACAACGTTATGATTTAGTTCCCTACAAATTAACTTCTTCCCTTAAAAGAGTAATGGTAATTACAGTTGGCCCTTGAACAATGCAGGGGTGGTGGTGGGGGTGGTGATGAGGGCTGTCAACTTCTTTGCAGTTGAAAATTCCTGATAACTTTTGATTCCCCCCCAAACTATATCACAATTAGGGCACTTTACTACTCTTCATCCATAGTTGGTTGAATCCCTGAATGCAAACCAGAGGGTATGGAGAGATGTTCTGTAACCATCCTAGGTGGGGTAGGTTCACTCTCAGTTCAGGCAGCTTAAAAGAGGATTTTGGGGCCTCCCTGGTGGCGCAGAGGGTTAAGCAACGCACTATGAAGCGAACCGCAGCCACTGCAGCACGAGTTCGATCCCTGCTGCCGGCCAGGGAGGGGACCCACATGGTGCGGCAGACCT
>JAGFMF010011442.1:954519-1013318 GCA_019455555.1 Galemys pyrenaicus
AGCAGCGGGCACAGCAGGAGAGGTCTGCCGCACCATGTGGGTCCCCCCCTGGCCGGCAGCAGGGATCGAACTCGTGCTGCAGTGGTTGTGGTCTGCTTCCTAGTGCGTTGCTTAACCCACTGTGCCACCAGGGAGGCCCCAACTCAGATTTTCAAACCACCTAAGATGTAAGATTTGTGTTCACTGCCCGCTTAACCACCAAATTTTGGTTAACTGGATCATCTCAGGACTGGGCCAGTACTTTAGCCTTTGGTGTCTGTGTTCCCCAAGATACATTTAGCAGATTATTGCTAAATCACCCCCTACTGTTGATTGACATCTGATCATTTTGTCCTGCCTCCAGCAAGGATTCTGTTGTTAGATCCTTTTTAGCAAGAATGCCCCTATCCTTGATGTCGCTGCTAGTCATTTTCCATCCATTGACCCCTCACTTTGCTTCTTGGCTGTAAATATCCAAATATATTTGTATTTGGAGTGGATCTGTCACTTTCTCACCCCTCTTAAGTGCTAACATTATTCTTTTAAACTATTCAGTGGGATCAAAAATGAGATCCCACAAGTACTAGTGGAATCCTTACAGTTTTTAACAAGTAGCAGAATAATTCCTCTTCACCAGTATTGATACCAGTCTTGGCACTGGCCTCAGATTGGTACCCTAGACAGTGCTCAGTTCTAGATGAGCATGTCCTGGTTAGATTAAGGAAGAATGGGGCCTGTGCCCTGCTTTGTAAAGGGGGAGAAGGGTAATTGTGAAAAGGAAATTAAACACAACCATTTGACCAATATCTTGATCAGGTTCTTTGTTCTCCTGCAAATCAGTTTTAGGAGTACCTGGGGAGTTGATTTCTGGACATTGAATTCTTTGACACTGCTGGGGAGGGCCCCTTAGAATGTCTCTGGCTCCCTAGCCACTTCCCTGCTGTTCTGAGCCCTGGCTGCTCATTAGAATTACCTGCATTTTCACCAAAGGCCAGATCCATTGTCCTCAGATGCTGGGTTGAGACCTAATACCTAGCAGATATTAGCGGGGCCTAATACCTAATACCTAGCAGATGCACAATGGTCTGGTGAGGGCCTGGCCTGCCCCACCACTAAACTGCTTGCTGAGGCGTCTCAGGGGCCATACTGTGTCTCCTTGTTTCTCTGTCTGCTTTGCCATTTTACTCCTAGTGTCTGGTGGACACAGCCACGGATCCTGACTTGCCTCCTAGAGGCACAGGGACAGAGAGGGATGTAAAGGTGACTGCTGCAGTTGGTGCTGTGGGCATGGCACTGTGTCAAGAGTAAGAGATTTCTTGGGAATTCGTGATGAGATGGCTGCATGAGATGATTGCTGGTGTGTGAAGTGAGAAGAGAACTGTGCATTGGGAAATGAAGAGGGCATGGTGGTAGAAAAAATTGGAGGCACATGGGAGTGAGTTGAAGGCATTCTTTAAGGGTTGGTCCATAAATATAACTCATACAGTTATGCCTTCAGAAGGAAACTTAAAGTGTGTAAAACTAACTCCTCTCTGATCTCACACAATAGCTTCTCCTTTTGTTCTTTGTTTTTTAGCAAATCTTTACTGTTGCCGAAAAGGCCTCCAAATAACAAAAACAGCTTGGTCAGTCAGCGTTACTAATGGGTTTTGTGTGGTCTCTTTAGCATTATTATTTTAGGCCATAGTTTGTTCTCCTTACTTGATGGGTTCTTGAACTTGGATGAGGCAGGGGTGGGAGTAGATGGGAGGTGGAGGACTACAGTACAGGGCCTGGTCTCGTAGCTTCTGTACAGAGAGAACCCAGCTGCTGGGAGGCTAAACAGAGAAGGCTGAAAATTAGCATTACCGGTGCATTTCTAGGGGAGCAGAATGCCCCCGCTGATTAAAGCAGTCTCATATCACCCGTTCAGTTGTGCATGTGTATATTAACAGGCACGAACCATTCTCATTATTTGTATGTGTTTATGATTAATTCTCTGGGGGGAATTTTAAAGTAGACATAAAAAAATAACAGATAGATTTTCCTGTACACCTCTATTTATAGAGTACTTATTAGATTGTGTATTGATTAGAATATCTTTCCAGAGTAACAGGGAGCCCAATTCAAGTAATGTATACTTTGAGGAAAATTTATTATGTCTTGTGGTAAGATGTCCCAATGTTGGGCTTCAGGGTTGATTCATTTATGGCTTGATGCCATCCCTAGATTCTTTCCACTGTTCCATTCTGCCATTCTTTAGGGGCTGGTTCTGTCTTTGTATTTGCATTGTTGTTCCAGCAAGTCCTCATGATCTGCGAATACATGGACCTCCAGAGTGTCTTTCTTAGGACAAATGTGTATTTTGTTCCATTGTGGCCTAGCAGTGCTATTTGAGATCCTTCTCTTCCCCTGCGTATTTCCCAATGGGAAACTCCTTTTGGATGGGGATATTTAGTGGGTAGTCCTTAAGGATCAGCATTTTCACATTGAAAGTCGCGTATAAACATAGAAACCTATCTTCTTGTTCGCTTGTGGAGTTTTTTAAAGTACCTTTTGGGGAACATCTTACACTTGAGCACTTTTTACATTCTAACATTTTTATTTCATTTCTCTAAGTTCTTTGATGTAAAAGATGATGATGGTGTGATAACTAGCACTTTCTGATTGTGTGCTATCTGTGCTAAGCACTGCTTTGAAGTTCTCTGATCCTTTCATATTTTCTTTTTTTTTTTCCAGTTTTATTGAGGTATACGTCACAGGTAAAAGTTGTCTGTTTAAGGTGTAAATTGTGATATTTTGAGAAAAAGTATAGACAGGATGGGGAGATATGATTACCACAGTCAAGTACTTAACAGATCCATCACCTCACAAAATTATTCTCTGTGTGTGTGTGTGTGTGTGTAGTGAGAACACTTAAAAGCCACCCTTTTAACAAATTTCAAGTTTAGAATTTTTCTTATTAACTGTGGTTGCCATGTTATGCCTATGATCTTCACAATTAATCTTTTGTGTGTTAGTCTTATTCATTATGCTGCATAGCATGTCTTCCTGGTTCATCCGTGTTGTCAAAATGCAGCATTTCTTTTTTTTTTTAAAATTTAGTTTTGCATACAAGAACTGGGGTGCAAGCCAGAGGTGCGGAGGGGGTGAGAGGAGACAGAGTGGGAAGCAGAACAGACAGATCTACTGAAATACACTGCTGAGGGGAGCAGCGAGCAAGACAGGAGAGATCTGCTGCACCATGTGGATCAGCTCCATGGCTGGGGATTGAACTCTGCCAAGGCTGGTAGGCAATAGCTAATAGTGCTGAGACTTTAACCCCTGCGGCAATAGGGAGGCCCAGCACTTCCTTTATAAAGACAATTTAAAAAAATTATATAAAGTATATACATACACCTGTGTATAATATATTTACACCTGTATATATAGTGTGTGTATATACATTTTTGTATATATATATGTATATATGCTCATATTTTCTTTATTCATTTACCCATCAGTAGATACTTAGGTTGTTTCTCGGTTATTGTGAAGCTTTTGTGAATAATGCTGCAGTGAGCACAGGATTCAGATATCTCTTCAAGATAGGGATTTTATTTGTATCCAAACTGGAAATATTGGATTATAGGGTAATTGTATTTGTATTTATTTATTTAACTTTTATTAAATAAATAATATTCATCAAACCTTTATTTAATAGATAATAAATTTATTTAGTAAATGTATTTTTTATTATTTATTTTTTTCACAATATAAAATTTCTTCCCACAGGTGTGGTCACATAGTTTTCCAATACCAGTGTGCCCACAGTCCTTCATCACACTTCATGCATTTACTTTTTTGAGGCCCTTTCAAACTGTTTCCATAATGACAGTCCCAATTTACCTTCCTCCCAAATGGTGTGTAAAGATGTCCTTTTCTCTGAACCCTCACCAACACTTGTTATCTCATGTTTTTGATAACAGCCATTATGACAGGTAGGAAATGATAGCTCAATGGGGTTTGATTGACATTTCATTGATGGTTACTGATATTGAGCCTCATTTCATGGATCTATTGACCATTTGTATGTCTTTGAAAAAATTATTTAGGTACTTTGGCTATTATTTAAATTGAATTATTATTTTTTTTTTGGCTCTCAAGTTGTTTGAATTCCTTACAACAATTCCTTATTAAAATTCCTTAATAGTAGTTTGGATTTGGATTTTAATTCCTTATCTGATATATGCCTTATAAATATTCTCTCCTCTCCAATGGGCTGTTTTTTCACTTTGTTGATTGTTTCTTTTGCTGTGAAGAACTTTTTCATTTGGGTGTAATTCATTTTTTAATTTTTCCTTTGTTATCTGTGCTTTTAGTATCATATTAAAGAAAATTTTGCCAAGAAACTTTCCTCTATATTTTCTTCCAACTATTTTACAATTTCAGGTTATACCATTTTAGTCAAAACTCGAGAGGTTTTGATCTCTTTAATTTTTTGAGACTTCTTTTGTGCATTTACTTGTGCTCTGTCTTATATTGATAGACTATTCCATGTATACTTGAAAATAGTATTTGAATGTGTATTCTTCTACTCTTGGTGTAATATATCTGTTAAGTTCATTTGGTCTAGCATTTTCAGTTCTGCTGTTTCCTCCTCCCTGGGTGATCTAGAGGGTATTGAGGTCTCCTACTCTTACTGTTTTGCTGTCTGTGTCTACCTTTAGATCTATCAGTGTTTATATATTTAGATGCTTTGATGTTAGGTGCATATATGTTTATAGCTTTTATGTCTTTATGTTGAATTGACCCTTTTATCATTGTAATAATGATATAATAATGATATAATAACTTTCATTATCCCTTTTGACAGTTTTTGGCTTAAAATATTTTGACCTAGTATAAATACAGTCATACCTGTTCTGTTTTTTGTCACCATGTGCATGGAGTATCTTATTTCATTCCTTTACTTTGAGCCTCTGTGTGCTTTTAAAGCTCAAATGATTCTTTATAGGCAGCATGTAGTTCAGTCTTGTTTTGTAACACTTTTTTGATTGGAGAATTTATTTTTAAAGTCATTATTGATAAATAAAAACCATTTTGTTGTTTTCTGGCTTTTTTTGGTAGTTCCTTCCTTCCTGTCTTCTTTGTGACTTAGTGATTCTTTTGTAGTGGCATGCTTTGAATTTTTTTTCATCTGTTGTGTATCTACTATTATGTTTGCTTTGTTACTGGGAGGCTCACATAAGCCATTTTATAACAGTCCGTTTTAAGCCATAAATTTACCTTGAATTGCACACAGAAATTCTATGCTTTAAACTTTTTTTCATACACTCATTTTATGCTATTTATGCCATCATTCTTTTCATATTGGTTGTCCAGTAACACATTTTTGTAGTTATTTAAAATATTTTTGTGTTTAATAGTAGAATTAAGTTATCCACTTGTACTTATCTGAATTTGAAAATATATTTTTACCAATGAGTTTTATACTTTCATATATTTTCATATTAATAATTGGTGTCCTTTCATTTTAGCTTGAAGAACTTCTATGAGTAGGCCCAGTGGTTATGAACTCCCTCAGCTTTTGTTTGTCTCAAAAGTCTTTATCCTAATTTTCTTTCAGAAGGACAGGGCTTAAGCATACTGGAGTATTCTTGATTGGCAGTTTTTTCCTTTCAGCACTTCAAATATATCATCTCACTCTCTTGGCTTGTGATGTTTTTGCTGAGAAAATATAGCCTTATGGGTATTTTACAAGTCTCTCTTTTTTTCTTTTGCTGCCTTTAAATTTTTCTCTTAGTCTTTTGACTTTTATTTTGGACTGGATTTTATTTCCATTGGGGTGTGGAAGGCTTGGATATGGTTTAGATAGTAAGCAGCTGGATTCTCTCAACTTCTTTTTTAGTATCTTACTGTTTTGATATAAAAGATGCCAATGCTTCTGCTTGTTGCAATCTGTGTGGTCTGCTGCTGGGTGGGGTGAGTGGGGTATGGGGGTGGTCTTACATGCCTGTATCTTTAAATAAAGTGTTCTGTTATTTTCTCATCAGAGCCATATAATGCATATATTGATAAACTTGATATTGCCCCATAAATCCCATAGACTTTCTTCACTCTTTTTCATTCTTTATTTTCTCTGACTAGATAATTTGAATGACCTGTGTTTGAATTCACAGATACTTTTCTATTGTTTGAGTGAGTAGTATTAAGACAATTATTTTGTATTCTCTGTCAGATAATGTGTAGCCTTCCATTTTGGGGGGGGGGGGTGGTTACTAGGGCTTTATCAGTTGCTGCTTATGTCAGGTTTGCTTAATTCTTCATGATCCATGTAATTCTGCATTGGTATCTATGCATTTGGAGGAGCAATTGCCTTCCTGTCTTTAAGGGCTATGTTCAGTAGAAAAGACCTGCTGTGTCCCTGGACTTTGGGATTGCCTCTAGGATTGCATTTGAGAAGGGCTGGAGTCCATAGTTGGTAAGCCTATTGCCAGGGGTTCAGATGGTTGTGGGTGCTGTTGGTTGACTGGTAGAAAGGACTGTCTTTGGAGCTGTGACTGAGGAGACTGGAGTCTGGTCATGGAATCATCCTGAGTCTGTGGCCAATGTGCTGTCACTAGGTGGGCAGACCCACCTCTGTGATTAAGGGGGAGCAGAGGGTGGAATAGGGTCACAGCACTTTTTCAGGGTCAGAAGTTAGGCCCAAGACTGGTAGACCTGGCATGCAGAGGCAGATAGATGTGGTGCATACCTCCTCCTTGGGTGGGCAGTGTTACTCCTGGACCATAGTAGATCTGCCCTGGAACTAAGTCACAGGATCATTCGGATCCATAACTGGGTTTCAAATGAGCAGATGCTACCAGTGGGAAAGATTGCCATTGGGGATCCCTGTGCCAGCAGGAGTGACTTTAGACTGCCTTAGAGTGGGCATGGTGGGGAGGTCACAGGGCCACTTCAGATTTGAGGTTGGCAGACCCGTTAACCAGGCCATGGATGGGTGTGACTCCTCCCAGGTCTCTTGGTTGTTGGGACTGGTTGCAGAATCACAGTCAGAAAGGGCTGGAGTCACAGCTGTGGAGGGAACGCAGCTACTTTTCTCCTGAATTGTGATGTGGTCCTGCCAAGTGACTCTTTTGGTCTTGGCTTCACTGAGCTTTTGCAGCTCCATACCTGGAATACAAAGCCTGTAAGAGTTCTCACTGGATGGTTTGCCTGTTGAAGACTGAAATACAGTCGTGTTGCCCTTATAGGTTTTTATTGTAAATAACACTTACATTAAATAAGACTTAAATTATAAATCGAAGATGGGAATATGGGAATTTTAGCTTATGGTATCCAGAGCAAATAAACAAGATTAAAAACCTGAAGGCGGCTCAGGTTCCATTGTGCTTCTGCATGGTTGTTCTTGCAGCCTTTGAATCCAGATGGAAATCAGCATCTTCCACAGGGCTGATCTGCCAAGCTTAACTCCTGCCTTGCTAGGTGGGCTGCTGTCCGGGGCCTACCAGTGCTCCCAACCCAGGCGGGATTAGGAGAACTCTGATGGGGCTTGTTAGGCTCTCCGAGTGGATGACTCCAAAAGTAGTCTGCAGGGTTGCTGCCTCATAAATGTGACTGTCTGGTTCCTGTGTGGCATGCTGGCACACAAGCCCATTGTTTTCATCATTGTGAACAAATTTTTAGGAAGGGAATATATCTACTGGGAAATATCTTAGAACACATATACAAGAAACAAGTGGATTTAAATTTATGAGCTATTTAACTTATTCATTTATATTTGTTCTGTTTTTATTTTTTTTGTTTTGTTTTAAAGATTTATTTATTTATGCATACAAGCACTGGGGTACAGGCCAGAGGTGTGGGGGTGGTGAGAGAATCCACCTGACAGAGCAGGATGCAGAACAGGCTAGACTGACAGAAAGAAACACACTGCTGAGGGGAGCAGCGGGCACAGTAGGAGCTGTCTGCTAAGCCATGTGGGTCTCCTCCCTGGCCGGCAGCAGGGATCGAACTCGTGCTTCAGTGGCTGCGGTTTGCTTCATAGTGCGTTGCTTAACCCACTGTGCCACCAGGGCAGGCCCCTGTTCTGTTTTTATTAATAGAGCTCATGAAGAAACTTTAGTAAAGCAGTTTTAATATCAGTAGGAATATAGTCTTTGAAAGGCCTTTGTAAATAGAAATTATTTTAGTGGAATTTCACTTTTTTTGGTAAAACCTCAAGGCATTATGTTCTCAGCAAAGGGCATCGTGCTTGTGCAGGATCATTGTGTGGAAACTACCACTGTTTTCTTAATGATGGTAAGACAGGGAGAAAAGGAGGCACCTACACCTAAAGAGCTTTTGTAGTTTGAAGCTTCGGGAAAGGGCCATTTAGAACAAAAATGTTTAGAACACTGAACCACAATGGCACAACCAGCAAGTGGCAGCTGGGGTGTGCTGGACACTGTTCTGGTTGTATTCCTTACACTGATAGCAAACCTTCCACTTTACAGATGTGCACAGAGGCTGAAAGTGAAGTGACATATCTGAATTCATGTGGCAGTAAGAAGAAGTGTATGAGTTGTTCTTTCTTTCCAGTCTATGTGTGGGGAAACCGAGGCACTGAAGCCTCGTGATTGCTGCATGGAAGGCTGGTGTTTGAGCTGGGGAGGCAGCACGGTGCAGCAGCTGGTTGTCAGCACGGAGCACTCCTTCCCAGCCCTTTCAGCATCTCTTCTGTTCCCAGCCTCTACATTTCCTTTGTTCTTTCTCCTTCTAGCTACCACATCTTCAAAGTTAGCAGATTGAAAAATTTTGAGAGAATTAAAAAGTGTAACTTAAGTTTCAGATGAATTTTTCTTTGGTCTTACAAGTTTGCTTTAATTTGGACACAGCACCTCTTTAGGAGGATAACCTTTCCCTCTATTTTCTCCATCCTAGCACACAGAACATTCTGTCCTTAGTAGCTCCTTGTTTGCCTTACCTCCCAGACCCCTGTCTGCACCCAACAGGCTGAGCTCTCCTAGACTTAACACGGGGAATTGTTCCTCTTCTCATTCTGTGATGGATCCAGGGAATTTCATCTGTCTAAATGTTGTTTTTAGATTTATTTATTTATTTTATGCATAGAAGAACTGGGATATAGGCCAGAGGTATGGTGGAGGGTGGTGGGGTGAGAATATTCACCGGAGACAGAGCGGGGAGCAGAACAGGTAGATGGACTGAAATATTGTGCCAAGGGGAGCAGCTGGCGAGACAGGAGTGGTCTGCTGCACCATGTGGGTCAGCTCCCTGGCTGGGGATCGAACTCAGGCTGTAGTGGTGACAGTGCTGAGTCTTAACCCCTGGGCCTCCAACTCTTTATTAATAGAATTTTTACGACAATGTCTCAAATCTGTAGGCTAGCACAGGGATTCCCTGCTGAACTCTAGTCCCATTGATCCAGTTGTCTAATAGAAGTCTGCCTGGTGTCCCAGAGCACTCTCAGAAAGAATATTCACCTTTCTCCAAATGCCCCCTGTTGATTTCTGTTCCTCTCAATACCTCTCAACACCCAGAGTTCTACTCCAGGAGCCTGGGACCATTCCAACACCTCTTCCCTGCAACCCAAGTCTACTGGTTCTTTCTTCCTCACATTTCTAGAATGTACACTCCTGTGCCTCTCTTTTCTCTGTAGTGCTTAGGGCGGTCATTCTGCCCCAAGCATAGCATTCCTCCTTCAGCCTGTGTAATCTTTTGGTTCCTTGATAGAACCTATTTCTTTTCTACTTGAAATTTTTTATTGGGGATAAAATTCCGGTCAGCTTTAGCTTACTTCACAGCCACTAGTCCCTGAGATGGTATGTGGTGGAGCTATTCTGTCCCAAGTCTCTCTGACCCATGCTCTTGCCCTGACCAGGTGTCATGTCTGATGGTGACACTTTTACTAGTTTCAGAGCCTAGCTTGTCAGTGGTGAAGGGTTGAGGAGGAGTACCTTTGTATGGGTAGTTCTGTCTGTGTCTTCTTTACGGGATCACAGTGCACTTGCATTTTGGCAATCACAAAGGGTGGGAGTCAAGGAGATGCAAGATGATGACTTTCAAACAGGGTAAATAGCAGGCAGAATTGCCAAGATGTGCCTGTCACAGCACAGACTTTCTAAATGGCACCTCAAGCAGGGCGTGCACAGCCTGTGATGCTGAACAGGGTGGAAGCCCCGCCATGAGACTCAGGGTCTGGAAGGAAAGGATGCCTGGCTGCTGGGAGAGTATGAATGTGTGTGTACAGGTGTGTGTGTATACAGGTGTGTGTGTACAGGTGTGTGTGTGTACAGGTGTGTGTGTGTGTGTACAGGTGTGTGTGTATGTCGAGGGGACCATAGTAGTACCAGTGGAATCAAAGATGGATGGTGACATAAGGCCATGTGTGTTGGGTGGGGTTGTGGGGGTTGAGGGCGGTGGGTGGGGCTTCTGGTAGGGTTGATGGCAGATACCTATTTCTGATTTCTGTGTTGTCTCATTGGTTTCTTTAAGCGAAATACTTAAACTAAAACCGCTAGTCTTAGATCTCTTTGTTGCAACAGATGAATTGGTATTTACAGAGTCTTAGAGTCTCTATCTAGTTAAATATTCTAGCTTTACTTTTGCTCACTTTGGAAGCACTTTCCTTGTGAAGTTTTTCACTGGTGAGAAGTCCATCAGTCTGCCCTGATTCATCGTCCCAAGTGGTACAAAAGTAGAAATGAAAACATATTCCTATTAAATTCTGCTGGTGGTGGAACTAATCACTAGGGACTACATTAAAAACTGTTCTTCAAACTCCCTCTTGAAAAAGAAAATTCTTGAATCCAAAATTGTAAAGTAGTATAACAGATGAGCACTGCTTTGTGGTGGTGAACTTACACATTGGGAGTGAGGATATGAGGTATAATTAACTTCTGTATCTGTACTGTTACTCCCTGGATGATTCCAAGTTTAATTTATTTTAGAAAGATTGACAGTCATAATTATGTTGTCAAGCATTTGTCATTTTTGCTGTAGCAACAACGTTAAAACCCAGGCAGATGCTCCAGCCTGACTTTGATTAGAGTAGTGCAAGGATCAGAACTTGCCTGCACACTTTCTTAACTGTGAGCCCCCTTCACAATCTGCATTCAGCAGCATGTATAATTTTTTCACTGGGTTCACACATATGATTTAGCAAATCTTGTGTCTTGTCTCCATGGTGTTGTCACCTTCCAGGCTTAGGCAGCTGATGACTCAGGCACTAGAGGTCTCTTGGGGGATGGGGCTTCTGGCTGCCTTATTGCTTTCTTTGAGTGAATACTTTGTCAGTGACCTGGTAGCTGAGACTTCTGCCTCAGAGGAAGGTGGACCCCATGACCTAGGTTTCCCCCAGGTTTTGGAAGTGGCATAATGGGTAAGGGCAACTTTAGAGTCAGACAAACCAGAGTTTTCAACTGCTGCATTTTCTTTTTGGACAGCTTTTTAGCTTTCTTGGACTTTCTCTCTAACCTGGGAAATCATTTTGCTGGAGATGTGTGAGCTTGCGCTCCTGTGTGAGTGTGGAGGGCAGTCATTTAACCAGTTTTGAATTTAACCTTAATTTGTGTCATTTGCTTTCTGATAGGGATAGCCATTGAATTTGAGATGGGAATGAGAAAGTATTGCCACCCCGTTCCTAGAGATAGTGTGAAGAGAACAGCATTGTTAAACAACTTAAGCTTCTTGGGCGGAGAGGTATTTTGTACAGAGATTTTAGTATCGGCTTTCTTGTATTCCTTGTCTTGTTGCTGTTTTTAAATCCAAAAGATGCTGTATTTGTCTACCTCTTCTAGTGTGATGGTCTACTTTACCCAGGCAATGCCTGTTGAGAAGAGCCACACCTCTACTGTAGGGGCACCCCACTTTCTTTCTTCCCATTTCTTTGTTATTAACCTGGCTCCCAGCACTGCTCCCTCACCTCTCCATCCTTTTTTGTCTTCTGCTTCAGCATTCATTTTCCTCCTTAGTGTGTTTCTGTTTGCCCTCCTGCTGTACGCAGAGGGAGAGACAGGCCCCTTTCCTCTGCCTAGCTGCCTTCCTCAACCCCTGTAGGAGAATGGAATAAGACCTCCCTTCTCCCTCTGTTTTTGTGCATTTAGACATTCACTTGGATGCAAAAATCGGACTTTGAGATAACTTTGGGGAGTGCTCAGGAGCTGACTTGGCTCTGATGCAGTCTGTGCCATTTCAGCCCTGTAGATTTTCACTGGTGCAGGTGTACAGAAGGGTGTGCTTACTGTAAATGTGGGGTTCTCATATTCTGTATCCTCGTATTCCAGGGCTGTACTCTGATGGAAATGAAAATCTCTGTTGACTCTAGAGTGATTAAACAACAACAGACATAGCAGACAGGTTCAGTCCCTGTAAAACCTGCTGATGCCACAGGCAGCCATGGACTGCAGTGCTTTGTTGAGAGGTGTCTGGAAGAGGTTCTGTGATGGATTAGTTGGCTCTGGGTGAGAAATGGAGCATGCGTGTTTCTTGTAGGTTGATTCGTCAGCCAAACCAGAGCTGCCTCCTTGCTTTTTGCCATGCTGTTCCCTCTTCTGGGAAAGTCCTTTCTCCCTGGGTTTTTGTTTTTATTTCAGGATGATCTGCTCTCCGATCCCATCCTGACTCTTCAAGCCAAGGTCGTCTCTCTCCAGATCTTCGTTAAACATTGTTTTTAATTGTGAAAATAAAATGAATACATTCTAGTTGTGGAGTAATCAAGAGGGAGAGAAATGCCTGAAGAGTAACATGGCACACATCTTTCACTGCGCCAGGACAGCAGCCGTTCACACTGCGTCCCTTCTGGCCCTGCTCGGTGTCCTTCCCGCAGTGCTCACGTGCTTATCGACACCTGCGTTCTCCAGTTGTGAACACTCCACTCCATGAAGCATTCCTCACAAACATTTTAGTGGCTGTAATGATAGTTTATGATACGGCTTTTGATTAACTCATCTGTTGTCATGTTGACTGGTGAGCTTGTTCCCACTTTCCTAAGAAAGAATTCTGAGTAAGCATCTTCATGCATTTTTGATCTTTTTTAAAAAGGATAGAGTTCTAGAAATGGAACAACAAGACCAGATTTATTGACAGATTTTAAGACATCTGACATGTCTTGCCAGGTTGACTTTCGGAAAGTTGACCCCAAATGTATACTCCTTCTACCAGATATGTGACTATAGTTTCGAATATTTTACTTTGTTTTTTTAGATAACAGTATGTTTTCTCCATGTTATGATACAGAGTCTCACTTGCATTGTGTGGTTATTGACAGATTTCCTCTTTCATAGAGAGGCTACCCACTCAGGTTTCACGCTGGGCTGATTGGCTCTGTCTCTTCCACTGGACATTTTGTTCTGATGGCTCAGTTATATGATGCTGGAAAGTGGGATTCTGCTAGGAGGACTTGGATAGATGTAAATGAAATGCTACAGCTCTGCCTTCCCTTATTCTGGGGGTAATAGCTGCTGCTGTGTGTTCAGGCCCTCTGCCTAGGCTCAGGCTCTGGAGCTCTGGAAAGGAGGGGCCAAGACTGTTTTCCTGGTCAGGGCTCTCAGTCCTGCGATGACCTTGAAAGAGTGGGAATGCGCCTTTTCCTGGTTGGAGAGCACCATTTTTTTTCTTCAGAAAGGAGGAGGAATGCAGGCTTTTAAATATAGGAAGCTTTTTAAAAAGGGGGGTTTCTTGAAGAATATTTCCTACACTCTGATGTATGGGAAGAAGGCAAAGTGTTCTTTGTGTGGTTGGATATATCTCTATTTAGAAAATAGTTTTTGGGCAAAGGAAGTAGATAAAACCTGTGATCACCAGCAGATGCTTCCTCCCTTTGTGTTTGTTCCTGGGGTGATGTCAGCAGGGGTGCCCTGCCCCTCAGTACGTGGAGAGCTGTCCCAAGTGGTGCATACCATTTCTGAGGACAAGACAGTGGGCAGCTAATGTTCTCAAATTGGGGTGATGGGGGTGTGCTGGGAGAAAGGGAGACCCTGCATAAACCTGACTGACCTGCCTAGACCCTTCAACCTAAAGTTTTTAGGGGACAAAAGTGACCTTTTATTTATTTTTTTAAAAGATTTATTTATTTATGCATGTAAGAGCTGAAGTACGGGCCAGAGTCGTGGGAGGTGAAAGGATTCACCAGAGACAGAGTGGGGAGCAGAACAGGCAGATCAACTGCTGAGGGGAACAGTGGGCAAGGCAGGAGAGGTCTGCTGCACCTCTATGTGAGTCCTCTCTGTGGCTGGGGATCTAATGAGTGCTGCTGTGCCTCAGTGCAGCGCTCAACCCAGTGCTCCACCAGGGAGCAGCCCCCAAAGGTGACCTTTTAATGGATTACTGAACACATTAATTTAGAGCAGCTGTCTCATGGAATAGAATGCAATGCATGTAAATGAAATAGAATATTAGTGATGGAATTTGAAGATAAAGTTTGATATCATAGAATTTTGAAACCTGCCTTATATAATTCAAGACTACATTTCCATTCACTTGCGCTGGTTCCCAGAACCTGTGGCCCTTGTTGCTGGGTGCTGTCAGGGCTGTTCTGGTGGATAAGTATGGGAGACACTGCCAGCGGGGGAAGCAGTGGCTGAAATTACTGCTGTGCTTTCCTGGGACATTCTTTGTGCAGGGGAAGGTGAGCGCAGCTAGATGCCCACAAAGACCCAGGAGGTAAACCAGTGTGTGCAACCTGTCAGCTTCTCTGCTGTGAGGGTGGGAAGGAAGGATAGTAAACATTGGTCTCGTCTTGTGAACAAGCGTGGTGGTGGGGTAGGCACAACTCAGGTCTTCTAGTTCTTGACGGGCTTTGGGTTATTCATTAAAAGGTAGCCTAAATTTTTCTGTCAAGTTTCCTTATCCTGACGCTGTAGTGGGCCAAACAAAATGTCGTGGGTGGCTAGATGGAGATGACCATTCTCAACTCTGCTTCCTGTAATTCCACTGACACGTGTAAATTTATAGAGACAGACAGTAGGTTAGTGGTTGAGCAGGGTGGGATATGAGGTAGGACAGAATAAGGAGTGACTGCTAAGGTCGTGGTCTCTTTTTTTTGATTGTAGTATTTTTTATTGAGGTTATTTAGAAATGTGGTCTGTTTCTAAGTTGGGATACAGCTGTATTAATTTATTACTGTTTTTTCAGTAGGGTTGTCATCACATGGGAGGACTGTGTGTGTGTGTGTGTGTGTCTGTGCACCTGCACATAGACACAGCTTTAGGTGAAATAAGCATCATGAGTGTATATACCATGTGTATCCATTTGTCCCAGTTTTTGTCTGTGCATTTGACTGAGTCGCCATTTATTGAGCCTGCTTTGGTCATCACTGTCCCAGGAAAGTGGCTAGAAAGCACAGGGACCTCTGTCTCCTGCCAGGTCCTCAGCCAAGGCAGATGTGTGGGCTGTGGCTCGGGGAAGAGCTGATTGTCCTGTTGTGAATTATTCAGAGCCTTTGTTTCTTTCAGTCTCATGCTTGGCTGTTTAAAGACTGGCAGAAAGAAAGCAGTAGGAATAATCTGAATTCAATTTGTTTGTGGCTTTGTTATAAAGGGGTAAATACCAGTTAGATGGCATTCTTAAGTCATCTGGCGATTTCTTTTTGTTGATCTTATTCTTTATTTTCATAGATAATTGAATTAGTACTTGTAATGAATGAATGCATGCATATGGTTAAAAAGGATATCAAATAGAATGAGACCCTCCTTCTCATTATGTCACCAGCTCTACACAGGTAGCTGCTGTTAACATTTCTTTTTCAACCCTCTGAGTTTTTTTTTTTTTAATTATATATTCTAGCCCTGTGTACTCTGTTAAAAAGTACACAGATGGGATCTTATTACACACAGTGTTCTGCATCTTGATTTCTCTTCCTCCTAAGAGATATTTCTTGGAGACATTTCCATTGTCAGCATGAACCCAATGCATTCCCTTAGAATTAATTAAATGGTATTCTTTATACGGGTGGTCATGACTGTTGTGATGAATGTTTAGGTAGTTTCTAGTTACATGCAATACCCCATGAACTCTGGCAAGTGTCTGTCTTACGCTCTTTTGCAAGCTTGTGTTGATGGATTATTATGTTTGTCATTAAACCGCAAAGATCACAGTTTACAGTGATTATGTGCTGGGTTGTGGGATCTGAGGCATTTGATTATAGAGTGATTCATTGTGTGATTTGGGTGCATGATCACATTTTGAGAAGATACTTGTGCAGTTAAGTTAGAAAAGACTGAAGTATACTGTCTATTTCAGGGTATTGGACTTACATGCTGGCTGCCTTTTTGTAATGAGGAGGCACATGGTTTCCCAAGCTGGACTCTCATCTCCTCAGCTTGTGGGGAGACCTCGAGAGAAATGAGACAAGTGAAGGATGTGGGCCCTGACTCATCTGGACCACCTTCTACTTGGCACAGCATTTAGCACTTACTCAGTGGATTAGGGAAAATGAACTTTTGTGGGCAGTTTGAGAGTTAGATTTTTGTTTCAATGGTCTGGAGTTGTTGGAGTGGGAAGAAGTGGGAGCTGTGAGAAGGTGATTGCCTCTTAATGGTCTGGGAAAAGGGCCAGTCCCACTTTTCCTACTTTTATACATTTCGTTCATGAATGCTTGTCATGTCCTCAGGTTGAGGCTGTTGTGTGCATTTAATGTGAGGGTAATAGCAGAGTTGGAATTGAAATCAAGTCTCCGTGTTTTATTGGTGGTGGTGGGTCTGTGATTGTGGTTGAGTGACCTAGTCTGTGACCTGCCCACGGGGTGCCCCTCCTGTATGCCTTTGCGCCTGGTCTGTTCTGACACAAATGTGATGAGGACACAGTACAGTCTCACATATTCAGGTGGTTGGTTGACTGTTGAATCCGGACCAAAGTTTGGGCTTCGATTCGTGGAAAGAAGAGTGTTGGTGGGGTGTTGTACCCCAGAATTCAAACGTGAAGTTACTTTGTCTGACATATATGCTTCTTCTTACTCAAATGCAGATGATTTGAGAATTATTACCTTCTCAGTTGATTTCGTGTATGTTTTCTTATGGTAAAAGCATCCCAGTAAAAGGTGTGAGTTAAAGTGCAGCTGAGGGCCTCCCTGGTGGCGCAGTGGATTGAGCGCTGCACTGTGAAGCATCTGCGGCTCAATCCCTGACCAGGGAGGGAACCCGCATGGCTCAGCAGAACTTTTCTGTGTCTCCCACTGCTCCCCTCAGCAGTTTATTTCCGTCAATCTGCCTGTTCTGTTCCCCACTCTGTCTCTGGTGAGTTCTCTCACCCCCCCACACTTCTGGCCTGTACCCCAGTTCTTATATGCATAAATAAAAATAATACTGCTTTCCATAATGGTTGGACCAACTTACATTCCATCAGCAGTGTAAGAGTTCCTTTTTCTCCACATCCTCACCAACATTCGCTGTTGCTAATTTTTTTTTGATATGTGCCTTTCTCACTGGTGTAAGGTGGTATCTCTTGGTTTTGATTTGCATTTCTCTGATTACTAGAGAAGTTGAGCATTTTTCAACTTAAAAAAAATAATAAAGTGCCAGCTGACATTCTGAGAGACCTAACTGAGAGCCCTGCCTCAATCTTTCATGACATTGTATGCTCAGGATACAGAATCCATGCATTTGCTTGGAAACCAGCAGAAGCAGTTGGAGTAGAGAACAGAGTATCTGGCATGATTATGAGGGAGCAAGACCAAGATTGTGTGAATAGCCTTCCCACATATGTCCAACTCATCCCTGAAGTGTTCTTACAGCCCTTCCCTGTATGGGAATCAGACAGTGTCAAGTCGAACATCCTGTGCACCGTCAGCAGTCAGTCTGTCTGTTGTCAGAACCGGCCTGCCTCTTTTCTCCAGAGGCTTCTGTTTAGAGTTGTTTTTTTCCCCCCTTCTTTATTTATATATATTAGATATCAGTTGTAATCCTAATGGATTCCCCATCACCATTTCACCAGTGCACCATCACCTCAGTCCCTTGTACTCTTACCTGCCCTCGACCCTCTCTCTCCCCCGCCCTACCAAGTGTCCCCAGTTTGTCCTTGTCTTTTTGTTTTTGTTGTGTTTTCCTCTTCTTCTTACTGTTATTATTCTTTTCCTTGATCCTCATTTGGTTCTCTTGGTTCTCTTATAGTCCTCCTGGGGGGAAACCATCTGGTATTTTTCTTTTGCCTTCTGACTTATTTCGCTGAGCATAATCCCTTCCAGCTCCATCCATGTTCTTATGAATGCATCTAGTTTATCTTTTTTGATTGCTGAATACTATTCCACCATGTATAGGCACCACATCTTCCTGATTCAACAATCTGTTTTTGGGCATTTAGGTTGTTTCTAGGTCTTACCTATTGTAAATAGCGCTGCAATAAACATTGGGGTTCAGGTATTCTTTTGAATCAGTGTTTTTTGTCTTCTGGGTATATTCCTAGGAGTGGGATTGCTGGATCAAAGTATTTTGAGGAACCGCCATACTGCTTTCCATAATGGTTGGACCATCTTGCATTCCCACCAGCAGTGTAAGAGAGTTCCTTTTTCTCCACATCCTCGCCAGCATTCATTGTTGCTACTTTTTTTGATATGTGCCATTCTCACTGGGGTGAGGTGGTATCTCTTGGTTTTGATTTGCATTTCTCTGATTTCAAGAAAAGTTGAGCATTTTTTCATATGTATTTAGAGTTTTTATCAGACCATTCAAACTTCCTAGGCATAAATTTAAGTTGGTTGTGCTGCCAGTCAGTCTCCTGCCTACTTCCTCCAGTTCTGCTGCAAGAGCTCTGAATTTGGGCCTCCCTGGTGGTGCAGCAGGTTGAGCACAGCACTGTGAAGAATCCATGGCACAGCAGCGCTAGTTCGATCCCCGGCCAGGAAGGGGACCCACATGGCAAGGTGGACCTCTCCTGCCTAGCCTGCTGCTCCCCTCAGCAGTGTATTTCAGTTGATCTGCCTGTTCTGCTCCCCACTCTGTCTCTGGTGAATCCTCTCACTGCCCTGGACTCTGGCCTGTACCCCTGCTCTTGTATGAATAAATAAAAAAAATATCTTAAAAAAAAAAAGGAGCTCTGAATTTCACATGGTCTGATTTCCATTCAGTTCATTTTCTATTAAAATTCTGATAGTTATAGTGAATTTCCTGCACTACTGAGAGTGAAGCTGGGTGCCTGCATGAACCTAAATGGAGAAAGGATGCTTTTCCCTGTAGCTAATACTGCTTAGACACTTATCAGACTCATTGTCCTCAGTGCCCCAGGCAGTGTTTTGCATTTCCTTGTCTTCTTCCTCCACTACCAGCAAGTTTAGACACTCTCCTTGCCTCTAGTCCCCTGAGGCCACTAAGAGGGTAGTCATGGGGTGGGAGTCAGGACAGGACCTGATGACCTGTGGGATGGTCTGGAAGCATTTGGGTGGTGTGCGGTGGTGGGTAGTGGCCCTGCTCCCTAGAAGAGGAACCCAAGGGAGCAGAATGGGTAGAACCTGTCTGTTCCAGATGTCTGGTGTTAGGTCCTGTGGGCCTCTGGTCAAGCTGTCAGGAAAGCAGCTGGAAGGAGGTCCCAGTTTAAGAGAGAGCCTGGCACTAAATTATACTTGTGTTATGATTGTATCATTGTTAGCATACCTGCACTGCCAAAATATGGGGTACAAATATGGGGTACAGAACTGGGAAACTGCAGAGTGAGCTCAAAAGCAAAAACCCAGTCAGGGGAAATATCAAACACCCAGAGGTGGTGATGGCGTCATCAAATATGCCTCCACTTAGAGTGAGGCTGTTGCAGCCCCAGCTTCCCAAACGCAGTTGACCCCTCAGGGTGAGAGTTGGTATAGACTACAGGTGACTGTTCTACGACCATGCACTTGCCCAAACTGGAAGGCTTGGAAAATTGTATGAGAAAAGAAGCTGAGTCCACCAGTGCAATATAGGTATTTGAATTTAAACAAAAAACAAACAGAAAAAAAACAAACAAACAAGGAAGCTCTATCTACTACGTATTTGAAGCGATTTTTGTCACCTGCTTGCATTTTTTTACTGTGCTACCACGGCATCTTCTTTTTTCTGTCTCCATCCCTCACTCCCTTAAAAAAAGCCACAGAAAATGTTTTTGAGACAGATTTTAAAAGGCAGGACACAGTGACAGGTATTAGAAATGATAGCTGGCAGAACTAGGAGGCAGAACTATAGAATGTCTGCTGATATTCTTTCAGAAATGTGTTGTTTTGCACAGAAAACTATTTCCTCTACAACACTTAAATAATTGTGTTCCCTTTAGCCCTGATTTCTGCCAAACTTCTTATTTTCATCCGTCCTTCACTCCACCCCATAGGAGGAAAGGTCAGGAGGACAAGGCCAGGAGGTTCAGAAGAAACTGAGGTCACTAACCAAAACAGCAGCAAGAGGTGGAGATGATGACATTCCACTCATTAAATAAACAGGGGGTAGCTTTCATCAGAGGTTGGGGAAAGGAGATGCCTCAGGTCATATGCCCAAGGACTGCACCTGGGGTTTCTCTCCTTGCAGTCCTTAAACACATTTGTTAAGCATCTTGTACTTGCAATGTGGTTGTAGCATTCGGAATCCAAATGTGAGTTATCCTGATGTACCTAGTCTTCTGTTGAGGTGACTAGGGACAGGAGAGCAGCAGTTAGCCCTCAACCACAGAACTGTGATCATTAGAAGATGCTGTGCAAAGGATATGTCCAGGACATATAAGTGTGTAGCTCAGAATATATTGGAGAGGGGGTTAGCAAAGTCCTCCATGATGGATGCAGATTTAGGAGGAAATCAATATTAAATCAATATTAAGCTGAGACCTGAAAGATGAGAGTAGGTAAAAATCTGGGGTACTGGGGGTCAATGTAAGGAAGTCCCAAAAACAATAATATGGAACTTTTGGGGGACTTTTTGGAAAGGGCTGGAGATACTTGACATGATATGAAGCGTACGTCACATTGTCTTTTGAATGGGGGGACATCAACATTCCTTCAGCCTTTAGTCTTGCTTTAGTCAAATTTCAGTACCCTTTCATCTCTTATATTCCTTTATAGTTAGAGTCTGGACTTTCAAAAATTCATATGTCATCAAAGATTCTAACACATAAAACATTCTCAAACATAAGTCACATAGGGAGTGTAGGACTCGGCCTGAGTTTTGGAAATCCTTGTTTGCCATTTGGTATTTTGGTTTTGAAGCTACTATTCTTATTTATCTTTCTAGACACATCTGTCCACAATGGATAAGAAATTGGTATTTTCTCTTCTAACTAGGGTTATGTCTCAGCTCTTCTGGCAAAGGTCTAGGCCCAGCTGGTGAAAAGTGATCTTTTTAAAGTACAGTAGCCCCCTCCCCTTACGTGAAGGGGGTACAATCCCAGACCTCCAGTGGATTTCTGAAACCACTGATAGTAGAACCCTGTGTATACCACATATTTTCCCATATAAACATACAAATTTATGAATTATAATCAGTAAGAGATTAACAAAAACAATAGAGCTAAAAATATACTTTAGTAAAAGTTACGTGACTGTGTTCTCTTTTTCTCCCACAATATCTTGATTATGGGTAACTGAAACAGAGAAAAGCAAAATGAGAATAAAGGAGCCTAACTGCTCTATGTATATGCTCTCCCACTTGGGGGACATTGTGTAATGTGGTTGGAGACAACCAGTCTTTCCCTGGTTGTCTCACTCACTGATGTCATGAAGCTGTTCCTAGGGTATAGACCAGGTCACCGAGTTGCTGGGTGGAATTTCCTTGCAGTGCAGCTCTTATCTTCTGCAATAGCGTTGAAACGGGTGACTTTCCTGCATTAGCCCCTTTGGGGGAGACATGTGAAGGCTTGGTCTCCATTCAATGCTTTGGTTGGAATTGAGCCCATAACCATGGTTGATTATATTCATTTGTTGCCAGCAAATGACAGTAGCGCTGCTGTTTCCATCTGTTACACTGCTTTCAGATCATTCTAAATTAAATCTCTCAGTCATCTTTTTTTAATGAATGATGTTTGGTGGCATTTGGAAAATGTGTCACACATATCTTTTGGACTGAACCCATGCTTTCAACAACTTGTGTTGTTCTGTACCCTAAAGGTGCACCTCTGAATATTTTTAGCAGCTGCAAATGCTTTTTGGGAAAGGAAAGAGATTGCTTTTGTGGTTTGCCCTCAGGTGAGCTTTGGGATTCTTGGGTTTGAGGTTGTTTGTGGCAGGTTAGTTATTCTAAGTGCAGGATCTCTTGGCAGAGCTGCTATGCACCCTTTTATTATGCTCTTGGAGAGCAAAAATTGATGGATGACAGTGCTGAGAGTTGAGGGATGCTCTGAGGCACTTTTGCTAATATCTCCCCATAGGTTGCTTTGGGGGGTGGAGGTAGGGTCTTTCATGTGGTTTCAGTGTCATTTTAATTTCTTCTACATGGTGAAATGATGCCTAAAGTAAACCTCATTCTGGTTGTTGTGAGAGATGGGACAGATGTTCCAAAGAATAGGATTCTGGGTTACTGGGGCACAGGACATTTCAGCATGTATATTTTCCAGAGAAAACACAGGTGTTAGAAACTGGCAGGCCTTGTTCAAATACATTTTCTGCTTGCTTCCTGTGTTACCTTGGCCAAGTTAATTCACCTCTCTGAGACCTTGATTTATTCATTTGTAAGTATGTTATAAGTGCCTAGCTTCCAGGGCTGTTATGCTATTAAGTGAGATTTCATATGAAAAGCACCTGGGATAATGGGCATTCCATAAATGCAGATACTACTTTTACATATAGTGAGCTAGAATGAAGAGATGTTTTACCTCATTGGTCATTAGGGAAATGCCAGTTAAGCCCACAGTGGGAGACTAGGCAGAGTCAGATGTTTAATAGTAAAGAGATGAGGATGTGCTGGTGATGGTGTGGAGAAACCCGAGCTTTCGTGCATTGCTGGTAGATGTGCAAATAGTGCGGTTGCTTTGGGAAGGTCTATTGCTTCCTTAAAAAGTTAAAAATAGTTACCATAGGATCCAGTGATTCTAGTCCTAGGTATAACTCAGAAGATGAAGACATATGTTCACACAGAGACATATGTTCATGCAGAGACCAACATACAAATATTCATAGCAGCCTTATTTGTACTAAACAAAACAAGAAAACAGTCCCAACAAGTGGATAAACTAAAAGTGTCGTAACCTTTCATTGGAATACAGTTCACTAAAAAGGAGTGAACTGCTTATATGCAATAACATAGATGGACATAATCTAGACATAAAAAACCATAAGCTCATTAAGATTTCATTTAATTGAACCTTGTAGAACAAGCAGACTACAGAAGGAAATTTGATTGTTGTTGATTGGATGGGGTGGGAACTGAAATTGACTGCAGAAGGAAGAAATCTTTGGTGTGATGAACGTGTTCTAAAACTGACTTGTGGTGTATATACAACCGTATAGTCACAAAACTGCACCGAAAGCTTTTATAGTTTTGAGATATATGTATTATATCCCAGTAAAGGTGTCTGTGGTTATGTTAATGAGCTGACATTTAGAAAGTCCCTAGGTAACTTAAGGATGGAGGCTGGTTGCCTGGGAAACCTGCCTTGTGATGAGAGGGTTGGAAGTTTTGGTTGCTAACCCCGGGGAGGGAAGAGGGACTGGAGATTGAGTTCAGTCACCTTTGATCAAGGATTAACCAGTCATGCTTATGTAATGACGCCTTCTGAAAAACCTCAGGGGACAGGATTCAGAGAACTTTCTATTTGGTGAACTGGTAGAGATTCTGGGAAAATGGTGTACATTGAAAATATGTACTTTCCCATATGGATTTCCCCTACCAACAGGAGAATGCTTAACCTTTTTCTAGGAAGATGACTTAATGGGAATAGCATTCCCTGACCCAGAAAATAACCTATCAAGTCATGTCAAATAAGAAGGTTCTATTTTCTGATAGCTGGGGAAAGCTGTCCCTTGCCTTATGCATCTCTTCCATCTGGATATTTCTGAGTCATATCCTTTTGGAATAAACCAGTCTAGTGAGTAAAATGTTTCTCTGAGCTCTGTGAGCTACTCCAGCAAATTAATGGACCCCAAGGAGGGACTTGTGGAAATCTCTGATACAGCTAATGACAGCCTGGACCTGGAATGCACATCTGAAGTGGGGGAGGGGGGCGGGGGGGTGGAAGTCTTGTGAGACTGAATCCTTACTTAACCTGTGGGATCTGAACTAACTCTCCGTACACAGTGACAGAACTGAGTTAAATTCCAGGATACCTAGCTGATTGCTGGGCATGGCAAAAACCTCAGACATCTGGTGTTAGAACTGTCGTCAGTATGGTGGTTTGGAAGAGTGATGGAGAAACACTACATAGTGTTTCCTAGAGCAGTGGTATATACATTGAACCTCATGTTTAACTTGAAATTAGATCATATTACTGTCTCATAAGTCGTGCTTTATATTGATAATTATATTTCAAAAAGTAGCATGATTTTCAGAACCTAGGTGTCGATCAGTGGATTCAATTTCCTGGAGCATTTAAGACTCTTAGGTCCCCTTTGCCTCTTGGCACAACAGCCTCTGATTATTTATTGCCAGAGGAATTTAATTCTCAAGTAGAAAGACATTTGTAATATAACCCAAAAGAAATTGCACCATCCAAAAATAACACTGTAAATTTAGACTTACATAGCTCTTTTTCCTGTGAATAATAATCATTTTTACATTGTTAAAATTAAATGTATGTCATGTGTTCTAAAATAACTGCCTACAATGATCATTTTACTTGATTGTTGCCTTGCAGGGCAGCAGCATTGACAGTGGTACTGGACAAAGGACAGACAACTTTAAGTCCAGATAGAGACAGAGACCTAGAGGGGCTTACACCTCAAGAGGTGCAGCCACTTTACAAGGACAGTCTCATATTTATTGAGGATCAGGTTCAGAGAAGGTGAGCAAGTTCGTGGAGGAATGTACAGGCATGGGGATGCATTATCGGGAATGCGTTATCGTCTGGTATAAGACAAGCTAGGTTGGAGTGACCAGGGGCTATTGCTTGGGGGGCTCTATAGTTCCTGCTCTTCAAAGCATAATATCTCTATTCCCTACTCTCCTAACTTTCTGCTAATCTTTGTAAGTAAGGCATTTTAGCTCATCTTGCTATTCTGGCCATTAAAGTCTGCCTGTTGTTTTCAGCAGATACTGGTTTCCGAGTATGTTCCCCACACCAGTACTTTTCCTTTGGTGAGAGGCCCCCTCTCTGATTACTTTTTAGTTTGACCATCAGGAACTCTGGGCACCAAGATAATAGCCCCGATAACAAGGGGGACTGGGGAATCCACACTTGATGTTATTTTTTTCATTGTGCAGTTTTAATTGCTGAGCATATGAGTACTTGTTTCTATACGCTTTTTCTAGCCTTGTGTATTATTTTTTGTTCATGTTACTTTTTTATTTCATTCTGGATTGGATAACGTTCATTTTTGTTAACCAAATTTAGATATCTCTTTAAATTTTAAATACATTTACATCAACTCCCCATTTCTTTATTAGGCTGTAAATGGTGTGCTTTTTAAAGTAAAAATTTTTAAAAATTGTTTTTAATACACTTCAAAATATTGTGAGTTCTCTGCATAAAACCAAGAGACTATCAAAATAATGAAAAACCCCATCCCCACCACCATCAAAAAGGTAATTTATTATCAGGATTTTGTTATATATCTTTTCATATCATTTTTCTCTACCATGATTTATAATAAAAATGTGCTTTCCTAGAAATACTATTTTATTGTCTTCATTTTTATTATCAAAATATTCCTATATTATTGCATGTTTTTCTAAACTCTGTGTATGTCTTTTGGATGCCTTATAGTTTTCTTGACCCATATTCTGAAAACTTGGCTATTTCCAGTTTTCCTTAAAACAATTGTTCACAGATGATATTATTTCCTTGGGATAGATGTAATAACTGTGTAAGTCGTAAACCTCATAGCTATTTTGTTGTGTATTAAACAATTACTGCCCTGAGACAATGCCTTTATATTCCTGATAGTGTAATGTGATAGTGTTTTCCCCACATTCACAGTGGGTGTTAAGTTTTTAATTATTTTCAAGATTTTTATTTATTCTTGCATAGAAGAACTAGGGTATAGGGCAGAGGTGCGGGGAGTGGGAA
Organism: Galemys pyrenaicus; assembly: GCA_019455555.1. Taxonomy (NCBI): domain Eukaryota; kingdom Metazoa; phylum Chordata; class Mammalia; order Eulipotyphla; family Talpidae; genus Galemys; species Galemys pyrenaicus. The sequence goes on from JAGFMF010011442.1 coordinate 980,557, forward strand.
GAGTGCGTCACAGGACCAGCAGGTTAACTGAACTGCATGCCGAGGGGAGCACCAGGCGATGCAGGAGAGGTCTGCTGCGCGTGTGGGTTGGCTCCCTGGCCGGGGATCGAGCTGAGGCGGTTTCGTCGAGGGAGGGCTGTCGCAGTGGCCGCGCTGAGACGCCCTCGACCGCTGGGAAGGCCACTAGGATTTTAGAATGAGCAGTTTGATAGATAGAGCCATACCCTTATAACGTGCACTTTTTTCCTTTTTTTATTAAAATATTTTAAAATTTACATATACTTGCCATCAATTGTAGTCCCCATGTATTCCCCATCACCATCTCACCAGTGCACCATCACCTCAGTCCCTAGTGCTCCCATCTTCCCTCAACCCTCCTCTTCCCCTCCCCACCAGGTGTCCCCAGTCTGTCCTTGTGTCCTCATTTTTGGTTTCTGTGTCTTTATTGCTGTTATTGTTATTGTTGTTCTTTTTCCTTTCCTTGATCTTTATTTGGTTCCCTTATGTTCCTCCTAGGGGAGGAACCATCTGGTATTTTTCTTTTGCTTTCTGACTTGCTTCGCTGAGCATAATCCCCTCCAGATCCATCCATGTTCCCATGAATGAGTCTAGTTTTTCATTTCTGATTGCTGAGTAGTATTCCATCGTGTCTATGTACCACAGCTTCCTGATCCACTCATCTGTTTTTGGGCATTTAGGTTGTTTCCAGGTCTTACCTATTGTAAAGAGTGCTGCTATAAACACAGGGGTGCAGTGTATATTTGAATCAGTGTATTTGATAACGTACACTTTTGATTACTAATAAATTTTAGGTTTTAAAATAGATTTATTGACTTTTTATGTTTATTTGAAGAATTTTCATCTATTTTTCTGATTATTTAAAAAATCTTTTTCTTATTGAATAACATGAGATCTTTACTATTAAATATATATTTTTAAAGATTTATTTATTCATACAAGAGCTGGAGTACAGGCCAGAGGTGTAGGGGGTGAGAGGATTCACCAGAGACAGAGCTGGGAGCAGAACAGGCAGATCAATTGAAAAACACCATTGAGGGGAGCAGCGGGCAAGGCAGGAGAGGTCTGCTGCACGATTTGGGTCAGCATCCTGGCTAGGGATCAAACTTGCACTGCTGTGCTGTGGATGCTTCACAGTGCGACACTCAACCCGCTGTGCCATCAAGGAGGCCCCCAACTTGTTATGTTTGAGTACATTCCTCTATGGTTTGCCTTTTAATTTTGGTTACTGATTTATTCTCATCTCCAAGAGGTAAGGAGCTTTTTGCCTGCTTAAATTAAGAACCTTGAGGGAATCTAGTCTCCTACCATATTTTTGTTGTTGTTAAATACTAAAGCAGAAAAAAACTAGTTGGAACCTTACTTATATCAAGGGTGTGCAGCTTTTCCAAAATCTCAAGGGTGTGCAGCTGGAACTTATTTGGTTTTTATTAATAAGACACAGTGTGTGTCTCTGAATCTTCAAGATACTAGTAGGTAGCACTACATCTCTGGTATTTTTTACTGGCATATATGAACTACTGTTGTAGTTTCTGTGACACTGGAAGACCTTTAATTTCTGTTTTCATTAGAGTTTCTTTGCTTTCTTTCCTTTAATAAACAGTGTTTCTGAGAAACTTCAATGTCTTAATTCTAAAAAAAAAATAAGATGTCTTGTAGATGAGGTGTCCCTGAAAAACAGACTGTTATAAGCCCAGGGATTAAATGATTAGTACTTAAGGAACTGATTTAAATTCCAGTACTGGGATTAAAACACAGTCATTTCTATTATTTGAAATTCAGAGACCTTGAGATAAATTACCTCTCACTCCCTCCATAAAATTCTTGCTCTGACTTCCTTAAAGCCCTCCTCTGCCTCTGTCCCTTGTCCTGAGCCTGCCAGCATCTACATGATTCCCTTTTTTCAGTCTTTGAGGACTGCACTTAGCGCTCCAACTGGGATGAAACTACTCTCCGCAGTTTCTCAGCCTTGTGTGTCAAGGGCAGTTTGTGGTGAATTTGAAAGTAGCACTGAGAGCTGTTTCCTGTGACAGCAAGTCATCCGTTGGCTCCTCTTGGGCATTCACGGTGTTCTGAGGAAAATTGGATTTATTGGTCCAGGACAGAGTGGTTATAGCTATCTCTGAGATAAGTAAAATAAAGATTCTCACTTCACTGGCGTCAGTGGGATTAGTTCTGTTAATAAAGCTCCAGTTTGTCATTCATTTAAAGATCCTATCTCAACCCTTATTGAACAAAAGAAGGTGAAATTTAGGTAAAATCTCATAGTGTATTGAATCCCTAGACTTTTGTTCTGCCCTCCTGTGGTTTTAGTTTTCTCAAAGCTTACCAGGTAGTATTGTGGTGCAACTGTTCTTTTAACTTGGAAAAGAAAGGACATACCATTTTGTTAAACAGTGGCATCCTGGTGTCTCCTGTATTCAGGACAACTAAATGTAGAATGGTTTATGTCCATGTGAGGATTACTATTGGAGATTAGGAAGGATTTGCTCTTTACAGTTTATTTAGAGCCTGACTAAATATGGGTGACTGTATTTAGGAGGGTTGAACTACATTTATAGATAACCTTATACTTGAATAATAGAGCTTCAGAATTGTCCTTAGTACAGATGTCTTACAAACCTTTGTAGTTTAAATCTCAGATCCCCTCAGTTGAATTCCTCACAGTAGACATACTTGATTAATCCTGCCTATTCCACTTTATGAATAGTTTATACACTGTGTATTGCTGCTCTTTATGATCTCTTCATGGCATAGTTTGCTTTGTTTATTATTGCTTCCTTTATCTTGGACAGAATATTATACTGTAGTTCATTAAAGGCCTTCTGTTGCTCAAAATCTGGGCCAGTGTTTTGGCTATTGTTGGCACCTGATTGGCTGACGTGACCTTTCCTAATAGACATAGTTTCATACAGGTCATCAATCCTTAAAAACCATGGTAATGTTTTTGCAGAATGGTTAGACCTACTATTACAGGTGGATATAAAATAAATCTTAAAGTTTATTTTTTTTAAAATTTTTTTGGTGAGTGAATTGTTAAGGGAGATTTTGGAAAAGCAAATATCACACAAATGTGTATGGTATTATATATTTATAATCTTTAGGGTTTACAAGCATTGTTTTTGCTTAGATGACAGGTGATCATAGTAAAATAAGTCTTAGAAGTATTTATTCTAAAGAATTAAGAAAAATTGCTTTCAGATACCCTTTAGGGATATGGAGTTGCTCCCTGGTAGTGGCATTCTGTGAACTTCACCCTGATCTAGTCAGGTATTCTGACACATACTGTATTAAGTCATTTCTCTTAAGTCTTATGCATTCCTGGGGATGAGTCTGTCCTGTTTTAGAAATGAGGAAGCTGAGATTGCTTGATGGAAGCATGGCAGCTGGGGTTAGAACCCAGTTGTCTAGGTTTTGGGTTTTCAATTTGGGTGCTGCTTCCAGTTGAACCTAGCACTAAGTCATCTTTCTGCCATTCCCCATACCACACATCTGCTTGCTCTGGAGGCCTCTGCTAAGAGCCCATCAGTGTTTAGGATTAATCTGGAAATTACTCATACCTCACAGACTCCCATTTTGACTATATCTCTGAAGTTCTAGCCATCTGTGCATTTAAATCCTGGTACTTATGCTCGATTTGAAGATTGCACTCAATAATTAAATTATTGCTTTCTTATTGAACTTATACTTCACAGAACATGGCTTTCAATGTTGGTGGTTTCCAGCAGGAATCGCTCTCTCCACCTGCTGCACCAGGGAACCTCATCTCCAGTCTTATCATGAGACCTTGTGAATCATTGTGCAAGCTGACTTTTATACCTGATATGGAGTAAAAATGGCAAAAGTTTAGTCACTGTAACTGAGCAAGAGTGACTGACAAGTAAGCATCAGTAGTAAAGTTACTGAATATCCCAGCAAAAATGCTAGAAAGGAAATTTGGGGAAGGTCAGAGGAAGAATGGGGTGGATGGTGCCCTGATGTCTGAGGATGCTGGGAGTAGCACCAGGAGGGGAGAGTATTACCCTTAGGAATTTCTTGTGAGCACTAATTTCTCAGTTTCTCTTGTGAGCACTGTGTAAACCAGAGGTGGTGGTAGGGGTGGTGGGGGGGTGTTGGTCAGAGGATTCACCAGAGACAGAATGGGGAGCAGAACAGGTGGATCCGCTGAAACATACTACTGAGGGAGCAGCGGGCGTGACAGGAGAGGTCTGCTGTGCCATGTGTGAGTCAGCTCCCTGGCTGGGATAGTGGTGATAGCGCTGAGACTTAACTTCTAGGCCACCAGGGAAGCCCATGCCTTGCATATTAGACATGGCCTTCTGCATGCAGCCTTTTAAGGTAATACTACATCTTGGAAATCATCTCACATTATTTTGAAACCTCTCATTGGTGGATAAATTCACTGTTATATAGCTGCATCATCATTTACTTGACCCAGCCTGCTCTGAGTGGCTATTTGTGTCTTGTCTAGAATTTTGCTGTTAGAAATAAAATCACAAAGAATAACATTTTACATGCGGTGTTCCTTATTTCCATATTCATGAAAGAAAATCAGTGAATAAAGAGGAATGCATTCATAGCCACTTTCCAGATATTGCTAAATTTCCTTTCCTATATATGCCAATCGCAAGTGTCTGAGAATTGTGCTGTGTAACAGCTCTGTGGCTCATACTCCTGTAGATTCACATGCACACACCACTTTGGCAGCAAGTGTTAAGGGGTTGTGGTAAGGAGAGCTGCTTTCTTAAGTCGCATTTGTTAATGGTGGAATAGGAGTGGTTTTGGATTTCTCACTCTAGATCCCCTGCTGCCATCTGTAGCTATAGGACATTATGGGGGTAATTGGAGGTGGGCAAGTAGGTTCCTGAGGGTGATGTTGATTAGTCTGAGAGAAGCAATGTCCAGTGTTGTTTTGCTACCATAAAGAAACTGTAACTGAGCAAGACGCTTGTTAGAGGCTCCATTTTCTTTCTTTTTTTTTTTTTTTAAAGAGTCATTCATTTATGCATACAACACTGGGGTACAGACCAGAGTTGGGGGGGTGAGAGAACCCACCAGACAGAGTGGGGAACAGAACAGGCAGATCTACGGAAATGGCACTGCTGAGGGGAGCAGCGGGCAAGGCAGGAGAGGTCTGCCAGCATTATGTGGGCCACCTCCCCAGCCGGTGGCAGGGATTGAACTCCTGCTGCAGTGGCTGTAGTTTGCTACATAGTGTGCTGCTTAACCCTCTGCGCCACCAGGGAGGGCCCAGCTCTATTTTCTTTTTTAAAAAGATTTATTTATTTATGCATACAAGCACTGGGGTACAGACCAGAGGTGTGGCGGGTGAGAGAACCCACCAGACAGAGTGGGGAACAGAACAGGCAGATCCACCGAAACACTGCTGTGGGGAGCAGTGGGCAAGATAGAAGAGGTCTGTGCCATGTGGGTCATCTCCCTAGTCAGGGGCAGGGATCGAACTCGTGCTGTAGTGGCTATGGTTTGCTTCATAGTGTGTTACTTAACCCCCTGTGCCATCAGGGAGGGCCCCGTTTCCATTTTCTTAATTTACAAAATGTTATTCCTAATATTAACATACTAAGAAAAAAATCCTTCCTAAAAGGCAGTACATTAAGGCTATTTTTATTGTTACTTTGAGTGGAGAGATGCGGTGCTGGGATCTTGAACAAGTGCTTGCTTCAGAATAGGGAACTCTAGAAAAGCAGGGAAACCGGCAGTCGGCAGTGTCCTTCCCTGCACCCAGGACTTCACTGGCCCAAGCCCCTGGGGCTGTGGGACTGAGTCAGGGTCAAGGTGCCTGCAGGAGTGGTTGGTGTGACAGGAGGGGAAGCACTTCAGGCTGGGCTCTGGTGTTTCCTGAGCTTTGGGGCTGGTGTGGAATGAGTGGGGCAGTTTGAGGTAGATGCTGTTTCTGGATTGTGTGGCGCTTGAGTGTCAAATTCCAGGGAAGTGTGTCAGTCTCTGATGGACATGGAGAATCAAGAAGAAACATTTAAAATTCACTTAGAATCAAGACTTGGTTTCTTAGTTTGTCATGAAAGACTTTAGTGAAATGAATTATAATTTGGGGCAGAGAACTGAAATTGCTGTCCATTACGAAAATAAATTGACTTCGACTCTTTGAATTTCATTTCTTGAACTGGACAGAAGCTAACCTACTCTAAATTAAAGTCATTTTCCAGAAGCAAATTGGGGCACTTCAGGTTGACTGAATGTTTCTGAGTATCTTAAGGCATATTCAAAACACCCCAGTGCTGTTTCATGCTGTTTCCATAGCTCCTCGGACCTAGCTAGCATACCACAGGATGTTTGCACTTACGTCCCACTGTAGATTTGGAGGTCTGTTTCTGAACTTGTGTGCAGCTGTCTGTGGACTGCCAAGAGGGTGGCACCATACACCTGCTGGGCTGGGGAAGGGCAAGGTGGGAGCAGTCCTTGCCAGGTCCCAGGAAGCCCCCCCCCCCCCCCCCCCCCCCCCCCCCCCCCCCCCCCCCGCCCCCTGACTGCTCATTGCCTGGGGTGGGATTAGGGGGCTTTGGCTACACACACCCTGCCCTGCCCAGCCTAAGAAAGCTTTATTGTCTTTGTGCCATTCCCATTCTTCTTGTTTGTAGTAACTTCACCTTCAAGGGCTTTATTTATACATAGGGTCTAATGAATTGAATCTTGATGTAGTAACTTAGGAATTTAAAAAAATCATGGTTTGAGTAAGGTAATTTTAAAGAAGCCTTGTTCAGATGGTTAGTGCTTTCAGGTTTGCAGCAGCTGCTTGGATGTGTGGTGTTTATTGCTTGGATATTTACTCATGGGTCTGTTTGTGTGTCATGCCCTCAATTTATATCATTCTCGCTCCGTCCCACCCTTCAGAGCTTGCAATCCCACCCCAAGAATTTTGTATCTTGGGCTTTCTTGGAAAGCCAGGGAGACTCCTTTGTCTATGCTCCTCCTTCTTTTTCATTCTGGGAATGAGCGGCAGCAGGCACAGACTGGCGAGTGAATCCTGACTTACAGAGTCTGGCAGACATAGGTCTGCAGGGGGTGATTGATGATTTGAATGTTCTTTTGGAATATTCTGAAAAACAAAGCTGTGGGAATGTTAAAAATAATGGGAAATGTCTTTCAAAAATGAAAATTGGGGAAAAAGGAACACTTTAGTACTTTATTTTTAGCATTCATTAGATATCTAAAGTATTGTACCTTATGCATTAAAAAGAATGATTACCTTTTTTTAATCATTTTTTTCCTTTTTTTTATAAAAGAAAGAATGATTACCTTTTTTGATGAGTTGGTTATACTGAGTATATTCAGGGAGATGCTTTCAGAATGATGATAACAAAAATAATGTTTTCCCATGATTTCTTCTTCTTGAAAAATTTGAAGGACTAAAACGTAAAGGTGGGGATATATCTTCTTCTTATTCATTGGTTTCCCCCAAGTCTCCCAGCTTTTCCCCCCTGAAACTACATCCAGTCATCCTTTTTCTTGTTTCTTTTTGTGAAACCTTGTCAGCAATTTGCAGGTTACTTTCTACTAACAGATTTTTTCTTCCTTCTATTTCTAGTGCACAGAGGCCAAAAAACATTGCTGGTATTTTGAAGGACTATATCCAACATATTACATGTAAGTATTTCCACTTTTCTGTTGGTTTGAGTCTGGGGTTGTATCTTTCTCTGGGAGCTGTCTCCTTAGTAGGTACTAGGACTGACTTCACTGGTTCTGCTCATGACTGAGCCTTCCACAGGACACTCACCTCAGTCTGAAGACAGTGTAAATTTTGGGTGTTCTGGTCAAAAATTTCTGTTCTGGTCAAAAGGGGCAAGATGTCTGTGTATAGCCAGATTTATGTTGGTTAACAGAAGTTTTTGTAGGTAGAGGGACCAAGGGTGGTAAGAGTAGAAATGAGCTGGAGCAGGAAAGTGTCCTCAGCTCAGTAGAATGTGTGCTTGTGTGCAACTTTCCTGAGCACCTTCCCTAGATGTGGCCTGGCAGGGCTCCCCTGTGCTCTCAGCTCTTGACAGTCTTACTCTAACGAAAGCATCACATTTCCCCCTTCGTTTTTATGTATTTTTAAAAAAACATTTATTTTTGCATACAAGAACTGGGGCACAGTCCATAGGCATGGTGGGAAGGAGAGGATTCACCAGAGACAGAATGGGGAGCAGAACAGGCAGACTGCTGAAACACACTGCTGAGCAGCGAGTGAGGCAGAAGATGTCTGTTGTGGCATGTGGGTCACCTCCCTTGCTGGGGATAAACTAATGCCTCAGTGACTGCAAATGCTTCATGGTACAATGCACTTACGCCACCAGGGAGGCCCATTTCTATGTATTTTTAATATGTGCTGTGTTAGCCAATAGTTATGCTGAGTCATCTGCCTAGGTGGCTAGATTAATTCTTCAAAGTATCAATTTTTGTGTTTTGAAATTCCATAGGTTTTGAGTAGAAGTTCCAAATCAGTTTTCCTCTTAGATTTTTGTTTTAAATTTTGCAAAATGTGATACTTTCTAGTAATGCATATAATCATATTGAAGCAGAAAGGTATTCTAGCATATAGGGAGATTGGACAGGAGAAATCAAAGTAGCAAAGATAGTTAACTTCTTAGCTGGGATGTACATTTTTCTTGCTGATGTTATTGAGGAGTTTCTACTCTTGAGATCAGTGTAGGAGGAGGAAGGTTGCATGACTGTGAATGGGAGTGAAAAAACTCAAGGAAATGGGCAGCTTCTCATTGATACATAGGAGCCCTTGCTGCCCACATTGAAGAAGTCTGTTCAGCTGAATAAAGACAAAACCCACTTAGAAAATGAAGAATTCCATGAGGAGTTGGGCTCTAATCAGTTGTCAGATTGGGGAAAAAAGATTGTGGGATAACAGGGATACACAATATTTTGATTTTTCTTAGGACAATGACTTTTGCTTGGTCATTTTTATTTTCTTGATTCAAATGTGGATAAACCCTCTGTTCCTCCTTGAAAATGAATCTTGCTCAAATTGCTTTGTAGGTCTGCTGGATTTTCAGAGATTAGGGTTAGTAAATTACTGCTGTTCTGTATTTACCTGTTTCTTTATTCATTAACTTACTCACAGCATATTTTGAAAGAATTTTTCTATTGAACCAGAGAGGAAGAATATAAAGATAAGCAAGCCTGTTCTTACTTACACTGTGGGTGTAAGTGGGGATGGTGAGGGGTAGAGTCTAGAAAATTAACTGTGGAGTCACTAGTCAAGTACTGAAGCCCAGCACAAAAACAATGCCAGGTAGCATCTATTGAGTACTTAATATGGGGCGAGGCACTGTCCTTTGCCCATTGTGGGAATGAATGTCATTTAGTCCCTCAGCCACTCAAAAACCCTGCCAAACACATTAGTCTTTTTCATTCCACCTTGGATCTTTCTGTTCCTCTCCTCTCTGTTTCCTCTCAGTTCACATGACTCCATTTCTTTGTTAACATTCATCTAAACCATTTTTAAGCCAGGATTTTTTTTTTTTTAAAGATATAAGTGACATATAATATTGTATACATTTAAGAGGTGCAATATGTTGAGATCACAAAATGGTTACCACCATAGCATTAGCTAGTTCCTCCATATGTTAGATGATGTGATAAGAATATTTAGAATCTAGTGTCTTAACAACTTCCATGTGTATATTACAGTGTTGTTGTTATAGTCACTATGCTATACATTAAATTCTCAGAAAGTTGTTATTTTATAACTAGAAGATTATACCCTTTCACCAGTACTTCTTCATTCTCTCTACCATCATTCTATTCTTAATGACTTCTCCTTTTATACATTCCACATTAGTGAGATCATACAATATTTTTCCTCTTTTTGATTTCTTCCATTTAGCATAATATATTCCTCAAGGTCCATCCATGTGCTGCAATGGGCAGAATTTCCTTCTTTATTCTGGCTGAATGATATTCATGCAAATCCATTTGTATATAGCTTCATATCTATCTTTATCCATCCATCCATCCATCCATCCATCCATCCATCCATCCATCCATCCATTCATTGACAGACATTTAGGTTGTATGCATGTCCTGGTTACTGTGACTAATGCTTTGATGTACGTGGGTTTGCAGATTATCTCCTAGATACCCGGTTTCCATTTCCTTTGCATAATACTCAGAACTGGAACAGTTGGTTTGCACTATAGCTCTATTTTTTAATTTTTGAGGATACTTCATACTGTTTCCTGTAGTGGCGGCTCCAGTTTACACAGTGCATAGGGCTCATGATTCTTCATACCTTCCCTGATGTTTGTTATCTCTTTTTTTTTTTTAAATCATAGCTATTCTAGCAGAGATCTCATTGTGGTTTTGATTTTGCATTTCCCTGATGATTAGAGATGTTGAGCACCTTTTCATGTACCTGTTGGCTGTCTGTGTCTCTTCTTTGAGAAAATGCCTATTACAGTTCCTCTGTCCATTTTTAAAGTATGTGTTTTATAAGTTCCTTGTATATTTCGACTCTTAACCCCTTATCAGATGTATGCTTTGCAAATATTTTCCCTCATTCTAGAGGTCATCTTTTCATTTTTACTGTGTCTTTTGCTGTGCAGAACCAATTTATTTTGATGTAGTCTCACTGACTAATTTTTGTTACTCGTGCTTTTGCTGTTATCTTCATAAAATCATTGCCAACACCCCAATGTCAAAGTTTTTATGCTTTCTTTGTTTATAATTTCATAACTTCAGGACTTATGCTTAAATCTTTATTCCATTTTGTGTTAAGTTTTGTGAGTAGTATAAGTTTAATATAATTTTTCTACCTATGATTATATACTTTATTTAAGACTGTTTATTATATAGACTACTCTTTTCCCCACTGGGTGTTCTTGACTCCTGTATTAAATGTTAGTTAACTGTAGTGATGGGAATGTCTTTCTGTGATTTTTATTCTGTTCCTTTGGTCTTTGTGTCTGTATTTATGCCAGCACCATTTTGCTTTGATTACTATATAGCTTTATTGTATACTTTGAAGTCAGGAAGGGTGATGGCTCTGGCTTAGTTCTTAGTTTTTTATGAACTATGAACTTTACTTTGGCTACTCATGGTTTTTTGTGGTTCCATACATATTTTAGAAATACTTTCTCTATTTCTGTAAAAAATGCCATTGGAATTTTGATAGGGGTTGTGTTGAATCAAAATGTTTTCCAGTGGCTCTCTGTTAGTCTTGTCTCCCATCTAGTTCTCACTTCTTTATAAACTATTGAAATATTCTTGTCATTTCCTGCCTAAAACATCTGAAACAAAGCCTAATTTCCTTTAAACAGTAGATTTTTCCCCCTGTTGATTTATTCCATTTAGCATAATACATTCGTCAAGGTCCAGCCGTGATGTTGCAATTGGCAGAATTTCCTTTATCCTGGACAAATCACTCATGTACCTGCCTTTTATCTTCTTTCTTTACTGAGAGTCCCTACACAGTGGACACAGTGCACAACTCTAATTGTTGAATGGATGCATTTCCTTCCAGTCCCTACCATATGGTCAACATAGACTCCTGTAGGTTGCTCTTCATCATTTCCCAGCTCTCTGCCCTGCAGCTGTCTCTCTGACTGGGAACCTTCTATGACTCAGTCCTCCCAAAGAATTCCTTCCTTTTTCCTCTTTTGTCTCTAACATTTATCTTGGGTAGTCTTCCCACTGATCCTGCATCCTGTGAGTGCTGCCAGGATGTGGCTGTGACGTGTACATTTAGTATAGTTCTTGGTATTTGTCTTCTCATTTGGAAAGTTGTAATTTTTACCAGCTTGTTTCTCCCTGACTTTTACTTTCCATATTCTGGCCCATTTTCTTTAACCATTGATTTTAAGTGTGTAGATTCCAGAACATAGGGGGATGGGGTATAAATATTTGCTCTATACCATTTTTTTAAATTGTGGTAAAATTCACATAACAAAATTAACCAGTTTTAAGTGAACAGTGTAGTGTCATATGGTGTATTATCAGTGTTGTGATGTCAGAACCTATGTAACTATTTTTGTCACTCCATTCTGCTATTTACTAGGCTTTGACCTTGTCAGTAGCTTCTTCATGAAATGTGAACACAATGTTGACCTTCTAGGTATGTAGCAGAGGGTTGGGGTGTGGACGCACAGAAATCGCATTTGAACAATCCTAAGGTCAGCTTGCATCTCTGCTGTGTATGTGCACAAGACATGCTACTTCCCTGTACCTGCAGGGCATCAGTATTTTGTCATACCTGTGGGCTCATCTGGTGCCCAGAAGAGGTAATGTTTTCAGTCTACTTTCTAGTTGACACAGGAAAGCTCTTCTCCTTGCTTTCCATGAAGTTGGAGTGATGAAGCATTTTCATCTAGGTGGTATGGTGGGAGGTTACTTATACATACTGTATTCAGTCCAAGCTTATGTTACTCAAGGGTAAGTTTGCTGCAGCCAGATGATAGCCATCCAGCGAGATGCATTGGGCCTGTGGAAGACACAGGAGTTGACTTTTGCCTGGATGACTGAGCAGGTAAGGGGAATCCTATCCAGCCCAAGTCACAGGCGCTGGGGGCCTGGTCAAGATCTTCCAGGCATGCTAGTGCTTTGTGGCTTCCTTGACTTGCCTCTTGACACATGTTTTACGTGAAGGTGCAACTCCAGGATCTGTGGCAGCACGTCATTCATTTGATCCACAAAGTTTGAGTATCTGCCACATGTTGGTTGCTGGGTTTTGGTGTGTGCAAGACACAGGAGACTCTTGTCCCCAGAGAGCTGCAGTCTAATAACATTGGACTCATCAGTTATTGTTGAAGTACATTTAACACTAGATTTAAAAGTCCATGAGTGTTATAATAGATCTCATTTTAAAAAACAAAATAACATTGCCGCATGCTATATGTCTATCCTGTCTTTGATTTCTTTTGGGTACCTCGCTTTTATATAAGTTTCTCTAAAATAGATAATTTCTTTAAGATGTACTAACTCAAGATGGTGTTCCTTTTATTTTGCTACAGGCTTTTTCCCCTTTAGAAAATATATTCCAAACAACACCTCTATTTTGTGCTTATAATTTGCCATGGAACACATTGGGGAGCTTCTAGACTGCAAACTTGTTTTAGAGATTTTACCCTTATATTTGAAGTCCAATTTCATTTGCGGCACCAGAAATCCCATATGGCACCTCTTCTACTTCTCTTGCCTCTCTGTGTGTCCCTGAATTTCATTACAGTATTACAGTTACCAAGCTAATAGAGGTTTATTTTTTTTTTTAAAGATAATTAGTTTCCACTATAGCTGCCTAGGCATACAAAATTACTCTCACCTGTTTTGTTTCTTTATGCTAAGTGATTTTTCTCTGTCCCTCAGCCTTTGTCAGGGTTTTAAAATTTCTGTGTTATTTAAGCAGTGTTGAGCTGGAAGATTACATATGTGTATATACAAATAAAGTATATTCCTTATTTTTGAAGAAAAAGTCCCTTTGGAACCTGAACAGAGAGCAACACTGATTTCAAACCTTCCTCCCTTTATCTTTTTTTATTTCTCCCTACCTTTCACTCCCTTTCTTTTTTGTCTGCAGGCTGCCATTTCAAAAACTCCTAATTAAAATATGCCTTTTTGGAACACTGGTTCAGGGCTTACTAGATATTGCCTCTTAGCAACAGAGTGATTTAAAAATAGTAGGCAGTCACATGGCTCACGCAGTCTAGTTCCTTTGCTTTCATTCTCTACTTGACTTGTTCTTTTTGCCCATGCAGTCCTGTTTGCAGGGAGTGGAAGGCATGAGATGAGAAGATAAGTCATATCGTGCAGCTGCAGCCCGAATGGGCTGCACAGATCTATATAGCCCTCTTATCCTCCCTGTCTGTTGGGATGCCAGATGTCTCAGTGTAGAAACATAATGTCACTCATTTTGTGGCTGGAATCTCCAAGGCTGTGTCAGACATGCTCACCCCAGTCTCTGTCTGCACAAGAGAGTGTGTGTGAGAGAGAGGTGGGAGGTGACTAAGGGGAAGAAGCAGGTGGAAGATGACCAGGTGCTGTGGGTTTCCTAGCACTCGTAGCACTCAGGACCTCCAGGCCTTCTCAGAAATTGAGAAGTGGTGGAATTCCACTTCAGTGGTGGAAGAACCTCATGTGGAGGTCAGGCAGGACCTCACAGCCCTGGCTCACCCTCCAGTCATCCCCAGAAGCATCTACATTCCCATGTGTCCCTCAGACCCCATCCAAAGCAGAATTTGTCCCTGAATTTTCCCAGGCTGTAACAGGTGGACCCACCCCTCTGTGAGGAGAGTTATGAGGGAATTAGTTGTCATATAAAGACAAAAGGCAATAATAACTCACTTATTGAGTCTTACTGTGTGCAGTAAACTTTTCTATGTTATGTTTATACTCTTCCAGAAAGCTTTGATAGTGCTTTTTCTACTTTCTCCTCTGTTTTAGTTGAGGGGTGCATATCTCTCTTTGGTGCTTTGGCGCCTTCCTGCATCTCTGGACTTACTGTCATTGAAATAAAACATCCATGGCCTCCTCCATAGACTGGGAGTTGCTGAGGACACATATTCTGTCTTGTTAATTTTCACATCTTCCATGCTGGCGTGGAGAAGGGACTTGGAACACATTTAGTAACTTGAAACTAAAGGTGATGTGGAGAAAGATCGGAGAAGGATTCTGGCCAAATACTTTGGTGATGGAAAATGTTTTAGGGGACAGAAGTCAAGAGAGCTCTGCTGTTAAGGTGCTGTGTATTCTTAGGCAAACCTTGTAACTTCTCTCAGCGCCAGTCTTATTCTGCTTATTTGGTGACGTCCACTGGCTGATGACTAAGAATGAATTGGCGCACAGGGAGTAAAAGAGGAAATAACAAAGACACTTGTGTGTTATGGCAGAGACAAGAGTCCCACCAGCTTGCCAAGTGCAAAGCAACACCTCATATTACCTTTCAAAGCACTGAGCCACCTTTATTTGCAGGTCTTAGCATTGACACACCAGTGGGAACACAATGTTAATTACATAGTATAGATCCCATGACCACTCACTGTTCTGACTTTGAGGTTCCTACAATGTTTCATTAGTTGTTGATCTGCAACTTTCCAAAACTTTCCAGGTACATGATATACAATATGTTTTATGTACATTTGTACATTTATTCAAATGATGACTTTTAAAAAAGATTTTATTTTATTTGTGCACACAAGAGCTGGGGTACAGGCCAGAGGTGGGGTTGTGTGTGAGAGGATTCACCGGAGACAGAGAGGGAAGCAGAACAGGCAGATGGACTGAAATACTGAGGGGAGCAGCGGGAGAGACAGGAGAGATCTGCTGTGCCATGTGGGTCAGCTCCCTGGCTGGGCATCGAACTCACGCTGCAGTGGCTACAGAAGCTCTGCAGTGCGGTGCTCAACCTGTTGTGCCACCAGGGAGGCCCCCTCAGATGATGACTTTTTTAATGTGATTTTAAGCAAGTTGAAAGAAGCTAGAGATTTTCCTATGTAAGTTTCCTCTTCTTTATGATTAGAAATCTGCTAATTTCTCCCAGAAAATTGAGGGTAGATTAGAGTGGGTTGGGTCTTCCTAATTAGACATAATGATTTAAACTTAAGAAAAACCCAGTGACCCTCTGAAGAGCTGACCTGTGGCGAAGGTTTGCCCTCACAGGTCATCCTTAATTTACCTGTATTCTCTTAGAATATTAAGAGCATCACCACCCAGCTTTATAGATGAAATAACTGGCAGCAGGAATTGTTAAGCATGTCACCTGGGCCTTAGTTTCTTAGGGGTCATTTGTATAGCTTGGTGATATCTTTGGCTGTCACGTTGAGGGAACAGAATTGCAGGGCATTTTGGGTGCTGGCTGCTCTATTTACTTATTTGTTTTAGTTTTATGTGTGATCTCAGTACAATGAAGGAGAGAATGTGGGGAGAATCTCAAGTCAGCAACACCAATACTTGAGGGCACCCACCCATGGCCTAGCTCAAAGGAGAGGACAGCAGGGGCAGGTCAATGGGAAGCATATAAAAGGAAGGGTACATGAAACAGAACTTGAGAGCCCTCTGTCAGGGTCATGTGCTAATTCCTCAAACATTTATTGGGTGCCTGTTACTTATACACCACTGCTAAATAGGAAGGGAGCCAGTGTGTAGGGACCATGGAGATCAAGAAGAGGCAGGCAGGAGCTGGTTGTGTGTGGCTCACCCACAGTCCCTGGGCAGAGGTCATCCCTCCCATACTGTGCTCTGGGTATTGGTTTTCATGAGGCCATTTTTAGGCCCTATTCCCAAGTGTCCCATTGGAGTGTGAGGCTTGTTTGAAAGCACTCACGTTGCCCTGTTTTATTATCTTTCTGGGATCGTTTTTTCTGCTGTGAATAATTAATACCAGGAGTGACTGAAATGTCATTTGCAGGTGTCAGATCAGGATCCTGGAAATAGACTTGGCAGAGCTGATTCTCAGAAGGGCCACCTTATCTGTTTGCTAGAGTTGGAACTACCAAGAGAAATTCCCAGCATCCCAAAGCATAAATCCACCCTCAGTGATGTCTTTGTTGAGTTGTCACCAGTGGAAAGGGAAATAAAAGTAAATATAAATAAATTGGACAACATAATACTCCAAGCTACAAAGCTGCTGCACAGCAAAAGAAACTCTAAAACAGAAAGGCACCTTTTTGAATGGGAGAAAATATTTGCTCATCATACATTTGGCAAAGTGTAGAAAACAAACTAACCCAACCCAAAAATGAACAGGGAGCTAAATGGACACTTCTCTAGACAAGACATACAAATGGCCAACAGACAGACACATGAACAAATGCTCATTATAACTAATCAGGGAAATGCAAATCAAAGCCACATTAAGATGTCCTCTCACGCCTGTGATGGCCCGAATTAAAAAGACCAGAAACAGCAAGTTCTGGAAGGATGTGGAGAAAAGGGAACCCTCATACACTTTTTGTGGTGATATAGATAGATCAGCCCCTATGGAATTCATATGGAGGTTTCTCAAAATAGTAAAAAATTGATCTATGTGATCCAGCAGCCCCCTCCTCGGCATCTATTTAATGAATACACACACTCTAATGCAAAGAGGTATGTGCACTCCTCTGTTCGTTGCAGCCCTGTATTCAGTAGCCCATGTCCAAGTGTTAGTGAACAGGTGTCGGTCGGGTGAGTTCTTGTCTGGTGTCTGGGCAATGGAGGAGTAGTCACCGGCATACCAACCAAGTTAGCAAGCTCAGGTTTGTTGCAAGAGAGACTCCTGACAGCAGGAGGGGGTTCAAGGGAGGAATCCTTAGGGTACAGGGTTCTTTTTGTAGGGTTTCTGGGCACTCTCTACCCCTCTCAGTGGCTCCTAGGGACTTTTCCTTCTTTGGGGTATTTTTCCACTACCCCCTGCCCCTCCATTGCCCTACTTTTTTTCCTTGTCCCCTTCTTCTCACCCAGAGGGGTGAAGCAACCATCAACACTGCTCTTTCTCCATACCTCTCTTGGGGTTGCCTTTGCCTGTCAGCTTTTGTCCATAAGCCCCCTTCTCTCACAAGTACGGAGGACTGGATTAGAAGAATGTCACACACACACACAGAGTGGAATACGCCTCAGCTATAAGAAAAAACTATCTTTTTCCATTTGTGACAACATAGACAATACTTATCAAGTGGAATAACTCAGAAGGAGATTGATAAATACCAGGTGATTTCACTTACATGTGGACTACAGGGAAATAAAACAAAGGGTCAGACGAAAGCAAATCAGCCCAGACCCTAGAAATCTGACTGCAGTTGCAGCAACAAGACGGAGATGGAGATGGAGAGTGGGAAAGTAAAGGGGAGGGGCTTGGTGTCCTATGGTGGATGGCTGCTGCCGCCAAGGTGGTGGCTGTGACATGGTGACACCTCTCAGGAGGTGTGAGTCGTATACAAGTATTGTAAACCAACTCTACCTTAATTTAAAAAAAAAATGACTTGAATAAACTCAAGGCTATATTATTTAAAAGTGTAATGTATCAAAAGATACATTGAAGCACATTAACATTTTTGGATTTGAGCAGAAGTCAGTTTGAATGGGTAACATCAAACCAGAAATGGTTAGACATTTCACCAGTAAAAAATGCTCGTTGCAAGGTTTTTATAGAGAAGTGACACATTGAGTGGCTACATTATTTGGGAATAATGATAAAAAGCTTGTTAGCACTTTGTGTTTTGTCATTTTTCTTAACCTTGAGACATTTACAGGAATCAACCGTGGCTTAGAGTTTTCTGTGCTTACTAGGCTACTAAAGCACTAGACACTTTAGTCCAGTGGATTTCTTGTTTGATTACGTTAGCAGATGCTTTCCACATTTCAATTTTGATCCTGCCAGTGGAAATATATCCAATATATAGTTTTTATATCTTCTCATTCATGAATCCGAACAGTTCTGAGGTCTGCAGTTTTGAGAAAAGATTATGGTTTGCCCAGTACTCAATAAACATCAGAATGAGTACCTTCCTGATGGTGCTGGGGTTAAAGTCTCAGTGCTATGAAGCTTAACACCAGCCACTGCAGAACAAATTTGACCCCCAGCTAGGGAGGTGACCCACATGGTGCAGCAAACCTCTCCTGTCTCACCTGTTGCTTCTCTCAGTGTATTTCAGTAGAGATCCACATGTTCTGCTCCCCACTCTATCTCTGGTGAATTCTTTTGTGCCCCCCTTACCTCTGTCCTGCACCCAGTTTTTGTAGGCACAAATAAAAATCATAAAAAAAAATCAGAATGTATTTTTGCTAGGAGATAAATTTGTAAAAATAGAATTGTTGAAACAAAATTTTTGCTCAATTTACATTTTAATAAATTTATAAACTTACAATTTAATAAAACATTTTACATTTAATAACCTTCCAGACTAGTTTCCTAAAGATTGCCAAAGTTTATGACCTTTGGTGTTTGAGTACCTATTCCAGCCATCCGCCAGCACTGAGCGTGCCGTTGTAATCAAAGTACTTTCTGTGCTCTGAGTTCCTGTTAGTTAATGTATTGTCCATTGTAGGGAGTCTCTTTTTCTACATCAAGGTCATTTCTGCATAAGGCAAACACATTTATGATGTGACAGGAACCATGGTAGGTACCTGGGCTATACAGTGAGAGCAAATTGTTATGAAGCGCATGTCTGATGTGGAAGACAGAGTAAGAATAAGAATGTTTATAATGAGAACTATGGAAGTACAGATCTAGTGGCATGCAGGAAGATGAGGGAAATGATACTTGGAAGGATATCACAAAATTGGTTTTTGAAGGGTGATGAGAGTCTTATAGGTGATGGCAAGAGTGTAAGGCATGAGACTGAAGGGTTATCATAATTTGGGAGAACCACAAGGCTAAAGTTTAGGGCACCAGTCAGATGAGAACTCTTTAAAATATACTTTCTCTCACAGATATACAATATGTAAACTGATCAGAATACCCCTTGATTGTGATGATGTTATCACTGTGATAACATGATGGTGTTTACATATGTCCAAACTTGCCAAATTGTACAGAATAAATATGTGCTGGTCTTTATATACCAATTATATACCAGTAACCCTTAAAAGTCAAAGCAACCATCCCCACTCCTTCCTCACCATGTTCATGGGTGCAAAGACAGATATAACAGGCAAGAGGACCCCAGATTTAGGTCACTGGTTGTCTGTCCTGCTGTATGCTAGAGTCATGTAAGGGTTGATTTCCAGCCAACTGGCCCAGACATTGTTAAAGCTGCTTACTAATTCTAATGTGAGCCAAAGTTGAGAATCATTACTTTCCATGGTGCTCCTCTGAGGGTGACTACTTGAAGTGGCAGGGGTTACCCCTCAGTCTCATCTTGCCTGCTTGAGTGTTGTCTATAAGTAAAGGACTTGATGGGTGAGGGTGTCTTGCCTCATTCTAGTGTAGAACATTTCTAGGGCAAGGTGGGCCCTGATGACCAGGCCAAGGAGGTGAACTGTTGTGTTAAGTGACGAATAATTACATTAAATACATAAAATCCTGGTTGTAGGGAGGTAGACTTGATGATGAATAAAAATCAGAATTACGTCTATTACTTGGTGTACTAGAAGTCAGGATGTAGACTCCATATTGGGAAAGAGTTGGCTGTGACTCATGGACATGCCTTTGAAGGGAGCGTGCTTCACGGAGTTGGTGGGAAACGAAAATGTTCTGATGGTTGTAGTGACCTTGTTTAGGAGGGAAGAAGCAGGAATATGCCTAGGAAGCCAGCAGCCCACCAAGCTGAGATTTTAAAAGATGTGTACAAGTGGGGTTGTAACCGAGGGCAGTCACCTTTTAGTGGGACTTCTGTGGAGAATCATCTATAGGGAATTATAAAGAGATGTTTGTAATCATTTGGAACTAATGTGGTTTTTCCTTACCCCATGGGGTGGGGCTCATGTTTCAGTGAGACCATCAGACTGGGTGATCTGTGCCAGGGTTTCCTAGAGACATTTTGATAGCATCTCAATTGATGTCTGAACTCACACAAGTGGGAATTCTTGTCTTAATAAGTAGGCCAGCCCAGTGGGTTTTATGACTGGTGTAATAAATGTATCTACCAAATTATGATTAATAAAGTATTAGCATGGAAGGAGAGTCTCTAGTGGAATTACATTTGGATTTCTCATCAATATTTTACCATTTAGTTGAATGAAAATATGTACAGCATGCTGTAGCAGCCTCATTCACAAGATGTAGAAGAGGAGTTGTTCAGAGAGTTCTGTTTCTTTTAAAATTAACGTGTAATTCAAATACCATAAAATTTGCCACCCACTTTTTTTTCCAGCCAGTGAACTGACCTTATCGGTCAGAATGTAGGACAGTTGATTGAAAGACATCTCCTGGGGGTGGGTCATGAGCCTTCTCCCTTTCTTTTTGCCTCCCACTTCCAGTCCACCTCGACCTCCTGCTCTTGCCAGCATCCCATGCAGCGAGCTGGGACTCAATTTGTTGGGAAGTCGTCTCTTTTTTCTTTTCCTTGAGTTTTCTAATTCCTGGCAGCCTACCAGTCCTTCAGAAGATCTTGTAATTTAGGTTATAACTCTAGGGTATGAGAAGATTCCATTTCATGCTCAGGTCAGAGTCTCATGCTAGACATTACTGTGCTGAGTTGTCTCCGAGGATCCTTCCAGAGAGGAGAAGAACCAACGGGGCCCCAACAAAACTTGTATATTCAATACAAGCAGTAGTGTGTGCCTTGAAGGACAGTGAGGCTCTAGAAGCTCCTGACTAGCTAAAATAATGGACTGGATTTCCCGAGTTTCAGTTTTATTATAGATGCTGTAAGTTCCTGTATTTAGGTGTCCTTGTGCCCTATACCTATACAGGGTGGGACGACAGATCTTAATTAATGACTAAGAAGAGTCTGGAAATTTTAGTTGATGGAGAGTTCATTATGATTCAAACATGTTATGGTTGCTAAAAAAATACATATTATCTGAGCTATAGTAAGTAGGGAAAGGAGAGGGAATGGGCATTTCTCTTAATGATGGGAAACCAAGCTTTATTCAACTTGGATTGTGTCAGTTGTGTCATGCTTTCCTGGAGAAGAAAACTGATCTCTCCATCCGATGCTGAAAGGACTGGCTTACTTGGTGCTGGCCCCTTAAGGTAGAAATAGGACGAGTGGGGGCCACACTTAAATTCTCACAAGCAGAATGCCTGGTAGTCTTGATGAGCCAGCACCTATCAGGGCCTGCAGGGGGAACCAGGAGCCTCCTATTGGGAGGGTTGATGGGGAAAGTCACTGATGTGGTCCGGCACATAAATCTTCAGGTTAAAGGAAATTTGCCCATAGTGTAAAGTGACCCCCAGAGTTTCATTTCCCCTTCAGAGTTTTCTTAAATTCTTATAGGGCCATGTTTAGTTTTTCCAAGGAGTTCAATCAGATTCTCAGAGGTCAGTTCAAGGTCTCTGATATCCCTGAGTGTATTTCCTGATTCTACCCCAGGAAGCCTTGTTAAGGCATCTTCCCTGAGCTTCATTTTGTGGAAAATGCAGATGGTAATAAAAGTAGTTCAAGAAGCATGTTCACATATCAAGATAATGCACAGTATATAACTGAGGACCAACCATCTAACTAAGGAATTGGAATTGGGCAGGAAGGAGAAGCGTTGTGTTGGTAAATACCAGAAGGAAGAAAATGGTCTGCTGAGACTCAGTCTGGCAGGCAGGGAAAAGATTGACTTTTAAAATGAAATGGTGTTGACAGGAATTTATTTAAAACTCTAAAGCTTTCTCTTTTTAGCTATGTCCTATTCTTTATTTAACACACACTCTCAGACCCCCCCATGAATGCCATGTCTGGAGCATTACCTGACCACACGACTCATATTTTAGTTGCTCCTCCATTTTATACCACATAGAGAAGCTTATATATAATATTTCCCTATTTGTCTTTAATAGAAAGATTTTGTGACTTCATTTATGTTGAACATTCCCTGACCTAATAACATGCCATCCATTTCTACTTCTGAGATGTATGTGTCCCAGAGGCGTAAAGTGAATGTGTCCAGGGCCAGATCCTCCTCTCCTGGACAGTGTTAAGTGTGACATATGCTTACTTCTTAAATCCTGAAACTCCCGAAGGGCTGTCCCTTTGCATTTGCTCTTAATTGCTGGTGTGCAGAGATGCTTCCAGACGTGTGCCTTCTTCACATTGTATGCTCTTGGGATCACATTGCTTATTATTTACAGGGGAGAGGCACCAGATTTTATCTCTGTGATGTGCTTAATTACAATCAGCTGTTCTGAGTGGACCATCCCATTCTCTGAACTCATCAAATATGTTTGGCTCCTGAGATGCTTCAGACTACTTGCCAACAGGAAGCAATCCAGAGTCAGTTTCTGCTGGTGAACATGCTCTTTCATTCTTTCAAAGCGATCTTGGGTGTCTCAGTAATGTAATTTGCTATTTGTTCCTTCCTACTGCAAGTCTGGGAACAAGATGTAAGGAACATCTGGGAACATGTCTAGAAAAGAAGGAAAATTCCATTCTGTTGTCTCCATCCTGATTTCTTTTGCATCCTGTACAGTGAGACATAAAGACTGAGTTGGTCTTCAGCTCTCCTTTAGAGCACCAGTGCCATTTCCAGGCTGAGGCACTCGGAGCTCTAGGTCTGATGCATCAGGGAGGCTAATTTAGTATGCTAGACTGCCTGCTAATGTTTACTACTTGTAATTCAGTGTTTCACTTCATGTTCTTTTTATAATTACAGCTGTTTGGAGTGTCAGCAGGTGTGTACTTAGGGCCCCACTGTATCCGCAGGATCACTGGAAGAAAGCAGCAGAGAGAAAGGGAGTAACAGTGTCACCCCATGGGTAATTGGTGCTCCTTTAAGTGGCTGGCACTCGTCAGCATCCACATGGGAGCCAGGCCAGGACTGCAGATGAGCCACAAGGATGCTTGGAGTGAATGGTTGTTCAGCTGAATAAGGGAGCATAAAGGACGCTCTGTTTTGAGAAAATAAAGCAGATAATCAGTTGACAATGTGTATTTACTGCTGGTGTTCCAAATTTGGATCCTGGAAAGTGAGAGCTGGGCACTTAGAGTTGAATATTGCCAACAGCAAGCGATTTGAATTAGGAATTCAAAATAGTTACACTCCAAGTCTTTTGAGATAGATACAGTCTCAGGCAGAGACCTGTGTGTCCTAGAATTCGACAACAGACTCTGAGATGCCTAAAAGCTTGTTGAGAATTTTGTCACCTGCTTTTTCTAATCTGGAGGAAAAGGGTGCTGCTTGGGCTTAGGTTTCACAGTACAGAATGCTTCCGTGTAGAACTCTGAAAGGGATGCACGTTAGCAAATTCAGCTCTTGAGTAAATGGATCCTCTTTCCATTTTTATCCCTCTACCTGCTTTCTTCTTTTATGGCAAGCTCTTGGTTACCAGAGTTGGATGGACTCCAAAAATCTCTTCAGTACTGACTTTGCTCAGAGCTGAGGCAGCTTGAGATAATTAGGAATAAACCCAGAGGGACATGCAGGAAAACATTGTGGAGGCAAAGGCAATGAGCAGCAGAAGGACAGGGTTCTGAACCCAGATGACCACAGGCTGGTTCCTCCCCAGCGCCACTCCTGCCTCTCTGTTCTTCGTCCCTGTGCAGCCACCTGCTTTCTTTCCACAGCTGAGGATGTTTGTGAGCAGGGAGGTAAGCAGCATTCCCACTTCAAGTGTCTTTGTGAGAGTTACAACTTTCAGAATTTAATCATGTAGACATCTTAGAGGAGAATTGGGAGCAAAAAAGCAATAGACTTGGGCACTGTCAACAAGGCAGAAGGCATGTGGGGACCAGAAAGAGAGAGCAAGAAATGACTTTCCCATCAGGGGACTTGGGTCTGAAACTGCCCGCAACCTACTGGGAGTATGAAAGAAGCTGTTCTGGACAGACCAGTAACTAACCAGAGCCTGCCCGCTTCTGACTTGGGGCTTCCCTAGCAGTGACTTTGAAGAAATCTGGTTTATGTGATGGAGGACTAAAACCCAAGTTTAAAAACAACAATTCTTGTGACACCCTCCGATTCTTCTGATGATTTTTCATGCCACAACCCTGATTTCACAATCCACTAGTTGGCGCGTCACAGTTGAAAAACACTATTCTGTTGAATCACTTCTTTCGAAATTAGCGCCACCCATTTTACCTAGTGTCACATTGTATTGTCTTTTGTGATTAAGTTATCAACTAAGTGTAGCATTCTTGACATAGACTGGGGTAGGTATTTGGGAAATGTTTCTGGACAATATGACGTTCCCAGTTCATATAGTGCCAAGAGCCCAAGTTCATATAGTTCCCAGTTCTTATCGTCCCAACTGCCCAAGAGCCCCTCTTATGCTTTTAAAAAGACTGCTGGCTGGACTCACTATGGGCTCAGTCCTAGACATCCTGCTACTGGCCCAAGAGGTCTGTTTTCTCACCATGTCTGTTACCAAGGACTTGCCAAATGTTCTGCTTGTCCTTTCCTCCTGCTTCATCTGTCCTTGGTTTACTTTCTAGGGAATGACTCCTGCATCTTAAACTTACTCTCTTCCTTCACAAACTTCCCAAACTCTTTCACTTTCTTAGGCTTCCCTCTATTGCTCTGCAGCTCTTGTCTTTTCTGGTTGGTTCATTTGCATGAACTAAATGGTTATGGAGTCAAACAGGATCACTGTTGCCTAATATTAGCACAACACATCATCGAAACTTGTAAAAGCAGGACCTAGGAAGATAAGCACAATCAAGTGGGGGGAAAAGAAGATGGTATTTTGGTAGCGAAAGACTCAGTATTGCCAGAGGCAGTATCTGTACAAAATAGTTTTCTGAAATGCTGGCAAGTCCATTCTTGGTCTTAGTAGTGACCTTAACTGAAAGGAGGCACAGCAGCCTCAATACCTTATTTTCCAAGTTTCTTTCAAATATGGGTCTGCCATATTTACCTTGTATATGGACACTTTGTGTGCAGCCCTTTGCCTACTATGTAGCATGTAAGAAGCGCCCACACCTGTGTATTTTCTTCTTCCTTGTATTGGTGTTCTGCTGCTGTGTAAATAGAGCACTACACACTTTGCAGAGTGAAACAGCATGTTTATTATCCTGCAATTCCTGTAGCTCACAAGCCTGGGTAGCACATTAAAGGTCCTTTGCTTAGGGTCTCACAAAGCTGAAATCAAGGGGTTGTCTAGGTCATGACCTCACCTAGAGCTTGAAGTCCTCTTGGAAGATCATTCAGGTCACGGCAGAGTTCAGGTGCTTGTTGTTGGGCTATGGGCCTGGCTTCCTGGCTGTCCTCTGATGGTGGCACCAGGCTCCTGGCCTTCTCTCTCTTACACCACAGCAGCTAGCTCTTCAGAGCCCATATCCGCTATGGCAGTCTTCTACAACATACCATTTATGTTCCAATTCATGGCGTGACCATCCATTGTAGTCACAGGACCCCACACACTCAAGAGAGGGGAGTTACCCAGGCTGTGTACCTGTATGTGTACTCACATGGAAATCAGGAATTTCACAGCTGCTATGGATTTTGGGGCAGTGTAGAAACAGAAGAGAAACTGCAGGGTTCAAATACTGTTTCAGAAGGAAAACGGTCTCTGATGTGCCTCCTGATGCTTTTTTCCCCCTTTAAAATGTCAATCTTGGAGCCATCTTGACTTCTGCTGTCCACCTTATTTATCACATGTAATGTGATGCCTAAGGACTATTTCTTTGCAAGTTCTTGATAGGAAACAGCCCCATCTTTTTATTTAAAGAGAATTATCTGAACTCTACCTCCCTTTTTGACCCTAAAAGCAAGAAGTTGTCTCCTTAAGTGTTCCCCCTCCTTCCACACACACACACATATGCACACCTCTATGTATGTCTGTATGGGTGGGCACACACACCTAGAACTCTCTCTCTCATTCACACACACACACACACACACACACACGACTATTTAGATTCTTAAGCAGTGGGTTGCCGAAGACCAGCTATGACAGAAGGCCAGGTCCCCAAAGGATGGAATGGTGTCGGTGAGGGAAGGGCTTGGTGTTTGTCCTTGCTCTCAAAAAATCTCAGCAGGCCTTTATTTATACATTAAGGAGAAAGGGGCGGGATTACATGAACTCGTGCATTGATCAATAACTTAACAATGACCTTCCAAGAGTAGCTTGGGGTCATGTGACCTTTAGCTAGGCTAGCTAACATAGATTATAAAATCAAGACAGCATCTATCTACTAGTGTTACTTATTTTGATTGGTTAATTTATATTATGGTAGGTATACTAGTTTCATGAAATCATAACTTCTGTATTCACTCTGAACTTTAAGATGAATTTTTAGCTTAAGGTTAAATTGGCGTCAGCATTCTTCTGTAGGCTTGCAGGAAGAAGGTACCCAAATCAACATCTGAATAGTATCTGCACCCTTTCACCTGGCTCTCACTAGGAATCACTGGTTTCCTTGTCTTTCAGTTGATAATGTATGCTGAGTTATCTCTTGTATTAGATCAAAACAACAAAAAGGGGGAGAGAGATTAAAAAATCAAAAACAAAAAAAGGGGAAGGGAGGAGGGATCCTGCATTTTATTTTCACCTGAGGAAATGTAGAGCCCACCTTTTGAAAAAGCAAAGTCATTTATTTACAAAGAGTAAAGCAGGAAGGCATCACTTAGTGAAGGCAGATATGCGAGATATGGCAGTCTCACAGGTTATGGCCAATATGCAAAAATTGGCTGTCTCGCAGGTCTGGCTTAGATTTCCCGAGGCTTGTAGCCCATAGTAAAAATGTTTGAGTTTAAAAATATTTTTTCTAATAATCTAATTTTAGAGTTTGTGTTATAATATCAGCCAATTGGCAGTACGACATCAAAATGCGTGGTAGCTAATTACTTTGTTTAATAA
Source organism: Galemys pyrenaicus (assembly GCA_019455555.1). Lineage (NCBI taxonomy): Eukaryota > Metazoa > Chordata > Mammalia > Eulipotyphla > Talpidae > Galemys > Galemys pyrenaicus. The sequence continues at coordinate 1,007,900 of JAGFMF010011442.1, forward strand.
AAGAGCCAATCATACAACCACTTTATGGGTGATGTTCCAAGCATATTTCTATAACTTAAAATTTTAATTATTAAGTCAGCCAAAACAAAAGGAAGTCCGAGGGGGGTCAACTTTAAAACCTCTGACTTTTCAGGGCAGTTCCCCTATAATGGGCCTTTGCCTCAGGTCCTAGTTAGGTGGCCCCCTTCATTGGGTACTGAGGAGCTGCTGTAGATGATGCTCTGGGTTGCATGGCAGACAGTGCTGTTGGTGCAGTGGGGGGCTCTAGCCTGTCTAATTCTGGCCTAGATTCCCTGAGGCCCCAGAGCTCTCCCCACATGGGGTTCCTACCTACTGTATGCTAACTGCTCTCTGCTTGTGGCCACATTGCATGTGGGCTGGATGAGCAGTTCTGGTCCCAGCTCCCTGGAGTTGCACTCTCCATGTGCTGGTCCAGGGCACTCCCAGCCAAATGTCACCTCGGTTATTCCTGAACATCTGGTTTAAAATTGTATTGCCCCTCCTAAACCCCCATATTCTCAAATTGCTGCTCCTGCTTTATTTGTCATCGTTGTGGAACCTGTTCCCTTTGAACTTAGTTCTTATTTTTCTTGTTTATCGTTTGTCTCCCTCTTCTAGAAGGAAAACCCATTCCATGCCAGGGACTCCTATCTGAGTCTGATTGCTGTGCCCAGGACACTGTAGAGCTCAGTTCCCAGTAGTGCTTCAGTGACTACAAGTGCCTTAGATGTGTGGGTTCTGAGAAACAGCAGCATTTTTAGGAGTACATTTTGGTGATTCTGCTAGATACTGCTTATTTGAAGCAAGTGAAACTGACTTATGTCACCAATCTGGCAGCAGTTCATCAAAATCATAGCAATTTGGGGTGTCAATCGCTAGGATCATGGACCTGGGACACAGGTAGAAATGAGCCATTTACGTACACACATGGACTTGGCAAGGGACTGAGCTACGTGCTTCAGTGACATCTTTATTTTTTCAGGGCTTTTTATAATCATCAATACAAAGCCATTTCAAGCATGACATAAGTCTATCATTTTACCATTTGTTTAAACTTTTGTTGAAACATTTGTAATCACCAATTGTGGTAAATCCTGTAAATGGTGCTTGTGATAGGGGTCAAAGTTATGCATTGTTAAATCAGTGTGTACCTGAGGAAGATAGAGATCAAAGGTATGCATAGTGAAGCTTTCACAAGGGGAACTTTAACACCTCTGCCCATACAAGGGATGGAGCATTCCTTATATAAGGTGGGTCTTGAGAGAGAAAGAGAGAGAAAAACAGAGTTTGCTCAAAGTTCATCCCGGGAGTTCTGGCCAAAAAATCATGTAACCTTAAGGCCCGTTTTTGAGGCCCATTTTCAGATTCTATTAATGCGAGTGTGCTCAGCATTCCAGCCATTGTGAGCTCGCCATGTTCCACAGGTGTACCTGGCTGTGACTCTGTTGTTTCTCCACATTGGGGTACTAAGTAAAAGTTGTTCCTTGGCCATGGGAGGATTGGATAGGGTCTGTATGTATGCGTGTGTTTGTGTGTGTTTGAGGTGTTGCTTACCTGTTCGTTGTCCTTGAAATGATACAGGGTTTAGCAATGATTGGGTATTGGTGTATAAAGATAGGAGCAAGTCTCAGGGTGTGGCTAGACTTGAACATCTGTCTGCTGATCTCCATCTTAATATTTAACTCTATTTTAACTTATAACCTTCCATCTTAACTCATAATTCCCTGTTTTAGCTAGGGTTTTCTGGGGAGTTATTTCCTCATATTTTGTGTTAGAATTATCTCTAAATTCAATGTCCAGGATCTTGGATCAAACTGTGTATTTCTCCCAACTTATTTTTAAGTTGTTATTTGAAAGTGGGCATTTATTAGTAGATGTATGTTGAAAAAAAAGTCACATTAAAAGGGAAACAAAGAACAAGTGGTACACATGGAAAACATGAATTTCATGGCCACTATGGATTTTGGGGCAGTTTGGAATCAGAGGAGAAACTGCAGGGTTCAAATACTTTCTGTTTTAGAAGAAAAATGGTATCTGATGTGCCTCCTGATGCTTTCCCCTTTCAAATATCAGACTCTTTAGAGGACTGGGAATGGCAGTTTATACTCTGTGACTTTCTGTGATTGTATCCGAGTGGAAGGGCAGTGCTTCTAATCCAGTAAAGACAGGTTCTTGGAGCTTTTGAGTTCTGAGGCCAACTGATGGCCAAGGCTCATCCTTCACAGTCACTTCTTACACAGTCGCCTTTCCTCCAGGCAAGAGGTCAGAAAGGTGTATGTCTGGGTTCTCTCTGCTTGCAAATCATCAACCTTCACCCCAGTTCTTCTTGGATTTTAAGAAGCCTTTCCTATCCAGAGGCTCTGGGTACTTTGAGCAGCACCAGGTTGGCTGTTGGCCATATGGTTCAGGCCTGAAACCCCACCTGATGTTCCTGTTTTAATTGTAGGTCCTGAAGTACTTGTATATTGTTTGATTTCATCATGTTACAAATTCTCTGTCTTCCCATTTTGAGGTGACCAAATGTTGGGGTATGCATTTATTTATTTATTTGTTTGTTTGTTTGTTTATTTATTTATTTAAAGACAAGAACTGGCTGAAACCTAGAGCCCAGTTACGTGGTCATTTAATACTGAGAAACATTCTCCCACTCCCCACTGCTGTCTCCTGGGCTTACTTACATCGCTCAGTGCAAGCTTCTTTGTGATCACCAGAGTGCAGAATCAAAGGGCTGATGTTGTCACAATGTGTTCTCTTTTTCTAAAAAAAGGGGGAGTGATGGTGCTGGGGAAGGGCAGAAATATTGACGATTCTGAGTCGACCTCTTGGAGTCTGCACGGGATCCTGTCCTGCATGAGGGCTGTTTTGGGACCTTCACCAAGTGCCCCACTGGAGCCTGTGCCCTGTCCTGCCCGAGTCCCAGGCCTCAGACATTGGGGATACAGAACAATGGGTCCTTGCCCACTATATAAGGATGATGGCCTTACATCTGAAAACAGCATTGTCAGGGGGGCCTGCCCCTGAGAAGGCAGACTTTGAGAGGCTTAGTAGCTTGCCAGAAATACTGCAGCTAGCAAATGCAAGAGTAGGACTAAACTTTTTAATTTGTCTGACTCCATGACCCCTGCTTTTACATTCCCTGGCATGGCTGTACCGTGTTTCCATCTTTGGACTGTCAGGATTGAGCGGAGCAGGTCAACAGCACACCACAGTCTGTTGTCAAGCTTCCTTCTGTTGCAGGACTGTCAGGTTTTGGTCGTGGCTCTACCCCAGACGGAGACTGCTGTGGTTAGCCACATGGGGATGGGCAGTGGCACAGTGCTTTGAATCACACCCACCATGTCCACCTCAGCGCCATCCCGGTGGGCCACCGACCACAAAACATCAACTCTGCTAGTTTCTGTTCTGTGCACTGAGCTCTGCCTAGATCCCATGACTAGCCTTCTTTCCGTCCCTGGACACTGACCAGCTTGTGCCCTCTCTCTGCAGATGCCGCCCCTATGAGGACTGCTGTGGCTCCCGGTGCTGCGTGCGTGCCCTCTCCATACAGAGGCTCTGGTATTTCTGGTAGGTCATAACTTTTGCTCAAGGGTGCCTTTCTCTAACCCCAGCCCCTCAAAGCTCTTCCCACGGTCAGTATCATCACTATCAGTGTTACTTCACCTTCATCTGAGGTCATGACCTCTGGGAGAACCTTGGTCAAGAAAGCAGGTAGGTTCAGGTTTGACTTTATGACAAGCACATCTGCTCACAGTTTGTAGAAAGGCCATTCCTGTTTTCTGGAGAGGTGGCTGGGGAAGAACCGCTCTTCTTTTGGAAGATGAATTTCCTCTCCCCTTCAGCATTTCCTCTTTCACTTTCTGAAGTGTAGCTCTTTAAAAGTCTGAGCATCAGAAAATCCTATGGTAAAGTTTCTGCTACCCGGAAGTCTTCCATACTCATACTGTGTCTGCTGAATCCTGACTTGCAAGACAGGCAGTCTGCATCCCTGACCCTCTTCCAACTGGAGGAGCTGTGACGTCTCATTGCAGGCACCAAGGGAATGTCCTGGAAGGTTGTGACTGCACTTTTACAGGAAAGGAAGGGGCTTCCTGTGGATTACCATCCTCAGAGGTGCCATCTTGGGTGTCCAGGGCTTATCTGTCCTATAGAGAGACATGTTGTTTCAGATGTCAGGGGAAAGCAGAGCTTATATGGGAAAAGATCTGCCTTCAACCACAAGTGTTGCTTGGCCCAACCATCTCCTCTTCTCTTCAGCTACAGTGGAAGTATAACTCCACAAAGGGTTAAAATTCACTAGCTTTAAGACTTAAGCTTCTTTATGACTGAAAAATTCTGATATTATTGACTTCTGAAGATTTTAAGACCTTTGAGCCTCCCTGGTGGCACGAACAGTTGAACACCTCATTGTGGGGCTTCCACAGCCACTGCAGCACGAGTTCGATCCTCAGCCAGGGAGGGGACCCACATGGCGCAGCAGACCTCTCCTGCCTCGCCTGCTGCTCCCCTCAGCATTATATTTCAGTGGATATGCCTATTCTGTTCCCCACTCTGTCTCTGGTGAATCCTCTTACCCCTGTGCCACCCCAGCTCCTGTATGCATAAATAAATAAATAAATAAATAAATAAATAAATAAATAAAATATTTTTAAAAAATAGTAAGATTTTAAGATCTTTACTGAGCATGTTCCAGCAGCCCTTGAATTTTTGGGTGAGATTTTGTCTTTCCTGCTTAACACTTGTTCCCTTGGGCTTTAGCCATTTGGAGACTGGTTCAGCTGACTTGTGGGGTCTCTCTTACGACTGGCTCAGTGTCAGTATCGAATGAACACCCCCTAGACAATATCATGCTGTTGCCAGCTTCTTCCTCCTTGTGGCCACTAATACCTAAACCTTCATGATGATAGGTGATTTTTTTTTGGTCTTAAGATTTTCTGAATGTGAACGCCACGGTGTACATTTCGGGGTGAAGGGACTGGGACCAGTGCCGGGAAAGAGGAGGACCAGAGGAGGTGGCCTAGCTTCACGCATGTTTGCACAGAGAATCTTTCTCTGTGAACCTTGTAGGAGGAAATAGGAGCCTCAAAAGCATTCTCAAGTATGTCAGGTTGGTTTGAAGCACCAGATGAATGGTGATGAGGTTGTAGGACTGCTCCTAAAATGAAAATCTTGTTGAAGTTCAGGTATGCTACAGTTAAAGAGCAGACAGCGCTGACATTCTGGGCTGTCTGGCAGCAGGGCACCTCCTGTTGGCCTTCCTGGGCTAGGCACTGTAGACCGCTGGCCCCAATCTGCTATCAGACGTGAGGTCCCTCTGGTGAACTTCTGGAGGGGATTATGCTTAGCGAAGCAAGTCAGAAGGCAAAAGAAAAATACCAGATGGTTCCTCCCTTAGGAGGAACATAAGGGAACCAAATAAAGA